>JAQQTO010000053.1:22370000-22970000 GCA_029884595.1 Ormosia semicastrata | reverse complement strand
AAATTGTAAAACTGCCCAATAAATATAAGACACTTTATGAGTTACCCTTAAGGATACTAGTGAAGTAAAGAGGTCGAGAATCAATTCTCTCACTCGCAAATATGAACTATTTAGAATGAACCAAAGAGAAAGCATTCAAGAAATGCAAAAGAGATTCACTCACATTATAAACCATTTTGCTTCATTAGGAAAGAGTATTTCTAATGAAGATCTTATTAATAAAGTTTTGAGGTGTTTGAGTAGGATTTGGCAACCCAAACTAACAGTCATTTCAGAGTCTAGAAATTTATCAACAATGACACTTGCTACTCTTTTTGGGAAGCTTTAAGAGCACGAGTTAGAGCTAAACAGACTTGATCAATGTGAGGAAAATGATAAGAAAAAGAAAGGGATTACACTCAAGGCAACTTCCTCCATAATAGACGAAGAAGATGAAGATGATGGAGATGACATGGAGAACTTAGAACTAAATGAAGAAATCTTAGCCTCCTCGTTAAAAAGTTTGGAAGATTTCTTAAAAAGAAGGGAAATCAAAGAAGGCCACCTTTCCTACCAAAGAAAACTTTTCACAAAGGAGAATGAACTTCATCCACATCGACGTGCTACGAATGCAAAAAATCAAGACACATAAAAATGGAATGTCCCCTTTATCACAAGAAGGTGGAGAAGTTTAAAAAGAGACATTCTAAGGAAAAAAAAAAAGGAAGGAGAGCTTACATAGCATAAGATGACAATGATATGGATTTCACAGATAGTTCTGACAATGAAGAAGTCCATCTATGTCTCATGGCTAGAGGAGAAGAAGACGATGAAAGCGACTTAGAGGTGTGCTTAAAGGTCAATAGCTCAAATTGGTACCTCGATAGTAGATGCTCCAAGCACATGATTAAAGACGACTCCAAGTTCTCATTCTTTATTCCCAAGACTTATAGACATGTAACTTATGGAGATAACAATAAAGGAAAGATTCTTGGAATTGACAAAGTAAGTAAAAGTCATAATTCTTCTATTGATAATGTATTACTTGTTGAATGACTTAAACATAACTTGCTTAGTATTAGTCAATTATGTGATAAATGAAATGGAGTAATTTTTAATTCTAATTGTTGCATAATTGCAGGAAAATATGATAAGCATGTTAAGTTTGTTAGTCATAGAGTTAATAATATTCATATGATTAGCCTTGATGATATATCTTCAAGTGATACGAAATGCTTTTTAAGTAAGGAAGATGATTCATGGTTATGACATAGAAGAATTGCACACATTCACATAAATCACTTAAATAAGTTAGTCTTTAAAGAGCTAGCAATTAGACTATCCAATCTCAAATTTGAAAAAGACAAATTATGTGATTGTGAACACTCAATTTTGACCGGACTCAAAAAAAAAGAAAAAAGAAAACAAAAAAAAAAGAGAAAGGAAAAGGGCAATGCATTTAATGTTTGGTGCCTGCACACGTAAAAGAAAATGATAAAATAACAATGCATTAAATGCGTTAAGGCTGCACAAGCAAAGAGTGAGGGGCTCAATGTGTAGAAAAGATAGGGAGTGGTTTACGTAAAGGGAGAAAAGAAGAAAATGTCAGCTGAAAAAAAAATAAAAAAGGGGAACTTGGATACGGGGAATGATACAAAAGGAGGAAGCTAAGTATTTGGTAAGGGGGGATTTTTTTGGAGATTGCTGGAGGGGGGTGAGAAGTTGAAAAAAGCCACCGAAGAGCTGGGAGTTTTTTTTTTTTTTGAGAAAAGATCTTCTCAGAAGCTCAACACAACACCTTCATCATTGAACCAAGACTACCCTTCATCTCCTATCACCATCTTCAAGCAACTCACCCATAACCACCTCACCACACTCCACCCTTCATCTCCCATCACCATCTTCAAGCAACTCACCCTTTACCACTGTTGCTCTCACCAGATCTGCACCCAAAAGCCTTAGCACTACACTCATTGGCAGGTGCGTTTTGAAGAAAAAAGAAAAAAGAGCAGAGGTTTTCTTCGTTGCTGTCACTTTGAGGAGCAAAGGAAATCAAGAGAAGAGGGAGTAACAGCAGCTTGCAGGAAGTTGAAGAGCAAAGAGGAAAAAAGAAGTTTTTTTGGTCTCTGTTTTGTTCGTTGGTAAACACCTCTGCTATTTTTTTTTAGCATCTTTATACTATTTTCTGCAACCCGTGACTCTGTTCCATTCTGTTTTCACAATAAGACTAAGGCTTGGTCTTTCATTCCTTAGGTATATCTAATTCCTGTAAGTGATTTTATTGTTTATTATTTGTTTTATTTTATTTTATTTTTTTTTTCGATTGGATTCTTTGATTGTTAAGTTCGGTTGTAATTTGGCATTATTGCCTTGTTTTGGACCGACGCTTTTTTCATATATATATATATATATATATATATATAAAAGGTAAAGGTTTTGGATTTAAAAGTCAAGATACATTTACGGTTGTCTTTCACTTATTCTTTTTTTTTATATAAAAATAAAAAAGGTAAAGATTTTGGGTTTAAAGAAAGTCATACCACTTTCACGTGGTATCCTTTTTTTTTTTTTTTTTTTTTTTTTAATATATAAAAATGAAAAGGTAAAGACAAGATAAAAAAATGTCAAAAAAAATAAAAAACGTAAAAATAAAAATAAAAAATCGAAAAAGTAAAAAGGAATAAAAAAATCAAAAAATATGTTTTGAGTTTAATTGGTTGTGTTACTTAGGATTATTACTTATTTGATAGTGTTTACTTAATTTAATTGTGTATTTTGTGTTATGTCTTGTGATTGATAGGAAGCCCAAAAAATGAAGAAAAATAAAAAAATATAAAAATAAAAAATATTAAAAGATAAAAAAGAAAAATATATTTTGTGATGTTGTGTTTTTATTTTATTTTATTTACTTGGCTCATGAAAAATTATGTTTACTTGTTTGTCTTAGAATATTCTAAAAAAAATGATAAAAAAAAATCTTTTGATCCATGCAATGACTAATGATGTTGATTAAATAGCGGATTATATCTTCAATGTCGTTTGGATCATAAGAGTTTATTGAGTAGCCCGGTACTAACTTGAACCCTATGCAAGAAATTTTTTTTTTCAAATAAAATCTCTTTTCAAAATCTTTTTTTTATTTTTTTTCTTAATTAAAATCAATCAACCCATAATTATTTTCTAGAGAACTACGTGACTTTGAGTTCCTCATTGCACCCAAGAATACGTAAGAGCAGAATTTCATTTCTGTCAAGTCAAAATTAAATTTTCATAATTTTGTGATTTCTTTTTTTAAAATAGTTACAATGTTTTCAAAGTGGGTAAAATAAATATTTCCAAGGATTGTTAAGAATTTGCACAATTAACTTAAGGTACCGTTTTAGAACGGGTGTGTTAGGGATGTTGTGGGATTAAGTTTCCATCCTTCCCTATCTATAACCGACTCCCGAATCCAATCTGGTTCCAAAGACCATTTTTAAAGAAAAGTTTTTCAATTTTTCCTAATTTAAATAAAATTGGCAGCGACTTCATTTTCCTATTTTCATATTTTAAAATAATATGAGTTGCTATTTTTCGCGCGCGATCCCGGTCGCGACAGATGGAGACTCCACTGGGGACATTTGGAGAGTCAGGCCTATTGTTGTTAGCTGTGCAAATTATTAATAATCTCTATTTATTTATTTCACCCCTTTTTGTCCTTTTTTTTATTTGTTTGTAAATAGTTTTATTTAGTATTTTTATGTAAATATCTGATAGCATTATTTTTGTGTTTATTTTGACGTGATTTACCTGTATATATTTTTGTGCTTAATTGTTGAAACCCTAGGATAGATGATTGCTGACTGGCTATTGTATATATGTTTTTGCAGGTTGGGGGTATTTTTGGTCTCTTTAAATTTTTGTACAGGTTTGTATGCTCCCTCACACACGTCACTATCACTTACCTCACACTTTTTGGGCTCTATACCCGAGTCTGTGCGAAGCCGAGGAATAGGAGGGGTCTCGACTTTTGTTATTGAGGGGCTTTATGCTTACTTGACATTTGTTGAGACACCACTCAGATTGTTATTAATATCATGGACTAGTCATATTGAGAGGGTTTATCCCTACTTGTGATTAATTCATGAATTAAGACATTGTCTTTATAGATAAGGGCAATCTGAGAACCATGACTTTTAGAAGTTTAGACCTGTCTCGAAAATCTTGCACTGATAGATCGAACGTAATGGCTGCCAAAATTAGAGTCGTGACCTTAAGGAAATCCAACCTTTAAGTTCCACCTAACTAAGGCACAAAGGGGGCGTACTTCTTCTTTATCTATATCTTTTTTATGTGATTCATTCTTGCATTTTCTTTTCTTTTTCCAAAAAAAAAAAATCATCAAAAATACATCATCTTACATTTCCATTCTTAGCAAAAAAATTTCACATATCATTCATTAGTGCATTTTTCTTTTTTTTGTTAAAAAAAACAAAAAAAAATACATACTTCATCTTGCATTACTCATGGCTTACATTTTCATAGCATAAAAAAAAATATTGCATTCTCATGTCATTCACTGCATTAAAAAAAAAAAGGGATATCTCATCTTGCATTGTCATAACCCTTTTAGCAAGAAAAAAATGTATTTGCATATCATGCATCATCCTTTGGGTTTACAACCCTATAAGGGTTTCTCCATGTAGATTGTTAGGATACATTCTCTAGAGTTACCTCGATAAGAGGTACCCTTAGGATGCACCCTTTCTTTTTCTGGCATGCTTACATTTTTTTTAATTCTGTAGGGTGAGTTTACTTAGTAAAGTGGAAAGATTGGTACTCATCAATAGCAAAGAATGGAAGGAATGTGTCATGGGCAAAACACAAGCAATGCAGTTGACCTCAAGAGGAATATGAAGAGTTAATGGCAGTGATCTGAGGCGTGTGAAAGACATTACTCAATATATGACTCCTAAAGCTCGATCAGAGTTTTCGAGTAGTTATGGGCAGATCCTGGACTTATTGTGCATCACAGTTGAAGAGCCTGTCTTGAGTGGCCTAGCTCAATTTTGGAACCATTCTCTGAAATGTTTTGAGTTGCCTGACCTAGATATTGCACCGACCATTGAAGAGTACGCTATCATGTTAAGACTCCCAATGAGCAAGCACCCAAATGTTTATCTTTATGGAGGGTATTATGTATCAGTAGGGAAGATAGCAGAACTGATAGGGGCTCAAACAAATCAATTGGGCATGGAAAAAAAGGGAAGAACAGAAGGCTTGAAGAAAAGCTACCTCGAAGCACATCTTCAGCATCTAGCACAACAAGGAAAGTGGGATTTCTTCAACAAAACACTGGCCTTAACCATCTTTGGGTTAGTGTTATTCCCATTTACCTCGGATATGGTAGATCAAGCAGCAATGGATGTATTCTTCAAGTTTGAGAAGTATAAAGCAAATCCAGTCCCTGCTATTCTTGCTGATACTTTCTTGACAATGGAAATCTGTCATCAAAAGGTTGGTGGAAAGATTCGATGCTGTACACATATATTGTACGTTTGGATCATGACGCATATGGATGTACAGAATCGCCTAGGACTCCTACCTGACCTGTTAAGGAATTTTGGTCGCATACCAGTGAAGCAACAAAAAGCTTATGAATGGAAAAATGAGTTCATGAGGATGGGGCCAGATTCTTTTAAATGGGTATGCTCGTGGTATCATGGAGAAGAGATAGTTTTCAGCTGTGGTGACTTTCCTAATGTTCCTTTGATGAGCCCTAGAGGTGGTGTATCATACGCGCCAATCCTTGTGCTTAGACAACTTCGATGGAATCAATATGTGCCAAACGAAAAGTAACTTGAAGGGTTCAACTTCTTATACCAGCAAGATGGAAGCACTACTAAGCGAGAAAAAGAGATTAGAGATGCTTGGAAGAATATTCATATGGCAGGAACAAAGGAATTAGGGAAGCATGTGGTGGTCTGTACTCCTGAATACTTGCAATGGAGAGAGGTAAGAAGGGTACAAAATAGTATCCCTCAGACAGTTTCAGATGATAAAGGTCATCCTCAAATCATACCTTAAATGGCCACTGAGATGGAAAGACTGAAAACACAAATGAAAGTCTTCGAACAAGGAAAGGAAGCCGTTGAGTTAAAAGTAGTCATCCACCAGAGTCGATACCAGAAGCTAGCTGATGACGTTGAATATTTAAAAGATAGTGTGCAGGTATGGCTGAGACCCCAAGCCGAGTAAAAAGAGCAAGGAAAGGAAAGGAGATAGAATTTGAAAAGACCACAACAGAAGTTCATGAATTGCAAGGAAAGATAAGCGCTCAGGAAGAGACAATGGCGTTGGTTTTGCAAGAGAAAGGAAAGTTAGAGGCGAATGCTAGGGTACAAGACCATAGAATGCAAGCCTTACAAGAAGCTCTGACTGAAGCAAAGTGTCGCTTTGACCAAGGACGAGCATTAGCTACCAAATATCACAATGCCCTCATGGAAGCAAACCAAAAGAATGAGCATTTGAAGCTACAAATTCAATAGTTGGAGCGAGACTATGAGCAGTGGAGACTCGAAGCCCAAAGACTAGTAAGGCAAAAAGAAGAATGAGCAGAAGTGTGGCAATTAGTAGCACAAGATCAAAGGGCTGAAAAAGAAGAATGGAAGAAGAAATATGAGAACATGGCTGACAGCGTACAGTATCATGCTGTGCAACTGGTTGATCATTTTGAAGAAGCAGACCTTCAAATTCGACTGAATCCATTGTTACGGCTACCACAAAAAATAGTCGAGTTCATGAAGTATTGTCGAGGTCTTGCTAAAGGTCTTAGGAAGAAACAAGCAAAGTTGTTAATGTAATATTGTTTATGTTACCTTTTGAGGAGTCTGAGACCTTGTACTGAGTGAAATTTGAAATGAATATGAATGATCAATTGCAGTATTTTGTTCCAAACATTGATTTTCCTATTTTTCACCTAGACATTATTCATTGAAGGGTGAATGCCCTCTTGAATAGGTTGTCAATCATGCTCGACCTGAGACAATTCGTCCTTCAGCGAAAGTACAGAAAGCCTAATATTCAGTGAAAGAATAACTGCATTGCCTGTGAATATCCAAGAAGATAGCACCCATTGAGGAGAGAATACTCCCTTGGGATCGCTGTCAACCATATTCTTGCCTAAGGGATGATGAACCCGAAGTGCAGAATTTGGGATCCTACATTGCTATTGAATGTCCGTGCAAATCTTTCCACAATCACCAAGCATCCTCACAATAGCGCTAACTTTTTCTTTCCTTTTTCGTTGTTTTGTTTTAATAAATCAATTTGATTCAGGAATCATTGCGCGGCCTAGGAAAGAGGATACCAATCAAACCCGAGTTCACAATACCAGGTCTCGGACCAGAATAGCTACTAACAATCCTGAGGTAGGGAGAAACTTGAGCAGGGAGGTTGATGAAATGGCAGGAAGAGTGAATGAAATATCTAAGACCCAAACAAGGTTGGAAGCAATACTGCAAGATATGAGGGAGTCTCTCCACTTAATCCGTGGAAACAGAGGTGCAAATAGGGTTGAAGCGTATGTGCCACCGATAACTGCCTGGATATTCTCAACTGTAACCTCAGGCATCACTGTGGGGATCCACGAGCAACCACATCAAACGACATCGATTGTACTACCTATTGGAGAGGGGTATCGCGCCTTGGAAGGTGCTCATAATGAAATTCCTAGTTACGTTGACCCTACTTGGGAACAACCTCATATGTCCATTACAGGGCAAGCAACCATGCCTAACTTTGGGAATAGTCATGTCATGACCGAGAAAGACAAGATGAAGGAAGAATGGATGGAAAAAATGGAGGAACAGATCAAGCCAATCAAAGGCCCCAGTGCTTATGGACCTCTGAGAATAGAAGAACTGTGTCCCACCACAGATGTCATAATCCCTAAAGACTTCAAGATTCCGGATTTTGCCAAGTATGATGGGAGTGGCAACCCTCGGTTCCATTTGATCATTTATGGAACCAAGATGGCTATTTGGTCCAAGAATGATAAGTTCCTCATTAGCTTTTTCCACGAGAGTCTTACAGGTCCTGCTTTAGAGTGGTATCTTCAATTAAACCACTCTAAGATTTCTCGTTGGACGGAATTGGCTGACTTATTCATGGATCAATACAAATTTAATCTGGACGCAGGTCCAACCCGGGAACAATTGAGCTCAATGCAGAAAGGAAATGATGAACCTTTCAGACAATATGCACAGAGGTGGAGAGCCTTGGCAGCTCAAGTTCAGCCCCTATTAACACTATATGAGATGTGTTCATATTTCCTGGGAACCTTGGGAAATCCTTTTATCGGGACAATGGTTGGGGCAGCTTATAAGGATTTTGCGGACTTGATAATGGCAGGAGAAAGGATAGAGATTTTGGCTAAAGCTGGGAAGTTACCGGTGAACAATACGGAGAATACTGCCTTTAAGAAGGGATTCTAACCGAAAAAGAAGGAACCCGAGGTGAATTATGTCCAACGCCAGCAGACCTTCAGACCTCGATATTCCCCACAAAACTCAAGCCGCCAACTACCATATAACTTTAACCCTCACCTTCCATACCAAACACCTACACTTCCTTATTACCCGCCCCACCAAGTTATGCTTACCACAAACATTACCCCAACTCCGCAATTCCAAATCAATAATGTTCCCACACCACAACCACATATACTAACTCGCCTAACCTATACCCGATACCCACCTGTACCTCTACAAACCTACCCAAATCACCCACAACCTCGGCCAAACTTCCAGAATCAAGGTCGCTTTCGTCCTCAAAACCTACCCCCTTTCCCAAGACTGTCCATTTCAAATGCGGACCTATTCCAAAAGCTGTTCGATACCCACCTCATTTCGGGAAATCCTGTACGTCCCTTAGAACCATCGTTCCCAACGTGGTATAACCCGAATTTGACTTGCAAATACCACATGGATATCACAGGACATTCAATTGAAGATTGTGAGGCTTTCAAGACTGCAGTAAGGAAGCTTATTGCTTATGGGAAGCTTGACATTCAAGAAGAGGCTGGACCCAGTATCGTTAATAACCCAATCCCTAATCATGGTAGAAGGAATGAGGCGAATGTTGTGGAGATGAAAGGACCTCCAATAAAAGAAGTCATGAGCCTTTATATGCTGATGATTCAAATATTTGAGGGACTGAAGATAGCAGGTTATGTTATCACTGCACCAGCTTCATCGGTGAAAGAAGTGGAGAGGCATGATGAAGAGTCCAGGTGCATTTACCATTATGGGAAAACAGGACACGATATTGAGAACTGCTGGGACTTTAAGGTTCGAGTTCAGAGATTGCTCACATTGGGAGTAATACAAGCAAGATCAGGGGTAACTTCCTCTGAAGAGGTTAATGTGATTGAGCGATTTGTACTTAAGGTGCCACCTCTCAACCAAGCTTCGGCGTCAAGGAAAGTAGTTTTAAGAGTCAAGAAGCCAACGCCATTTGCTTGTAATGACACCCACGCAGTGCCCTGGAACTATGAAACAAGGGTAGAGATAAAGGGAGTCGGGAAAGGAACTTCGAATTCCCGAGTTACAGAAGTACATCAGGAGGGAGACCCAGTGACTAACATAGTCGGGGTAGGAGGAATTACAAGGAGTGGGCGATGTTATAGCCCAAGAGAAACAGAAAAAGGAAAAATGGTCAAAGAAGTGAGTGGGGAAGAAACTGCAAAAGAAGAGGAGAAGAGGAAGGAAGAGGAAGAAGAGTTCTTAAAGATAATGAAGCAAAGCGAGTATGATGTGGTGGAACAGTTGAAGAAGACTCCAGCCTGAATATCTCTTTTGTCACTCGTCTTGACATCTGAGACGCACCGGAAGGCATTACTGAGAATTCTGAACGAAGCCTATGTCAAGCCTGATATTACCCCCTAAAGTGTCGTCAATATGGTAGACCCGGTGAAACGTGTCAACATGATCACTTTTACTGAGGAAGAGATCATTTCTCGATCTGAAGAAATCCACGGGTTTTGCATATAACCCTCAAATGTAAAAGGTATATAGTTGCAAAGGTGTTGATAGACGGGGGGTCTGCATTGAACATCATACCTATGTCGACTCTGACTTCATTATCAATAAGTAAAGATGAATTGTCACCCCGAGAAATGGTGGTACGGGCCTTTGATGGGAATAAGAGAGGCATCTTGGGAGAAATGATGTTACTGCTGGAGATTGGTCCAAGTAACTTTCAAGTGTTGTTCCAAGTAATGAATATTGAGCCTGATTACACAATGCTCTTGGGGAGACCATGGATCCATGCTACCGGTGTTATTCCCTCTACCTTGCATCAGAGTGTTAAATACATTGAAAATGAGTCAGTCATTACCATACATGGAGAAGAAGAGATTATGTTGTCAAAACCAGTTTCAATGTCATATGTGGAGAGTGCAGAGAAAGATGAAGAGAATTTGTGGCATAGTTTTGAAATAGTTGAGACTAGAGTTGGTAAGGATGAATCTCCAACGTAAAGTGTGGATCAAGTGGTGGCCCAAATTATGGCAAGCAGTGGATATGAAGAAGGAAAAGGCTTGGGCTCACAATTGCAAGGTACTCGGTCGCCGGTGTCCTTCCAGGAAAAGTGGGACAAGTTTGGGTTAGGGTATGAAGCATCCCTGGAAGAGAGAACAAGGAGCATGACCCTCGGAAAGAAAAATGACAAGGGCAAGATAAAGCATATTCCCCACCTAAGGGAAACATTCCCAACACCAGCTGAAGTAATCATGTCCGGAGAAGTCATTCGCTCCCAATGTCATCCCATAGTTAATGCGTTGCATGAAGAAGGCCCAGAGGAGAGCAAGGCAATTCGTCCCTCTGCTGATAAGGAGCCACTGAAGAACTGGAAGTCCGAACCAGTGATTGATGTGATTGTTTCCAAGTAATTGTCTGGTCATATTGTACTAAGCTGATATTTAAGATTGAATGTGTTTTAAGTTTATGTTTGTACTGTTTGAGACATTAATTTAATGAATTTGCATGCTTATTCAACATTCCTCCTTGTTGCACTTTGACTTGTCCATTTGCATTTATCAATTTCCTTTTTTTGTATAATATCTTATTTTTTTTTCCTTTATCATTCCCACTCTATTTTGCTTTTCCAACTCCACACAAATTACTTTCCAGGGATCTGAGTCTCATAGAAAGTACGCCTCACGAAGGGGACCTTGAAAACTCATCAATTGATTCCCATACGATGTTTGAGGAAGAAGACCCTGGATCTGATGAAGAGGGAGAAGTCGTTGAAAGTTTTGAAAAATTACTGGAGTATTCCGAGAAGGAATTTGACTTGAATGGTGAGGAAGCTGAGGTGATTAACATGGGGACAGAAGAAGAGAAAAAGGAATTGAAAATAGTGGAAAACCTTGAACGGGAAGAAATGATTGCACTCTTCAAAGAGTATATGGATGTCTTTGCTTGGTCTTATCGAGATATGCCTGGATTAGATCCGGAGATAGCATCTCACAAAATCCCACTATATCCAGATGTTGAGGCAAAGAAGCAGAAGCTAAGGATGATGCATATTGATATGTCCCTGAAGATTAAGGAAGAGGTGACTAAGCAACTAGAAGCAGGATTTGTAGAAGTGTCAAGACATCCAGAGTGGGTAGCCAATATTGTGCCTGTGCCTAAGAAGGATGGGAAAGTCCAAATGTGTGTAGACTACAGGGATCTGAATAAGGCGAGTCCGAAGGATAATTTCCCACTCCCTCATATCGATGTTTTGGTTGATAACACTGCTAGGAATCACAGGTTTTCTGATGATCACATATTTGATACATTAATAAGCCTTCATTTTTAGTCATTTACACTCTCCATGTACTTAATTGATTGATTTTGATTATGTTTTGTAAGTTTTGATTCAAATTAGACTTAATTGAATTTTTCAGCATAATTTACATCTTACACTATTTCTGTACTTTGGCCATATCTTGGGCTGTAGGTGGTCTTTGGAGTTGATTCTAGTGGAATTTGAAAGATAAGAAAGAGTTCTATAACTTTCATGAAGATCTCAAAGGCCCAATCACACGATTAGATAACTCAAATTGGGGTTGAAGCAAGAACTAGAGTGCTGTTCCTGACAGCTTGACCTACGTATACCGTTCATCACAGATTTTGGGCTAGATGTTGTAAAATGGACTGAAATTTGGATGCTGAATAGTTAAGACCCATATCTACAACTTTCATGTTGAACACTTTTCCAGAATCGGATTCCTTGAAGGTGATATTGGGTTTGGAAGTCAGAACAGAGGAGCTGTGACTGGGCCTGAACAGTATGTAGTAATTTAAACGTATCTGGAGTTGTAGAAATGATATTGGACCCAAACTAAAGCCATTTGAAATCTAAGATCCAGGCCTACAACTTTCATGAAGACCACTTGGTTCAAAAATGACTGATGCAATGACTTCAGAGCTGCATGATTTCGGAGACAATGAATCTCCATAATTTCCCACTCATTTAATGTCATTTGGCATTTTCCACTCATTTTCCAATCATTCAACCACTAATGACTCACCCCCTTGACATTTTGTATCTCTAATCCTCTATAAAAGGGGGCCTTGGCAGATCATTGAATTATTAGGCGTTAGTTATCAAAATGATACCATTTTGTTACTAGATTTTCTTGTAGTAATTTTCCTTTGTTCTAAATGAAAGTCATGTTCTTCTTCTTCTTCTTCTTTCTTTCTTTCTTTCTTCTTATCTATGAGTAACTAAGTTTTATTTTACTTGGGTGAAAGGGTGAAGCTCTTGGTAATAAAGTAAGGTTAGATTTATTCTTCTCTTGTGCTTAAATGATTTATATTTTCTAGTAACCATTACACGTATTATAATTTGTTTCTTATAATTTAGAAACCATCTTTGTAAATAGGAGTTCTTGATTTGTTGTAGACAAAATATTGGCACAATGAATGCTTTAACCCATTTATAAGTGGTGGTAATATTTTTAGGAAACATAATATAATTACGTGTATTATTTTAATGGACTTTTAACGTTATATTTTTGATTGGAACCTCCATGTTGCGAGGATTCTAATTGAGTTATAAAAGGAATTAATCTTACTTTTACTTTATTTACCAAGAGTGGATCATTTTTACTCAAGTAAATAATTTTTACTATAGTAACAAAATATTTACCTTACCTTAAATAATCTTCATCAATTCCCTGTGGATCGACCTCGGACTCACCGAGAAATTTATTACTTGAGACAACCTCGCACTTGGATTTGCAAATGCGACAACTAAAATTGTGCATCAAGTTTTTGGCGCCGTAGTTCTTGGGACTTGATTTGAATACTTGAATTTCTGGTGTAAAAATTTATATATATACTAACATACTAACTAGTGGGGGAACCTCTCCCTTTTATTTTACGCACTAACTTAGTGGAGGAATCTCTCCCTTTTACTTATTTTATTTTTATTTTTTGTAATTTACTTTCTCGCACTTTATTTTCTCGCATTTTAATTTCTCGACGGTGGGGTAATTCTCCATTTTATTTTCTTGTACATTTTAACTTAGTGGGGGTAACTCTCCTTTTTTTTGTACTTTATTTTTTGTATTTATTTTCTCGTCATTTTTTTGTTATTTATTTTCTCAATATTTTTTTTGTTTACTAACTTACTAATTCTCTTACTAACTATCTAACTTTTTACTTTATCGCCTATCTAACTTTTTACTTTTTTACTTCTAACATTTTAATTTATTTGTATACTAACTTTTTAATTTTTATGCTTTTTAACTTATTTGGTGGTTGGTTTATACCACACCTTTGTTAATATTTAATGGACAGTTTATATTGCTATCTTATACATTTTATTTTATACTGTAAGTTACTTGTTTATGCTTAATTGGTATCGTGATTTAAATTCTGGTCGTTTGGTTAGAGTTAATCCAGGTACTTTACATATTGATTTGTCTAAATTACAATCACACACATTAAGCACAATGGCTGAAAACGAAAGTGTGCATGATGAACATGAAAATCAACCGTTGCGAACCATGCGTAAGTATTTGCAACCATCCCGAAATTCTAGTCCATCATGTTTTATCTTTCCAGTCAATGCCAACAATTTTAGATTCAAGCCAGGTATGATTTCTTTACTTCCTAATTTCCATGGTTTAGAATCTGAAAGCCCATATTTACATTTAAAAGAATTTGAGAAAGTATGTACTGCTTTTCATGATCAAACTTGCACTGAAGAGGTTGTTAAGCTTAAATTGTTTCCTTTTTCTTTGAAAGATAAAGTAAAAACTTGGCTTAACACTTTGAAACCAAGATCAATTGGCACATGACAAGAAATGCAATGTGAGTTTTTGAAGAAATTTTTTCCAACACATAAAACTAATGCTTTGAAAAGACAAATCCAAAATTTTTCCCAAAATTCAAATGAAGCATATTTTCAAAGTTGGGAACGTTTTACAGATTTGTTGAATTCTTGCCCACATCATGGTTTTGAAAAATGGCGCACTTTAAGTTTCTTTTATGAAGGGTTAACACCTGAAACCAAGCAATTTGTGGAAACAATGTGTAATTGTGAATTTCTTGATAAAGAACCTGATGAAACTTTAGATTATTTAGACCATTTGGCTGAAAATTCTCAATCTTGGCATGATACTAATCCTTTTGAAAATTCAATTAGATTTAACCTTGCAAATGCTAGTAAAGGAAAATATCATCTTAGTCAAGAAGAAGATCTAAATGCAAGGTTTGCTAGTCTGGCTAGAAAGGTTGAAGCCATGGAATCCGAAAAAGTAAAAGAAATCAAATCTGTGCAAAGTAAAGAAATTTGTGGCATTTGTGATGAATTGGGACACTCAACAAATGAATGTCCAAAAATTCCTGTTTTTAAAGAAGTTGTGCATGAGCAAGTAAATGCAATGAATAATTTTAAAAAGCCATTCACTTCTTCTTTTTCAGATACATACAATCCAGGATGGAGAAATCACCCGAATTTCAGTTGGAGGAATAGAAACCAGCCACAATTCATGCAACCACCACCTCCTCAGGCACAACAAGATTCTCAAAATCCTCAAGGATATGCACCCTATGTCCCACCATATAGGAAAAACCTTGAAGGAACATTACATGCATTCATGGAAAAACAAGAGGCCATCAATAGTCAAAACACTCAAGCCATGATTGAGATAAAAGGCACTCTTACTAAACTTTCTTCTGCACTTGCCATTCATGAGAAAGGAAAGTTTCCCTCTCAACCTCAACCAAATCCTAAGGGTTAGTTTAGCCTAAATGAGGGTAGTTCAGAAAGTCAAAAAATAGATCAAGTCAACTCAGTAATAACTCTTAGGAGTGGAAAGGTTGTTGAAAAACAAATTCTTGAACTTTTTGAGAAAGATGATGAGTCAATTCCCAAAGATGAGGAAGGAGTTGATAAGCCACCTAGCCAAAAAGAGATCAAACCCTCGTCTTCACCCCAATTTCCTCAAGCATTAAACAATTCAAGTAAAGTAAATCATAACAGTGACATTTTTGAAATCTTTAAACAAGTGAAGGTCAATATTCCTCTGTTAGATGCTATCAAGCAGATTCCTTGTTATGCTAAATTTTTGAAAGACTTGTGCACTGTTAAAAGGAAACATAATGTGAAAAAGAATGCATTTTTGATCAATGTAAAGCTCCATTATTCAAAACAATAATGAGTTGAAATATAAAGACCCCGGTTGTCCTACGCTTTCATGCATTATTGGTGAACATAAAATTGAACGAGCTTTACTTGATCTTGGTGCTAGTGTTAATTTGCTTCCATATTCAGTTTATCAAACTCAACCTTGGTGAGTTAAAACCAACTTCGTAACTCTTCTACTTGCGATAGATC
Source organism: Ormosia semicastrata (assembly GCA_029884595.1). Lineage (NCBI taxonomy): Eukaryota > Viridiplantae > Streptophyta > Magnoliopsida > Fabales > Fabaceae > Ormosia > Ormosia semicastrata. Next base: position 22,954,142 of record JAQQTO010000053.1, on the reverse strand, counting down.
AATTAAAATTCCAAAAGGAATAGTAGAAGATGTGTTGGTACAAGTTGATAAATTCATATATCCTGTGGATTTTATTGTCTTGGAAACCGAACCTATGGTTGATAGTTCTAAGTCAGTTCTTGTTATTTTAGGTCGCCCATTTTTAGCAACATCTAATGCTTTGATAAATTGCAGAAATGGAGTGGTGAAGCTAACTTTTGGAAATATGACACTGGAGCTTAATGTTTTCAACATGTACAAGCAACCACAAGAAGTTTATGATGAAAAGGAAGAGATTGAAGGGATTGAGGCCATTATAGATGATCATCTTCAAATCAGGAGTTCTTCTGACCCATTAGAAATCTGTTTAATTAATTCATTTGATTCAGCTACACAATTAGATGATGATGTTTCTGAAATATGCTCTTTGCTTGACTGTACACAGGAAATGGAATACAAAGGATGGAAGTCAAGATTCGAAGAACTAAAATCCATGAATGATGAAGAAGTACCCACACTGGAATTGAAGCCATTACCTGATGGGTTGAAGTACACATTTTTGGGAGAAGAACAAAGCTCTCCAGTGGTAATTTCCTCATCCCTGACCAAAGAACAAGAAGGTAAGTTGATAGAAGTACTTAAAAGGCATAAAAATGCAATTGGATGGACATTAAAGGATATAAAAGGCATTAATCCATTAATCTGTACACATAGAATACATTTAGAGGATAATGCTAAAATATCTCAATAACCTCAAAGAAGATTAAATCCACACATGAAAGAGGTAGTTAGAGCTGAAGTTCTTAAATTACTTGATGTTGGAATTATCTATCCTATCTCTGATAGCCAGTGGGTAAGCCCTACACAAGTTGTGCCTAAGAAATCTGGAATAACAGTGGTTGAAAATGAAAAAGGAGAATTAATACCTACCCGAGTCTCATCTAGTTGGCGTATGTGTATTGATTTCAGAAAATTGAATGCAGCCACTAGGAAAGACCATTTCCCTTTGCCATTTCTTGATCAGATTCTAGAAAGAGTAGCAGGACATCCCTACTATTGTTTTCTTGATGGTTATTCAGGGTATAATCAAATACCAATTGCATTAGAGGACCAAGAAAAGACCACTTTTACTTGTCCCTTTGGCACTTTTGCATATAGAAGAATGCCTTTTGGTCTTTGTAATGCTCCGGCAACTTTTCAAAGATGCATGCTAAGTATTTTTAGTGACATGATTGAGCATTTTTTAGAGGTTTTCATGGATGATTTGAAAGTTTTTGGAAATTCTTTTGAAAATTGTCTTGATAATTTGGAAAAAATTCTTAAAAGATGCGAAGAAAAAGGATTTGTGTTAAATTGGGAAAAATGTCATTACATGGTTACCTCAGGAATAGTGTTAGGTCATGTGATATCTTCTAAGGAAATTGAAGTTGATAAAGCCAAAGTTGAATTAATTGCTCATTTGCCTTCTCCAAAAACAGTCAGAGAAGTTCGTTCCTTTTTAGGACATGCAGGATTTTACAGAAGATTTGTAAAGGATTTTAGTGTCATATCTAGACCTTTATGTAATCTTCTAACAAAAGATACACTATTTGATTGGACTCAAGATTGTCAGAAATCTTTTGAAAAATTAATCGATGTTTTGACTTCTGCTCATATCATGCAATCTCCTGACTGGTCTTTGCCTTTTGAGTTGATGTGTGATGCTAGTGATTTTGCTGTTGGCGCTGTTTTAGGCCAAAGAAAGGAAGGTAAGCCTCATGTAATTTATTACGCAAGTCGAACTTTGAATAGTGCACAAATGAATTACACCACTACTGAAAAAGAACTACTTGCTGTAATTTTTGCATTGGACAAATTTTGAGCTTATTTAATTGGTTCTTCCACTGTTGTTTTCACTGATCATGCTGCTGTTAGATATTTAATGTCTAAACAGGATGCTAAACCTAGGTTGATACGGTGGATCTTGTTGCTTCAAGAATTCAACATCACAATAAAAGACAAGAAAAGAGCCGAAAATGTTGTTGCAGATCATTTGTCAAGGCTGACGACAGGCTCATCTTTTGATAGCACACCTATCAATGATTCTTTTCCCGATGAATTTTTATTTTCTGTCAATTTCATGCCTTGGTTTGCTAACATTGTCAATTTTCTTGTAACAGGTAAGATGCCGCCTCAGTGGACACACCAAGACAGAAAAAAGTTTTTGATTGAGGTGAAAATTTTCTTTTGGGATGACCCATATTTGTTCAAATATTGTCCTGATCAAATCTTTCAGAAATGTGTACCTGACAATGAGGTAAGTAGTGTCATTAAATTTTGTCATTCAGAAGCATGTGGAGGTCATTTTTCTTCAAAGAAAACAGTTGCGAAAATCTTGCAGTGTGAATTTTATTGGCCCACTTTATTCAATGACAGTTATACTTTTTGCAAAAGTTATGAAAGTTGTCAAAAATCGGGGTCCATTTCTAAAAGAAATATGATGCCTTTGAACCCTATCCTTGTCATTGAAATTTTTTATTGTTGGAGAATTGATTTCATGGGTCCATTTCCATCATCTTTTGGATTTGTGTACATTTTGGTTACAGTTGATTATGTCTCAAAATGGATTGAGGCGATTCCATGTCAGCACAATGATCATAAAATTGTTCTAAAATTTTTAAAAGAAAATGTTTTGAGTCGATTTGGAATTCCTCGAGCTATCATCAGTGATGGGGAAACACATTTTTGCAATAAACCATTTGAATCCTTAATGAAGAAATATTGCATTACCCACAAAATTATAACCCCTTATCATCCTCAGACAAGTGGACAAGTTGAATTGGCAAATAGGGAGATTAAACAAATTTTAGAAAAAATGGTTAACCCAAATCGTAAAGATTGGTCTTTAAGACTAAACGATGCACTTTGGGCTTATCGTACTGCTTTTAAAACATCTTTGGGCATGTCTCCCTATCGGTTAGTTTATGGAAAACCTTGTCATTTGCCTGTAGAATTGGAGCATAAAGCATTTTGGGCCATTAAAGCTTTCAACTTATGTCTTGATGATGCTTCCAAGTTACGCAAATTGCAATTGAATGAACTTGAGAAATTAAGAAATGATGCATATGAAAACTCAAAGATTTATAAAGCTAGAACAAAAACTTTTCATGACAAATCAATTTTGAGAAAAACTTTTGAAATTGGTCAAAAAGTTCTGCTTTATAATTCTCGTCTTCATCTATTCCCTGGAAAATTGAGATCTAGGTGGATTGGTCCTTATATTGTCAAACATGTGTATTCTTATGGGGCCATAGACATTGAGAATCCTATGAATGGTATTGTATTTAAGGTCAATGGACAAAGACTCAAACCATTTTTGGAACATCAAGTTGTTGAGGTAGAATCCATTTCTCTTTCTAATCATTGTTATGAGTAGAATTTATTTTAATGTTGTTTCTTTCTTTTTGCAGTTCTTTGTGTTCCCAGTTAAATGGTGGATAACGGTACTCCGTGACTCTCAAGTCAGTTTGTTTTTCAGTTTCCCATAATAACTGAATTCTTCTCCTTTTAAAATGGATGTCATTCTCTCAAATCTAAGAAAACATTTTCCTTCTCTCCCTCTAAATGCCCTAACAAAAGTCTATGAAGCTAGGTGTGAAAGATTGAGATTGTTAATGTATAAGGGCATCCCAGAAGATATACGCTGGATAATCGAAGCAAAGGTTCGTTTAGCTGGTGAATCTTCAGATTCATTTGTCCCATACATGCCTAGTCTCGGTAAAAGTTCATTTTCAAAAAGGAGAATAGCAAAAAGAATGAAAGTTTGTTACAAGTGTGCACGATGGAATTGCAACACGCGATGTCGCTCTTTGGGAATGGTTTCTATAAACAGAGAAGATAAAATATTCTTCATTAAGAATGGACTGAGTAAGGAGTCATTAGATAATATCTTATTGACTCTTGAGACGTATTCTTGTGGAGTTGTGCAGCGTGAACTTCTTAGTTTATGAAATCTCTTCAAGGACGAGCAAAAGCGTTATAGTCTTGGGAATCTGACTCAAAAAGACCCTGTTTGCCAATTTATAAGAAAATTGGATGGGAAGCTTATCCTCGACTCATAGAAGGTGTTTAAGCCGTTTCTGGACGTGAAACCAGAGGAAGATGTGAGCCACAATCACAACAACATGTATATATCATCTTGTAAATTTTCAAAAAAAAAAGAAAAAAAAAGGAAAAAGAAAAAAAAAAGAAAAAAGAAAAAAAAAAAATGAAATGAAAAAAAGTGGCGAAACTTCGGTTGTACTTGGTCTTTAATTAGATTAGGAGCCCCTACCAGTGGAGTGGCACACTCGTCATTGACTCGGGTGGACCTTCGCACGCTGGTCGGTAAATAAGGTTCGTGTGTCATGCTCTGCAGAGAGCCGCGCAAGCATTCCCAGGTTTTAATCAAAGGCTCTGCTTGTTGATGGACGAAAAAGAAGCGTCCGTGTTTGCATTCTCGCGTGACAATGCCTCCGAGCCGGATCCTGTGATTTAATGCCATGGGCTCTTCAAATGACCTCTCACTGGGTGTGGTCGTTGGTGGTAGTCCGTCGATTACACACTTTAATTAGTGGCGTCGTAGCTCAATCCAAAATATCCCACAAGCGGGAGGGAGAAGAATGCCCAGATTGGCTAAGCCGTCTTGGTATTACTGCACTCATGACGCGCAGTATAAAGATCTGCCATGAAACCTGTACATAAAGCTCAGATAGATTGGTCAGAAGGCAGCAGCAAGGGAGGCAGCAGCAAGAGAGGCAACAGCAAGGGAGGCAGCAAGAAACAAGAGTGTGATCTGTCACTTCATTTATAACTATCCTTTATCTTTAGTTTTATTTATCGTACTTTTTTTCTGTTTAAATTTGTGTGCGGTTTCTCTTTTCAGTAATTGCGGTAACAGGTACTATCTTCTATCTTTTTCCTTTCTATTTTTTAATATTGAGGACAATATTGTGATCTGGTTGGGGGGAAGGATGGTTGTAAAAAAAAAATTCAAAAAAAAATAGGAAGTGTGTTTGTTAATATGTTTATTGTGTTTATATTAAAAAAAATTAGGAAGTGTGTTTGTTAATATGTTTGTTGTGTTTGTCATCAATTTGTTAACAACAAAAGTAATTAGGGATGGCAGAGTAAGGAGTAAATTATTTACTCTTGAGACGCATCAAAAATTGGTGGCAGAGTACGAAGTAATTAGGGTAGTAACTAATTTGTGTTGGAATAACAATTCAAATTCAGGGAAATTTACATGATTGAGTTAATTGTCTTCTTTCTTAAAAATCACATGCTTGGTTATGAATGTTGAATTGGTGGATTGAGATTGATAGAATTATGCCTTGTGAGATTTTGAGCTTATTGATGAATGGATTGAACATTTGTATCATTCTCTTCTTTCTTGTGTGAATTTCACTCATGGAATTGTTACTCTAGAACTTGCTTTGATTCTTTTTGAGACTACATTTTTATATGCATACATGAATATGATTGAGGCATTTTTCTTGAATTAACTACTTTGACCAAATAGCCAACCTTGTGCATATTTTTCTTTGCTTAACCCCTTTGAGCTTATTTGACTATTCTTTGTTTCAAACTCATTATGTGCCTTAAATGAAAAACCATGTTCTTACTTAACCTTAGGGAATAAGAGAACAGTAATTTTATCATTCGATGAGTTCTTGAACAAGTGTGGGGGTGTGTGTGCAGAATGGTTAAAAAAATGTATATATGATGTTCTTTTTGTAAAAAAAAATATAAAAAAAACAAAAAAATAAAAAAAATAAAAAAAATCAAATAAAAAAAAATCAAAATAATAAAAATTGTAAAAAGAATAGGGTCAACAAGGTAATAAAGGAAATGAAAAGAATATGTAAAGAGAATTTATATTAGGTGGAGTTGGGATGAACTTTCATGCTTGTTAATTGAACTCAGCTCTCATGTTCTTTTATTCTCTGGTGTTTAACTTGACATATCCATATTACCTCCTCCTTTACCTTGACCCCATTACAACCTTGAATAAAGTCCTCATGATTTGTGTGTGCATGTGTTCTGAGTAGTGGAGAAGTAGAAGATAAGCAAGCTTATGGTAGTGCAATTTTCATAGGTTGAATTGAGTGAAATACCTACCTTTTAAACACTTGAGGGATTGAGAGTGAATCTTGTGAAAATCTATCATTCTTGACTCTTACTTTTCAATTGAAATATCATTGCTTGTTGATTTGAGAAGTGAAGATATGTTACCTCATGAATGTTTTGATTACTTGAATGATTGCTCTTCATTTTTAAATATTATTAGAAATTGAGTCTTTTAGAGTGTTTAGCTTTTGAGTCTGCTTTCTGTTTTTTTTTTTTTGTGAGTGGTCTTATGTGTTTTGCTCAGGAGTGCAAAAAGCTAAGTGTGGGAGAATTTGATGATCACATATTTGATACATTAATAAGCCTTCATTTTTAGTCATTTACACTCTCCATGTACTTAATTGATTGATTTTGATTATGTTTTGTAAGTTTGGATTCAAATTAGACTTAATTGAATTTTTTAGCATAATTTACATCTTACATTGTTTCTGTACTTTGGCCATATCTTGGGCTATAGGTGGTCTTTGGAGCTAATTCTAGTGGCATTTGAAAGATAAGAGAGAGTTCTATAACTTTCATGAAGACCTCAAAGACCCAATCACACGAGTAGAGAACTCAAATTGGGGTTGAAGCAAGAACTAGAGTGCTGTTCCTGACAGCTTGACCTACGTATACCGTTCATCACAGATTTTGGGCTATATGTTGTAAAATGGACTGAAATTTGGATTCTGAATAGTTAAGACCCATATCTACAACTTTCATGTTGAACACTTTTCCAGAATCGGATTCCTTGAAGGTGATATTGGGTTTGGAAGTCAGAACAGAGGAGCTGTGACTGGGCCTGGATAGTATGTAGTAATTTAAACGTATCTGGAGTTGTAGAAATGATATTGGACCCAAACTAAAGCCATTTGAAATCTAAGATCCAGACCTACAACTTTCATGAAAACCACTTGGTTCAAAAATGACGAATGCAATGACTTCAGAGCTGCATGATTTCGGAGACAAGGAATCTCCATAATTTCCCACTCATTTAATGTCATTTGGTATTTTTCACTCATTTTCCAATCATTCAACCACTAATGACTCAGCCCCCTTGACATTTTGTATCTCTAATCCTCTATAAAAGGGGGCCTTGGCAGATCATTGAATTATTAGGTGTTAGTTACCAAAATGATACCATTTTGTTACTAGGTTTTCTTGTAATAATTTTCCTTTGTTCTAAATGAAAGTCATGTTCTTCTTCTTCTTCTTCTTTCTTTCTTTCTTCTTATCTATGAGTAACTAAGTTTCATTTTACTTGGGTGAAAGGGTGAAGCTCTTGGTAATAAAGTAAGGTTAGATTTATTCTTCTCTTGTGCTTAAATGATTTATATTTTCTAGTAACCATTATACGTATTATAATTTGTTTCTTATAATTTAGAAACCATCTTTGTAAATAGGAGTTCTTGATTTATTGTAGACAAAATATTGGCACAATGAATGCTTTAACCCATTTATAAGTGGTGGTAATATTTTTAGGAAACATAATATAATTACGTGTATTATTTTAATGGACTTTTAACGTTATATTTTCCGATTGGAACCTCCATGTTGCGAGGATTCTAATTGAGTTATAAAAGGAATTAATCTTACTTTTACTTTATTTACCAAGAGTGGATCATTTTTACCCAAGTAAATAATTTTTACTGTAGTAACAAAATATTTACCTTACCTTAAATAATCTTCATCAATTCCCTATGGATCGACCTCGGACTCACCGAGAAATTTATTACTTGAAATAACCTGCACTTGGGTTTGCAAATGCGACAACTAAAAATTGTGCATCATTTTCATTCATGGACGGATACTCAGGGTACAATCAAATCCCCATGGATGTCAATGACAAAGAAAAAACCACTTTCATCACTCCTTGGGGGACATTCTGCTACACAGTGATGCCGTTTGGATTAAAGAATGCTGGGGCTACTTACCAACGCGCTATGGTTGCATTGTTCCATGACATGATGCACAAAGAAATTGAGGTGTACATGGATGATATAGTTGCCAAGTCTAGAGAAGGAGAAAGTCATGTGGCAGTTTTGCGTAAGCTGTTTGAAAGACTCAGAAAGTACAAGCTGAAGTTGAATCCTGCTAAATGTGTTTTTGGAGCATCCACTGGAAAGCTACTCGGATTCATTGTTAGTAGAGAAGGAATAAAGGTGGATCCGGATAAAGTGAAAGCAATACAGGAGATGCCTGCTCCTAAGACAGAGCGTGAAGTGAGAAGTTTCCTCGGAAGACTTAACTACATTGCTAGATTCATTGCTGATTTGACCAGTACTTGTGAGCCTATATTCAAGCTGCTGAAGAAACACCAGCCAGGAAAATGGGATGAGGAATGTCAAGGAGCTTTTGACAAGATAAAAGCTTATCTAGTGAATTCTCCTATTTTGGTACCACCTACATCTGGTCGGCCTCTAATATTGTACTTAACTGTACTACCAACCTCAATGGGAGCAATGTTGGGGTAGCATGATGAATCAGAGAAAAAGAAGCAGGCAATTTATTACCTGAGTAAGAAGTTTAATGATTGTGAAGCCCGATACATGGCAATTGAGAAGACTTATTGTGCTCTGGTATGGACCTCAAAACGGTTAAGGCAATACATGTTGTATTACACCACTTGGTTGATCTCCCGAATGGACCCCCTGAAGTATATATTTGAAAGCCCTCATGTTTCATTAAGGGTTTCAAAATGGCAGGTGATACTATCAGAATTCGACATCAAGTACATAACTCAGAAATCCGTCAAAGAAAGTGCAATTGCTGATCATTTAGCTGAAAACCCTCTCGAGGGTGGACAACTAGTAACATCCGAGTTCCCTGATGGAGAAATATTGACAGTAGAAGGAGAAGAAGAAAGTGAGGATGAGCCCATTTGGAAGATGTATTTTGATGGAGCAGTCAACATGCATGGTAGTGGCATAGGAGCCGTGGTTGTTTCACCAACTGGAAAGTAATATCCAGTCGCTATCAAGCTCGATTTTGAATGCACCAATAATGTTGCAGAATATGAGGCATGTGCTAATAGTTTACAAGTTGCAATTGACTTGGGGATCAAACAGCTAAATGTATTTAGAGATTCAGCACTTATCATTTATCAGGTGAACGGTGAATGGCAAACCAAAGACCCGAAGTTGGTGCCTTATCAAAAGTATTTGACCCAGCTGATCGAGGAGTTTGAGGAGGTGACCTTCTCCCATTTGACTTGAGACAAGAATCAGTTTGCAGATGCCTTGGACACTTTGGCTGTAATGACCAAATTAGATGTTCACAATAATGTTCAACCTATCCAAGTCAAGACACACAGTGAGGCTGCGTATTGTGCTAATGTGGAAGATGAGCCAGATGGTAAGCCATGGTACCATGATATCAAGTAGTATATTCAACATAGAGAATACCCAACTGGGGCAAATGAGGTGAGCAAGAAGACTATTCACCATCTGGCAATGGCCTTTTTCTTGAATGAAGAGGTTTTGTACAAGAAAAGTCATGATGACACTTTGCTTAGATGCGTGGATGCTCGTGAAGCTCGTATAATCATGTCTAAAGTCCATGAAGGGATTTGTGGAACTCATGCTAATGGTCACATGATAGCATGAAAAATTCTCAGAAGTGGCTATTATTGGTCCTCCATGGAAACAGACTGCATAGAATATGTACGGAAGTGTCAGAAATGCCAGATATATGCAGATCGAGTAAATGTACTTGATTTCCCTTGCATAATTTGGTATCCCCATGGCCTTTCTCAATGTGGGGAAAAGATGTCATTGGACCCATTAATCCTAAAGCTTCCAATGGTCATCACTTCATTTTGGTGGCGATTGACTATTTCACCAAGTGGGTAGAAGCTTCCTCGTATGCCAATATCACGCAAAAGGTGTTTTTGAGATTCCTCAAAAGGGATATCGTCTGCAGATATGGAATTCCAGAAAGGATAATAACAGATAATGCCACCAATCTTAACGGTGCTGAGATTCGAAAGTTTTGTGAGAGTTTCAAAGTCAAGCATCATAATTCAGCTCCTTACAGGCCCCAGATGAATGGTGCAGTTGAAGCAGCAAATAAGAATGTCAAGAAAATTATTGCCAAAATGGTGGTGAATTACAAAGACTGGCATGAAATGTTGCCCTATGCTTTGCACGCATATCGTACCAATATACGATCAAGCACTGGGGCAACGCCTTTCTCTTTGGTATATAGGATGGAGGTCGTCTCTCCTATAGAAATTGAGATTCCTTCTCTAAGGGTTTTGATGGAGGCAGAGTTGGAAGAATCCGAATGGGTGAAGACTCGACATGAGCAGTTGAATATGATAGAAGAGAAAAGACTGACAGCTATTTGCCATGGACAATTATATCAAAGCAGAATGGCCAGAGCCTTTAACAAGAAAGTTCGTCCTAGAGACTTTTGTTCAGGAGATTTGGTTTTGAAGAAGATTCTCCCTAATCAAGAGGATAGCAGAGGAAAATGGGCTCCGAATTTTGAAGGCTCATATATAGTCAAGCAGCCATTTTCAGGAGGAGCATTAATTTTACAGAATATGGATGAAGAAGAATTGCCGAGGCCTGTAAACACTGATGTTGTTAAGAGATTCTATGCCTTAAAAAAAAGCCCATTAGGCTGAAAACCCAAAAGGGCGGTCTAAGCAAAAGTTAGGGCAAATAAATAGGCAAGATCTTAAAGAAAGTTGACATGAAACTCCTTGAAGGGCTCGCCAAACTAGGGCAATTCTTATCGGCATTTGATTGACTACACTGGGGCAATTTTGTTCACTTTCAATTAGCTACACTGGGATAATTATTTTTGAAAGACTGAGGAGAAGATGTGTTGAAGGAAGTAACAATACAGAGGCAATAGTTGAGTTATCAGGCCATTGCAGGGAATCAATTGAATGAGGAACAAGGAACCAATACTGGGGCAAATTTTTCTTATCCTTTGTAACCTCCTTTAGTTCCTAGGATTTCATCTTTCAAGCATGTGTCTTACTAAAAGTTCATGTATGATTAGATCACCAAAGCAATAAAAAGAAGTTTGTTCTTTCAACGAATTTCTATCCATTCATGAATGCATGCTTACTTATTAAGTTATGTCTCAAATAGGATAAATTTATGGTTAATAATTTGATTTGACAATTCTACAACAATCTTTCAATGATTGACTTGGACTAATAGATCTCAGTAGCTCAAAGTACAGATTGCAATGCAGTATTTGATTTCGCTGCCAAGGAGAAAAGAGTTGTCAAGAAAAATATATAAAAAAAAGAAGGGGAGAAAGAAGAAGAAGAGGGAGAGGAAAGGTCGAGGTTATCAGGTCCAACGAGCAAAAGCATGTGAACAAAGGTTTTGATTGGTTTAAGTTTTCCAAAAGTCGCTGTTGGTTCAAAGGTCTTTTAATAAAACTAAAACAAAAAAAAGAAGAAAAATCTTTTTGGATCAAGATGCCTTGCCTTTTAAAAATTTCTTTTTTCGGGAGCTCAGTAGCCCATTGCCTTTTTGATTTCTATTGAGCGCATCGGCTCCATGCATTTTAAATTCTTTTGAGCGCATCGGCTCCATGCATTTTAATTTCTGTAAATTCTTTTGAGCGCATCAGCTCCCTGTATTTTATATTCTGTTGAGCGCATCGGCTCCATGCATTTTAAATTCTTTTGAGCTCATCGGCTCCATGTATTTTAAATTCTGTTGAGCGTATCGGCTCCATGCATTTTAAATTCTTTTGAGCGCATCGGCTCCATGCATTTTAATTTCTGTAAATTCTTTTGAGTGCATCGGCTCCCTGCATTTTATATTCTTTTGAGCGCAGCGGCTCCTGTTTTTACTGTTGAGTGCATCGGCTCTATGCATTTTACTTTCTGTTGAGCGCTTTGGCTCCATGCATTTTAAATTCTGTTGAGCGCATCGGCTCCATGCATTTTAAATTCTGTTGAACGCATCGGCTCCATGCATTTTAATTTTTGTCTATTCTGTTGAGCGCATCAGCTCCATGCATTTTAAATTCTTTTGAGCGCATCGGCTCCATGCATTTTAATTTCTGTAAATTCTTTTGAGCGCATCGGCTCCCTGCATTTTATATTCTGTTGAGCGCATCGGCTCCATCCATTTTAAATTCTTTTGAGCACATCGGCTCCATGCATTTTGATTTCTGTAAATTCTTTTGAGCGCATCGGCTCCCTGCATTTTATATTCTGTTGAGCGCATCGGCTCCATCCATTTTATATTCTGTTGAGCGCATCGGCTTCATGCATTTTAATTTCTGTCTATTCTGTTGAGCGCATCGGCTCCATGCATTTTAAATTCTTTTGAGCGCATCAGCTCCATGTATTTTAATTTCTGTAAATTCTTTTGAGCGCATCAGTTCCCTGCATTTTATATTCTGTTGAGCACATCGGCTCCATCTATTTTAAATTATGTTGAGCGCATCGGCTCCATGCATTTTAAATTCTGTTAAGCGCATCGGCTCCATGCATTTTAATTTCTGTCTATTCTATTGAGCGCATCGGCTCCATGCATTTTAAATTCTTTTAAGCGCATCGGCTCCCTGCATTTTATATTCTGTTGAGCGCATCGGCTCCATCCATTTTAAATTATGTTGAGCGCATCGGCTCCACGCATTTTACTTTCTGTTGAGCGCTTCGGCTCTATGCATTTTAAATTCTGTTGAGCGCATCGGCTCAATGCATTTTAAATTCTGTTGAGCGTATCGGTTCCATGCATTTTAATTTCTATCTATTCTATTGAGCACATCGGCTCCATGCATTTTAAATTCTGTTGAGCGCATCGGCTCCATGCATTTTAATTTCTGTCGATTCTGTTGAGCGCATCGGCTCCATGCATTTTAAATTCTTTTGAGCGCATCGGCTCCATGCATTTTAATTTCTGTCTATTCTGTTGAGCGCATCGGCTCCATGCATTTTAAATTCTTTTGAGCGCATCGGCTCCATGCATTTTAATTTCTATCTATTCTGTTGAGCGCATTGACTCCATGCATTTTAATTTTTTTTAGCGCATCGGCTCCATGTATTTTAATTTCTGTTAATTCTATTAATTCTTTTTGAGCGAATCAGCTCCATGTTTTTAAATTCTTGTCATTCTTTTGAGCGTATTGGTGCTTTGCATGTTATTTCTCGCATTTGTTTTATATCTTATGCATCGCCGGACAAAATTGAAATTCATATCTTTACTCATTTCTTGTGACGATAATATGAAGACCACAATTTTTTTATTATCTAGTAAGAAGCAAGTAAATAGGGGCAACTATGAACACTCAATTTTGACCGGACTCAAAAAAAAAAGAAAAAAAAAAAAAAAAAAAAAAACAAAACAAAACAAAACAAAACAAAAAAAAAAAAGGAAAGGGGCAATGCATTTAATGTTTGGTGCCTGCACACGTAAAAGAAAATGATAAAATAACAATGCATTAAATGCATTAAGGCTGCACAAGCAAAGAGTGAGGGGCTCAATGTGTAGAAAAGATAGGGAGTGGTTTACGTAAAGGGAGAAAAGAAGAAAATGTCAGCTGAAAAGATGGAAAAAGGGAGAAAAGAAGAAAATGTCAGCTGAAAAAAAAATAAAAAAAAAGGAACTTGGATACAGGGAATGATACAAAAGGAGGAAGCTAAGTATTTGGCAAGGGGGAATTTTTTTGGAGATTGCTGGAGGGGGTGAGAAGTTGAAAAAAGCCACCGGAGAGGTGGGAGTTTTTTTTTTTTTTGAGAAAAGATCTTCTCAGAAGCTCAACACAATACCTTCATCATTGAACCAAGACTACCCTTCATCTCCCATCACCATCTTCAAGCAACTCACCCATAACCACCTCACCACACTCCACCCTTCATCTCCCATCACCATCTTCAAGCAACTCACCCTTTACCACTGTTGTTCTCACCAGATCTGCACCCAAAAGCCTTAGCACTACACTCATTGGCAGCTGCGTTTTGAAAAAAAAAAGAAAAAAGAGCAGAGGTTTTCTTCGTTGCTGTCACTTTGAAGAGCAAAGGAAATCAAGAGAAGAGGGAGTAACAGCAGCTTGTAGGAACTTGAAGAGCAAAGAGGAAAAAAGAAGTTTTTTTGGTCTCTGTTTTGTTCGTTGGTAAACACCTCTGCTATTTTTTTTTAGCATCTCTATACTATTTTCTGCAACCCGTGACTCTGTTCCCTTCTGTTTTCACAATAAAGCCAAGGCTTGGTCTTTTATTCCTTAGGTATATCTAATTCTGTAAGTGCTTTTATTGTTTATTATTTGTTTTATTTTATTTTTTTTTCGATTGGATTCTTTGATTGTTAAGTTCGGTTGTAATTTGGCATTATTGCCTTGTTTTGGACCGACACTCTTTTCATATATATATATATATATAAAAGGTAAAGGTTTTGGATTTAAAAGTCAAGATACATTTATGGTTGTCTTCCACTTATTCTTTTTTTATATATAAAAATAAAAAAGGTAAAGATTTTGGGTTTAAAGAAAGTCATACCACTTTCACGTGGTATCCTTTTTTTCTTTTTTTTTTTTTTTTTTTTATTATATAAAAATGAAAAGGTAAAGACAAGATAAAAAAATGTCAAAAAAAATAAAAAACATAAAAATAAAAATAAAAAATCGAGAAAGTAAAAAGGAATAAAAAAAATCAAAAAAATATGTTTTGAGTTTAATTGGTTGTGTTACTTAGGATTATTACTTATTTGATAGTGTTTACTTAATTTAATTGTGTATTTTGTGTTATGTCTTGTGATTGATAGGAAGCCCAAAAAAATGAAGAAAAATAAAAAAATATAAAAATAAAAAATGTTAAAAGATAAAAAAGAAAAATATGTTTTGTGATGTTGTGTTTTTATTTTATTTTATTTACTCGGCTCATGAAAAATTATGTTTACTTGTTTGTCTTAGAATATTCTAAAAAAAATGATAAAAAAAAAATCTTTTGATCCATGCAATGACTAATGATGTTGATTGAATAGCGGATGCTATCTTCAATGTCGTTTGGATCATAAGGGTTTATTGTGTAGCCCGGTGCTAACTTGAACCCTGTGCAAGAAATTTTTTTTTTCAAATAAAATCTCTTTTCAAAATCTTTTTTTTCTTTTTTTTCTTAATTAAAATCAATCAACCCACAATTATTTTCTAGAGAACTACGTGATTTTGAGTTCCTCATTGCACCCGAGAATACGTAAGAGCAGAATTTCATTTCTGTCAAGTCAAAATTAAATTTTCATAATTTTGTGGTTTCTTTTTTTAAAATAGTTACAATGTTTTCAAAGTGGGTAAAATAAATATTTTCAAGGATTGTTAAGAATTTGCACAATTAACTTAAGGTACCATTTTAGAACGGGTGTGTTAGGGGTGTTGTGGGATTAAGTTTCCGCCCTTCCCTATCCATAACCGACTCCTGAATCCAATCTGGTTCTAAAGACCATTTTCAAAGAAAGGTTTTCTAATTTTTCCTAATTTAAATAAAATTGGTGGCGACTCCATTTTCCTATTTTCATATTTTAAAATCATATGAGTTGCTATTTTTCGCCGCGATCCCGGTCGCGACAGTGATACATGTCAAAAGGGAAAACAAGTAAAGACTTCTTTTGAAGCTAAAAATGTTGTTTCAACTTCTAGACCTTTACAACTTTTACACATAAATCTTTTTGGATCATCTAGAACTATGAGCTTTGGTGGGAATTACTATGCATTAGTGATTGTGAATGATTTTTTTAAGTTCACATGGACTTTATTTCTTTCTCACAAAAATGACGTATTTCAAACTTTTAAGTAACTTGCCAAAGTTGTCCAAAATGAAAAAGGTTTTTTCATTACATCCATAAGAAGTGATCATAGTGGTGAATTTGAAAATTATGATTTTGAAACTTTTTTTGAAGAACATGGCATTGAGCATAATTTTTCTGCCCCTAGAACTCCACAACAAAATGAAGTTGTAGAAAGAAAAAATCGATCTTTAGAAGAAGTGGTAAGAACTATGCTCAATAAGGCTACACTTCCTAAGTATTTTTGAGCAGATGTGATAAGTACCGCTTGTTATGTAATGAATAGGGTCCTGATAAGGCTAATTTTAAAGAAAACCTTATATGAGTTATACAAAGGAAGGAAGTCAAATGTTTCACATTTTCATTTTTTGGATGTAAGTGTTTTATTTTAAAATATGAAAATGATAACTTAGGAAAGTTTGATACTAAGTCTAATGAAGGTATATTTATTGGTTTCTAACCATAGTAAGGCTTTTAGAATTTATAATAAAAGAACTATGACCATTGAAGAGTCCATACATGTTGCTTTTGATTAAACTAACCCAAATGGATCGAGAAATGATGCTGTTGATGATGTTGCAGAAACTTTAGCAAGAACATTTTTGGATAACAAGGAGAAAGAAGGCATAAAGAAAGAGAAAAGTCAAGATGATTTAGAAGTCATGGACCTTCCCAAGGAGTGGAGGACTTCAAGATATCATCCTCTTGACAAGGTGATAGGTGACATATTTAAAGGGCTAACTATTTAAAACTCAATTAAAAATGCATGTAACCATATGACTTTTGTTTCACAAATTGAGCATAAAGACATAAATGAAGCCTTTGACGATGAACATTTGATCTTGGCCATGCAAAAAGAGCTAAACCAATTTGAAAGAAGTCAAGTTTGGGAATTAGTTTCAAGGCCCAATGATCATCTAATAATAGGCACCAAATAGGTTTTTAGGAACAAGCTTGATGAAATGAGCTTAATAATAAGAAACAAAATTAGGCTTGTAGCTAAATGATATAATCAAGAAGAATGTATATATTATGAGGAAACTTATGCACTTATAGCTAGATTAGAAGCTATTAGAATGTTACATGCATATGCTTACATTATGGATTTTAAGTTATATCAAATGGATGTTAAAAGTGTTTTTCTAAATGGTTTTATTCAAGAAGAGGTGTATATTGAACAACCTTTAGGTTTTAAAAATTATGAACTACCCAACTATATTTTTAAACTGAAAAATTCATTGTATGACTTAAAATAAGCTTCTAGAGCTTGGTATGAAAGGTTGAGTAAGTTTCTTTTAAAAAATGATTTTACAATAGGAAAGCTTGATACAACTTTTTTTATCAAAAATAAAATGCATGACATTCTCCTTGTGTAAATCTATGTTGATGATATAATTTTTGGTGCTACTAATGAGTCCCTTTGTAAAGAGTTTACTAACAACATGCAAAGTAAATTTGAGATATCCATGATAGATGAGCTCAATTTCTTTCTTGGACTCCAAATCAAGTAAACAAGGAATGAGACGCTCATAAGTCAATCCAAGTATTGCAAGGAGCTGTTCAAAAAATTTAGAATAGACAACACTAAGTATATGGATACTCCAATGAGCACCTCATGTTACTTGGACAAGGACGAAGGAGGTAACCCTGTAGATATTACTAAGTACAAAGGTATGATTGGTTCTCTTCTTTATCTTACTGCTAGTAAGCTAGATATTATGTTTAGCGTGTGCATGTATGCAAAATATCAAGCAATTCCTAAAAAGTCACACTTAAGTACTATAAAAAAATTATAAAGTATTTAATTGGTACTTCACAAGTGGGTTTGTGGTACCCTAAAGGTGCCTCTTGTAGCCTTATTGGTTATTCCGATTCTGATTTTGCGATATACAAATTAGATAGGAAAAGTACTAGTGGGACGTGCCACTTGCTTAGAAGCTCTTTAGTTTCTTGGCATAGCAAGAAACAAAATAGTGTGACATTGTCTACTGTTGAAACTGAATATGTTGCAGCCGGGAGTTCTTGTGCTCAAATCCTTTAGATGAAGCAACAACTTCTTGATTATGGTCTTTAGCTTGATCACATCCCTATAAGGTGTGATAATACTAGTGCGATCAATCAATCTGAAAACCTTGGCTTGCACTCTAGGACTAAACATATTGAGATAATGCATCACTTTATAAGGGACCATGTACAAAAAGGAAATTATATGCTAGAATTTGTTGAAACAACTAGTCAAATTGCTGATATTTTCATAAAATTTCTGCCTAAAGAGACTTTCTTTCATATAAGAAGCGAACTAGGCATTTTGGATCACTCTTGTATATAAAATTCCTCTCTTTTACTGCATAATTCATTTTGCTACATATTTTAATTTTTCTACATAATTATCTTACTTTATTTATTTTTGAATCCAATACTGACTTGAGCGTCGAAGGCTCCCCTAAGCTTATTTTACAGGTACTTCATCGTGACTAAGTCCTCCAAATAGCTCAATATTTTGTTTGATCTAAGTCCTTGAAACAATGATATTTTTCAATTGCAATGGTTTGATCTTTGATGAAGATGGTGTTTTTACAAGGACAAGTGTTTTGGGTCAAGAACTAGTCAGCTTTTAAGCTTACTTGTTGTTTGGAGTTATTTTGAGAAGTTTTAGAAGTATTTTGGAATAAGTCTTCTATTGTTTGAAGTGAGAAAACCATGTTTAAAAGGTTTGTAATCGATTACAGGATTTATGTAATCGGTTACAAAGGCTTTGCCAACCGTTCTAAGCCAAGTCAGAATGCATGTAATCGATTACATCCACTATGTGTGATTACCATGCGACAATAAAGATGAGTTTTGATGATAACAAACATAGAGATGATGAGAAGACCGAGTCCAAGATCTTCAAAGATTAGCTTTAGGCCTTAGGATCTCTCTTGTACAGAGCTTTTATAGGATATCTCAGTATTTGACTTAAAAGATCTAAAAACATGTTTTTTTACAAACCAAATTAAAGTTTTAATATGGCTTTGAAAATCAAAGAGTTCATGGAATTTTAGAAATCACCTGATGTGTTTTCTAAAAATGTTTTTAATGACTTGAAACAGAGATATTCAAATAACTTTGAAGGTATTCGAATACAATCCTTCTAAAATGCTTTTAAAACGTGTTTCAAATAAAGGTTTTCGAATACACCCTTGTGGTATTTGAATAACCTGCTTCTGAACTATTTTTATGAGAAATGAAACCAATGGTATTCGAATACCCCATGATGGTATTCGAATAACCCACGAGACTCTGTTTCATTTTTTTGAATTCATACGTAAATGCGTTTGCATTTATTATTGTATTAATTTCCTCCAACGGGCATTTCTGATCAAAAGCTCCATAAATAGAAACCTTGAGTCACTTCTGAAACACGAAAATTCTGAAATCTTTTTTGCTTGTGCTAAAACGTTGATTATAAATTTCTCTCTTTTTCTCTGTGTTCTTTTGGCAAAATTCTGAGATATCCTTAGAGAGCTCTATAGTGCTTCAGCTTGTGATAATTACTCTGAGTGAGAGTTTCTCTTCATCTATTTTCTGCTATACTGTAAAGGGGTGAGGTATCCCTGTAGACTAAGGCTTTAGCACAAGGGTAGAGTTTTCCTGTGTGTGAAAAGTACTTTTTTGTGTAACGGTTGCAAGTACCTATTGAAGCTTGTATACATAGCGAAAAATCTCAGCTTTTGTTTCGAGAACTGGACGTAGACCACAAGTGGGTTAGTGGTCGAACCAGGATAAATACTGTGCTTGTTTCTCTCTTCTTAATCTCTTTATTTTATGCAATTTTATTTTATTACACATTTATTTTTTGCTGTTCTTAAAGTTTCTTTTCTTTATCTCGTTCCTTCTGTGCATTTATTTAATAAGTTTCAATATTTGTATTTTAATTAAAAGAGGTTTTGCGAAAAGTCTTATACTCAATTCACCCCCCTCTTGAGTACTGGAAGCCACTTGGTAACAAGTGGTATCAGAGCTAGACTCTTGTATAAAGAGCTTAGCAGCTTCAAGATAACATGGCTTCTTCAAATAGTTTTTCAGAAGGATCTTCCATAAACCGACTACCCTTTTTCAATGGGTATGGTTATGCATATTGGAAGAAAAAAATGAAAATCTTCATCAAAGCTATTGATCTAGATGTGTGGGATGCTGTCGAAAACAGCGCATTTATACCTATGCATGAGGTCGATGGTATAAGGACCGAAACACCAAAAAATAAATGGTCTAATGAAGACAAAAAAAAAGTTCAACATAATTTAAAAGCAAAACATATTATCACTACTACTTTGGGATATGATGAGTTTTTTAGAATTTCAAATTGCAAAGCTACTAAAGAAATGTGAGACACTTTGCAAGTTACCCATGAGGGTACTAGTAAAGTAAAGAGATCGAGAATCAATTCTCTAACTCATGAATATGAATTATTCAGAATGAACCAAGGAGAAAGCATTCAAGAAATGCAAAAGAGGTTCACCCACATAGTTAATCATCTTGTATCTTTAGGTAAAAGTTTTTCTAACGAAG
This sequence comes from Ormosia semicastrata, assembly GCA_029884595.1. Classification (NCBI taxonomy): domain Eukaryota; kingdom Viridiplantae; phylum Streptophyta; class Magnoliopsida; order Fabales; family Fabaceae; genus Ormosia; species Ormosia semicastrata. Next base: position 22,933,731 of record JAQQTO010000053.1, on the reverse strand, counting down.
ATTTGATTAACAAAGTATTGAGATGTCTTAGCAGGATTTGGTAACCCAAGGTAACAGCCATTTCAGAATCAAGGGATTTGTCGACAATGACTCTAGCTACCCTCTTTGGAAAACTTCATGAGCACGAACTGGAACTGAGCAGATTAAGTCAAAGCAAAGAAAACGATAAAAAGAAAAAAGGGATAGTGCTCAAAGCCACTTCCTCAATAATCGACAATGATTATAAAGAAAATGAAGAAGGCTCAGAGAACATCGAGGTAAACGAAGAAAATCTTAGTCTGTTAGTTAAAAAAAATAGTAAATTTCTCAGGAAAAAAGGAACGCAAAGAAGACCTCCCTTCCCTCCGAAGAAAACTCATTACAAAGGCCAACGAGCTTCATCAACTCCAACTTGCTATAAATGTGGCAAACCTGGTCACATGAAAATAGAGTGCTCAATTTACCAAAAGAAGAAGGAGAAATTTGAAAAGAAGCCCTTCAAGGAAAGAAAAAGAAGAAAATCCTATATAGCATGGGATGAAAACAACATAGATTTAACTGACAGCTCAGATAGCGAGGAAGCTCAACTATGTCTCATGGCCAAAGAAGAAGAAGAAGAAAGTGAAAATGAGATAAGTTCTAATACTACTTTATTGCCTTCTTACGATGAGTTACAAGATGCCTTTGAAGAATTGCATGACGAATCTTTAAAACTCACAAAACCAATTTCTTCTTCCAAGAAAACAATATCTTCTTTAGAAAATTAAATTCTTGTTTTAAATAAAGAAATAGAAGAATTGAAAGTTGAAAATGAAACTTTGGGAATCATTTATGCATGCACAAATCATTCTTCACATGCTTCTACATCTTCATCTTGTTTTTCATGTCATATGCTTGAAAAAGAAATTGAAGACTTAAAGAATACTCTTTCTAAGTTCACCTTTGGAAGGAACAATTTAAATATTTTATTAGGAAGACAAAGAGTGATTTTTCAAAAAGCCGGAATAGGGTATAACCCGAAAAATCAATAAAAATTGTATAAAAATTTCTTTATGCATTCTAGTGTTTCAAGTAGTCATTTTATTAAATGCTTGTACTGTGGAAAGAAAGGACATAGTGCATCAACATGTAATGCAAGGAAAAACATTAATACAAAAATTGGAACAAAAATGGTTTGGGTTCCCAAGGGTACTATACCCAAAACTGACACGCAAGGACCCAAGAAAGTTTGGGTACCAAAGGTTAAAAACTAAACATGTGTTGTAGGTGTGCTTGAAAGCCAGGAGTTCAAATTGGTATCTCAATAGCGGCTGCTCCAAGCACATGACTGGGGATGACTCAAAATTCACCATGCTTATTCCCAAGAATCATGGACACGTTACTTATGGTAATAACAACAAAGGAAAAATTGTTAGAATCGGCAAAGTCGGTAAGAATCCTAACTCCTCTATTGAAAATGTGTTGCTTGTTGAAGGCTTGAAACATAACTTGCTTAGTATTAGCCAATTATGTGATAAAGGAAATAGGGTAATATTTAATTCAAATTGTTGCATAATTGAAGATAAAAATGATAAGCATGTTAAATTCATTGGTCATAGAGTAAACAACATCTATATTATTAGTCTTGATGATATATCTTCAAATGATGCAAAATGTCTTTTAAGTAAGAATGATGATTCATGGTTATGACATAGGAGAATTGCACACATTCACATGGATCACTGAAAAAAGTTAGTCTCTAAAGAGCTAGTAATTGGACTACCCAAGCTTAATTTTGTAAAAGATAAATTATTTGATGCATGTCAAAAGGGTAAACAAATAAAGGTCTCTTTTAAGGCAAAAAATATAGTTTCAACTACTAGACCTTTATAACTTTTGTACATGGATCTATTTGGACCTTCTAGAACTATGAGCTTTGGTGAGAATTACTATGCTTTAGTGATTGTAGATGATTTTTCTAGGTTTACATGGACTTTATTTCTTGCAAATAAAAATGATGCATTTCTAACTTTTAAAAGACTTGCCAAAGTTATTCAAAACGAAAAAGGTTTTCAAATCTCTTTTATAAGAAGTGATCATGGTGGCGAATTTGAAAACAATATTTTTGAAAATTATTGTGATGAACATGGCATTAATCATAATTTCTCTGCTCCTAGAACTCCACAACAAAATGGAGTTGTAGAAAGAAAAAATCATTCTTTAGAAGAAATGGCGAGAACTATGCTTAATGAGGCTGCTCTTCCTAAGTGCTTTTGGGCGGATGCTGTAAGTATAGCTTGCTATGTAATGAACGGGGCCCTTATAAGGCCTATTTTAAAGAAAACCCCATATAAGTTGTACAAGGAAAGAAAGCCAAATGTCTCACATTTTCATATTTTTGGATGCAAATGTTTTGTTTTAAATAATGGAAAAGATAATTTAGGCAAGTTTGATGCTAAGTCTGATGAATGTATATTTCTTGGTTATTCAAATCATAGTAAAGCTTTTCGTATATATAATAAAAGAACTATGACTATTGAAGAATCTATACATGTTGCATTTGATGAAACTGACCCAAATAGATCGAGAAAGGATCTTGTTATTGATGATGTTGCAGAAGTCTTAGCGAAAACACATTTGGATAGCAAGGAAAAAGAAATCAAGGAGCAAGAAGATAAACAAAGACAAGAAGATTCACAACTCTTGGAACTTCCCAAAGAATGGCCAACTTCAAAATATCAGTCACTTGATCAAATAATCGGTGATGTATCTAAAAGTGTAAGTACTCGTAATTCTCTTAGAAATGGTTGTAATCACTTAGCTTTTATTTCTCAAATTGAACCTAATGATTTAATTGAAGCTTTTGATGATGAACATTGGATCTTAGCTATGCATGAGGAATTAAATCAATTTGAAAGAAATCAAGTTTGGGAATTAGTTGCTAGGCCTAATGATCACCTTATAATTGGCACTAAATGGGTTTTTAGAAACAAACTTGATGAAAATAGGTTAATAACTAGAAATAAAGCTAGACTGGTCGCTAAAGGTTATAATCAAGAAGAAGGAATAGACTATGAAGAAACCTATGCACCGGTAGCTAGATTAGAAGCTATTAGAATGTCACTTGCTTATGCTTGCATCATGGATTTCAAATTATATCAAATGAATGTTAAAAGTACTTTTCTAAATGACTTTATTCAAGAGGAGGTATTCGTTGAACAACCTCCAGGTTTTGAAAATCATGAACTACCCAACTATGTTTTTAAACTTAAAAAGGTTTTATATGACTTAAAGCAAGCTCCTAGAGCTTGGTATGAAAGGTTGAGTAAGTTCCTTTTAGAAAATAATTTTTTAAGAGGAAAAGTCGATACTACCCTTTTCATTAAAAATAAAAAGCATTACATTCTTCTTGTACAAGTATATGTGGATGATATTATTTTTGGTTCTACTATTGAATCCCTGTGCAAAGAATTTGCTAAGACAATGCAGAACGAATTTGAAATGTCGATGATGGGAGAGCTGAATTTCTTCCTCGAACTTCAAATTAAACAAACAAATGAAGGGACATTCATAAGTCAAACCAAATATTGCAAGGAATTGCTCAAGAGATTCGAAATGGAAAACGCTAAACACATGGCCACTCCAATGGGCACTTCTTGCTATTTGGACAAAGATGAAAGAGATAAATCAGTAGAAATAACGAAATACAGATGCATGATTGGATCTCTCCTTTATCCTACTGCTAGTAGGCCAGATATTATGTTTAGTGTATGCATATATGCTAGATATCAGGCAAACCCTAAGGAATCTCATTTAAGTGCTGTTAAACGAATAATGAAATACCTAGTAGGTACTTCACAAATGGGCTTGTGGCACCCTAAGGGTTCCTCGTGTAGCCTAATAGGCTATTCCGATTCTGATTTTGCTAAGTGTAAATTGGATAGAAAGAGTACTAGTGGGACATGCCACTTGCTTGGTAGTTCTTTAGTTTCTTGGCATAGTAAGAAATAAAATAATGTGACTTTGTCTACCGCTGAGGTTGAATATGTTGTAGCCGGGAGTTGTTGTGCTCAAATCCTATGGATGAAGTAATAGCTTTTAGACTACGGTCTTCAGCTTGATCACATCCGGATAAGATGTGATAACACTAGTGCAATAAATATCTCTAAGAATCTCATTCTGCATTCCAGAACAAAGCATATAGAGATAAGACATCACTTTATCAGAGATCATGTACAAAAAGGGGATTGCATTCTTGAATTTGTTGAAACATCTAAGCAACTTGCAGATATTTTCACTAAACCCCTAGCAAAAAAAGTATTCTTTTATATTAGAGGAGAATTGGGCATAATTGATCAATCTAACATATAATTGCTTGTTATTTGCTTAAATATGATTTCATCATTCTTGAATTATTACTGACTTGAGCTTCGGAGTTATCCCGAAATCGTTTTTGCAGGTACTCCATCAAAGGGTAAGCTTTTGTCTCTCAAACTTGTGATTTTATGATAGGGCTATTCGAATAAACCTATGGCTATTCGAATACCATACATCAATACAGTATTTCTATAAGCTGGTGTATTCGAATAACTAAGTAGTTATTCGAATAACCTGAGGCTTATCAATATCAGTGTTTCTCACATGCCTCTGAAGTATTCGAATACCTTGGAAGCTATTCGAATACTTACTCTTGTATTGCATATTTTGTGTGTGGGTATTCGAATACAGGAAAAAGCATTTGAATATCATAGGCTGGCAGCCAAGCCAAACTGATCCATCTATTCGAATAACTGGGAAGTTATTCAAATACCTTCTATCAGAAGGGTGCGTCCCTTGGTCTTTCTCAACCGTTTTATTCGAATACATCTAATGGTATTCGAATAGACTTTGGGTACTCTTTATATACCCCCCTTCGCATTCGAATACATTTCTCTCCGTTTTCAAAATCCTCTAGTTTCTTTTTTCTCTCCATAATCCCTTTTTCTTTCTTTCTCTCATATCTCACCTTCATTCCCTCTCTACCTTTTGTCCTTTCCTCCATCTATGGCTTTGTCTTCTTGCCCAAAGCATCCTCGCACAAAGACAACTCCATGCAACAACCCGCTAGATCTTCGAAGGCTCTCCTCCAATGAGCAAGAGCTTGGGCGCTTCATTACACACTTTCGGGAGTGTAACCTAGTGCAACCGAAGTACCTCGACTTGGGGTTCTTCAAAAGAGAAAATGGTTTTGACTTTTTGAACTGGCTAAATCACCAAGGCATACTTCGTTTCTGCTCTTACACAGTTGTTCTGTATCCCGACCTGGTCAAGATGTTCTATTGCAACTTGAAGATTGAAGATCAGGAGCTACACTCCAGTGTCTGCGACCAAAACATTGTGATCACATCCAATGATTGGGTTCAGATGTTTGGCTTGCAGTCAACTGGCCGCAACGTTGACGAAGAATCACTTCTCCAGCTCTTCAACAAGAACAGAGCAATTGAAGATGTTTTGAGACCTGGGTTGGTATTACCTTTGACTCAAAAGGGAGTCAAATGAGGCATGATGAAGAGCCAGGACAGGCTCCTACATTATGCTTATGCCCACATCCTAACTCCTAGAGGTGGGAACTACGCCTACCTAAGCGAAGATGATGTGTTCATGTTGTGGATTCTAAAGCAAGGTCATCAAATTAACTGGCCCGTGTTCATCATGAAGCATATGATGAGGGCAAAAGGTAAAGAGCGGTCTGAGCTACCCTATGGAGTGATCATCACTGCCTTCCTAGGCAAGTACCCTCATATTCTGGAAATCGAGTGAACGACTTCGCTAACCCATCATCACATGTTTGGGTCCTTTACCCTCAACAAGATGAAGATGATCAAGACCGATGAAGGCTGGGTGTTCCCAGTTGAAGTTGATGATGATGAGGACGACCCTCAAGGCGATCCTGCTACCTCTGCTGCTGCTGCTGCTACTGTTGATATTCCTGCTCCTGCTCCTGTCACAAATGAGCAAATCCTGGCTTCTCTGTTGGATAACAGAGCTCACATGGAGAACACCTTCACTATTCTGTTTGACAGAATAACTGGGGTTGAGCGTGAATAGGCTGCACTTCGAGCTCTACTGTCTGGCAACGAACCTGCCTCTCCTCCTCCTCCACCAGATGCCTATTTCTAGGACTCGCTTCGTCTTAGGATCTGTTGCTTAAGTTCTAGTTTTGGCTGTTTTCAGTTTATTGTATTGGCTGTTTTTGATAAAATTGTATATGTACTTGACCAATTATATTTAATGCAATGAGTACTTTGATTAATCTGTTGCCAATTATAATTTTTTATTATTTATCACATGCATATTAAAAGAGGTACTTTGTTGTATGTGTTCATCCTTTTTTATCATGCCAAAAGGGGGAGAAAAATAACCAATCTTATTTGAGAAAAGACAGGTTAAACTAGATTAATACTGGTTATTAGATTCCAAAAGAAAGGGGGCGAATATGCTTGTTTTTTATTACCTCTGAGAGTAAGTCTCCTATCCTTTTGATGACCTTTTTATATGAACTAATGCTTTTCTCAATGATAGTTTGTCATCATCAAAAAGGGGGAGAATGTGATTACCATGCAACAATGAAGATGATTTTTGATGATAACAAACATGAAGATGATGAGAAGACCGAGTCCAAGATCTTCAAAGATTAGCTTTAGGGCTTAGGATCTCTCTTGTACAGAGCTTTTATAGGATATCTCAGTATTTGACTTAAAAGATCTAAAAACATATTTTCCTACAAACCAAATTAAAGTTTTAATATGGCTTTGAAAATCAAAGAGTTCGTGGAATTTCAGAAATCACCTGATCTGTTTTCTAAAAATGTTTTTAATTACTTGAAATAGAGGTATTCGAATAACCTTGAAGGTATTCGAATACAATCCTTCTAAAATGCTTTTAAAACGTGTTTCAAATAAAGGTATTCGAATACACCCTTGTAGTATTCGAATACCCTGCTTTTGAACTATTTTTATGAGAAATGAAACTAGTGATATTCAAATACCCCATGATGGTATTCGAATAACCCACGAGACTCTGTTTCATTTTTTTGAATTCATACATCAATGTGTTTGCATTTATTATCGTATTAATTTCCTCCAACGGGCATTTCTGATCAAAAGCTCTATAAATAGAGACCTTGAATCACTTCTGAAACACAAAAATTCTGAAATCTTTTTTGCTTGTGCTAAAACGTTGATTATAAATTTCTCTCTTTTTCTCTGTTTTCTTTTGGTAAAATTATGAGATATCCTTAGAGAGCTCTATAGTGCTTCAACTTGTGATAATTACTCTGAGTGAGAGTTTCTCTTCATTTATTTTCTGCTATACTGTAAAGGGGATGAGGTATCCCTGCAAGCTGAGGCTTTAGCACAAGGGTAGAGTTTCCTTGTGTGTGAAAAGTGCTCTTTTGTGTAATGGTTGCAAGCACCTATTAAAGCTTGTATACATAGTGAAAAATCTCAGCTGTTTCGAGGACTGGACGTAGACTACAAGTGGGTTAGTGGTCGAACCAGGATAAATATTGTGTCTTCTTCTCTCTTCTTAATCTCTTTATTTTATGCAATTTTATTTTATTACACATTTATTTTTCATTGTTCTTAAAGTTTTTTTTCTTCATCTCGTTCCTTCTGTGCATTTATTTAATAAGTTTCAATATTTGTATTTTAATTAAAAGAGGTTTTGCGAAAAGTTTTATACTCAATTCACCCCCTCTTAAGTACTGGAAGCCACTTGGTAACACTATGTAATTTGTGACACCCGGAGCTGACGAAGGCGGGGAGTGGTCGCCGGTGCAGAAGATGAAGCACGGACAAGAAGTGGCTCTTGGCAGGCTTCTAGGCGGAGGGACACATGAATGAACTGAATGCACACCGGAATGAGAGGGATCGAGAGATTGTGCAGGTGTGGGACTGCATAGTTGAGAATGACTTAAAGGAATTGATTAACACTACCAATAAAAACAAGATGTATCTTCTTTTCAGGATCCAAGAACATAAACACTCCATAGTTAAGCGTGCTTAACTTGGAGCACTTGTGGGATGGGTGACCTCCTGGAAAGTTTCCTAGGATGCGTGTGAGTGAGGACAAAAGTACGCTGAAAAGACTCGTGTTAGTTTGTGGGGACACTCATCGATCTTGCAGCAGTCTCGGGACGTTACAAATGGTATCAGAGCGGAACCTCTCCCAGTACGGTGTGGTTCGGGGATGAACCATGCAGAAGCTGGTGGGCATGTGACACCCGGGGCTGACAAGGGCAGGGAGTGGTCGCCTGTGCAAAAGATGAAGCACAGACAAGGAGCGGCTCCTGGCAGGATTTTAGGCGGAGGGACACATGAATGAACTGAATACACACTAGAATGAGAGAGATCCAGGGACTGTGTAGGTATAAGACTGCATAGTTGAGGATGGCCTAAAGGAATTGATTAGTATCACCCATAAAAATAAGATGCATCTTCTTTTCGGGATCCAGGAACATAAGTACTTCATAGTTAAGTGTGCTTGACTTGGAGCACTTGTGAGATGGGTAACTTCCTGGGAAGTTTCCTAGGATGCGTGTGAGTAGGGACAAAGGCACACTGAAAAGACTCGTGTTGGTTTGTGGGGACACTCATTGATCCTGTAGGCAGTCTCGGGACGTTACATAATTGATTACAATATTTTCAGAAAGCATGTAATCGATTACATCCCAATTATAATCAATTATAAGGGAGTTTTAAAGGCCTCAAACATGCGAAATAGCCATTTTTGCTCATAGTCTCACTTTCTCTCTCTAGCCTCACGACTCACCTCACACAAATTTCTCTATTTCTTTCTCATTTCTTCACCAATCTTCACGATTCCACCTTCAAATCACTCGAAAACCTCCTCCCTACAAAACCCCTAACCTATTTCCCATCAAAACCACCTCAAATCCATCCACAAACTCCCTATCACATACACCCCTTTCTCTCTCTAGAAATTAGCCCTAGCCCACGAATTTCCTCCTTTTCTCACCAATTTCCACCTTCTTCCATCACCAAACACTACATAAATCCCCTCCTACCAGACTTTTCACTTCATTTCGCACAATGGCTAAATCTTCAAAATGCACAAAAAGGCCACGAATAGTGGTGGCAATAGGAACGCCTTCTCGAGCTCCTCTATCCACCATTTCTGGATTGGACCTCTCACTACACTTCAGGTTTACCAAGAAAACTGAGCTCTTCTTCTAAAAATTTCAACTGAGGAAGATTATCCAACCCAGGTATTTCACTAAAGCCTTTTGCTCTAGTGAACCTTTGAAGAGTTTTAGAATAATGGGGAGGCTTGAGTTGATCAATTTTCTGAGCATTAACAAATATATTTATTCGGATTTAGTTAAGGTTTTCTATGCAAATTTGAAATATGAAGATGACTACATGATTTCTGAGGTTAAAAAATAAATAAATTATTATTACTCAGAATTTATGGTATAGATTAACTGGGTTGACTTTTAATGGTATAAACTTTTGTGGTGGTGAAAAGATCTGGGGAGACGACTATGAGTACAAACCTATTTTGACTTCCTTGCTAAGAGTTGGCTATACGACTAAATAGAGGATTATAGCCACTGGTTTGACCATGAAAAATAGGGTACTCCATTATATCCTAGCGAGAACTTTGATACCCAGGGGAGGCAATTACTCCCAAATTCTAAAGAATGATGTCCTCACAATATGGGCGTTGAACACTAATAGGCCAATCAACTGGGCCAACTATGTTATTCAGCATATGTTGTAAGCTAGAAAGAAAAATCATCTCTTGCCCTATGTCATACTCATCACAGCCATCTTGGAGCATTTTCGTATTTCTTTGTCTAAAGAGGCAAAGGATGCCAGTTCTGATGGACCGGAGTCCATTAGTCTACATACACTGCAAAAGCTTTAGCTGAGAAAGATTGATGAAAAATGGTATTATCTTCATCATGGCATTGATGGTCACATTCCTCAACGTGCTGAGGGTGATGATGAGGAAGAAGACCAGACACCCGCTCCAACCGCTACTACTATGGATCTCTAGCTCTAGGATATGTGCAACCTTCGAATAGGGATAGAACATCTTGAGCAGAAGGTAGACCATCTTGGCTGAGGATGGACCACTTAGATTAGGAGTTGGCTTCTATTCGATCCTTGCTGGAGGGACCATATTATATAAAGGAGTAGAGGTACTAGTGGTCCCGCATCATCTGCTGCACCTCCTGTCTCTGTTGATGCTACAACTAGTGATGATGTCAATGATGAGGATCTTGTTAGTGAGGAGACTGAGTGGTCATAGGGCTTAGTCATGATAGCCCGTATCTTATTCTATTTTGTCTGACTGTTAGCCTCTTTGATTCTTCTCATTGTATAACTCTTATATTTTTTCGCACAATTTATTTGAGTTGTTGACTGATTTTTCAGTATGCTTTTGCTTACTCTAATACTAATGACATCATTTCTATGATTTTACTCGCTTCTCTGCTGCTTACTCTGATCTTTGGCATTCTTTTTATGATGAATGCTTATGTCTTTTTTATAATACCAAAGAGGGAGATCTTTTTTATAATACCAAAGAGGGAGAGATATGACTTGCATGACTTTCATGAGTAAGGGAGAGTTTTTATATGTAAATTTTAATTAATGTCTTACCTCATGCATAAATTACGAGGGAGAGTTGCGCTGAAATCTCTGATATATGTATATATGCTACTCTTTTCCTATATTATTTTGACATCATAAAACAATGAGGAGAATGTGAATGCTTATGTCATAAAGAACATGAAGTTTTTTATGATTACAAAGTTAAGACGAAGACCAAGTCCAAAGGAGGTATATTTGGTATAGTTTGTAGGACTTAGAGTCTTTATGTAAGAAGCTCTCAACATATCTCAAGAATGCTTTTTAAGTCATGTATTTAAAATTAACTTTTAAATAACAAATTATTTTTAACAAATGTGGTTTTGAACTTGGATAATGAAAATTAAGTTTATATCTTAAAAAATCCAAGTTTTCTAAGGTATAAATGCTTATCAAACTTATTTGGGTTTAAAAATGAGTTCAAGGATGTTTGTAATCTTATCCTAAGGCTTAGTGATCAATTAACAGCTTCTTTGGAAGATGGTAATTGATTACCAAGGCCTGGTAATCGATTATAAGCATACGGGAAACCATTTTTCCAAAGTCAAAGGCTCTGTAATCGATTACATGAGACTTGTAATCGATTACACCTCTGATAGAGGCCATATAATCGATTATATGAGGCTTGTAATTAATTACATCCTACTTAGAAAACCCAGAACGTGTTCTTAGAGCCATGTAATCAATTACACCACTCATGTAATCAACTACAACGAGCCTGAAAGTTCACAACAACTCTTTTCTTAACATTTAATAGGGCATTAAATCACCCCCAACAGCTCTTTTGGGCAGAACACTATATATACACGTTCTTGGGTCAGTTTTTATATAGAACCAACAACCTGAAACACATTTCTATTGCTCTAATTCGTGATTCCATCTTTTAATCCTTTTTATGTTCTATTTTTTAGTTTCTTGAAATATTCTTGAAGAGCTTCATAGGGCTTCCACTTGTATTACATACTCTTTGAGAGAGTTTCATCTTTACATACTTTTGATTTTTTGTAACGAGGGTGAGGTATCCCTCAGTGAATTTGTAAGGGTGAGCTATCCCTAAAAGTTAAGACTCAAGCATGAGGTGAAGTATCTTGAGGTGTGAAGAGCGCTCTAGATTGTAAACTGTAGCAAACACCTGTTCAAGCTTGCATTGATAGTGAAAAAATCTTGGGTGGTTACTCGAGGATTGGACGTAGGTCAAAAGTGGTTAGTGGCCATATCAGGATAAACATTGTTTTTGTTCTTCTAACTCAAACTCCTTTATATTTGTAATTTTAATTGCATATAGCTGCTTGTATTCTTTCTTTTTGATTTACAGTTTTATGAGTGGAACTTTCTATCTTCTCAATTCAGTCACTTCAAACGATAAATAGCTTCAAAGAAAATTGATTTTCAAGTGTTTAATAAAAATTTTCAAAGAGTTTTTTATTTCCTCAATTCACCCTCCTCCCTTCTTGAGTTTTGAAGCCACTTGGTAACAGGGACTACACTTAAGGGGCTAAGTGTGAGGCAAATTGCTTAGAGTTGAAGTCCTTAAAATCTTATTAAGTTGGAAGCTAATTGTTATTTATTTTGGGTGAAATAGTATGCTGCCCTGTTTTGTTCCCTATTTAAAATTTTGTAGTTAATTGTGCTAATTGAGAAGCCAAGAAGAAAGATCAGACTATAGCATGACCTATGACTTGCTTTACCAATTCTATGTTTCAATTGATTATATGTGAAATTGCTATATTTGAAATTGCTACTAATTCTTATAGCCCTATTAGAAGTATATTGTCTATGTTTTATATACTATGGAAGTTAAAGTATAAACTTGTTGTGGGGCTTGCTGAATGGATGATTGAGAATTGTTTTAAGACTTTTGGACTGTTAGGACTATTTTTATTTCTTTGGATAGTTAGCTTTCATTTGTGGTGTTTACTTGCTATTTTGAAAAGCCTTTGACCAAATTGAGGTATGATGAATTTTAAGGACTGAAAAACTAATTTTTATGCATTAATATAAGTGAATCACAAGCTGAAATTCAATTTCTAGTTGCTGTATGTTGTTAGCCCAAAACCTTGATGAGTTTTGGTCCCAAAACTCTTAAAAGGTACTTACTTTTGGCCTTGACAAGCCTAGAACTGAGGCTGTTGTTTGAATGTTTAACAACCTTTTTGAATGATCATGTTGTATGTTTAAGTTTTTGAAATTTGATGAAGATTATGATGAAACCAGATTTCGGTTCTTTGGGGATAAAGGATAATCCCTAGTTTGTTGATCATGTTCATAAAGATTTGCTTTTAGTTGAATCATATTATTATTGTGCACTTACTATAACTTTGTATTGTGCACTCATTGAATTGAGAATTGATTATTCTATGCATTTAGTTGCTTGAGTAGTAAAGTAACTAATATATGCATATAAAATGTTATGTAAACTTAATATGTTTATGTGATAATGATATTGTGCACTTGCTATACTTCCGAGATGGAATGTAATGTGCACTTGATATGCTTGTTAGATAAAGTATGATATGCATATAGATAATGATTGATATAGGATATGATCTTCAATATGCTAAACTCTATTTAGAGAAGATAGTATCTCTGCATGGAGTACCATTGTCTATCATTTCTGATCGAGACCCTCAGTTCACAGCTCAATTTTGGAGATCTTTTCAGACTGCTTTAGGAACACGATTGGACTTGAGTACTACTTTTCACTCACAAACTAATGGTCAATCTGAGAGAACTATATAGATTTTGGAAGATATGCTTCGCGCTTGTGTGTTAGACTTTGGAGGGAGTCAAGATCAATACCTACCTTTAATGGAGTTTGCTTACAATAATAGTTACCAATCTGGTATTCAAATGGCACCTTTTGAGGCCTTATATGGGAGGTGTTGTAGGTCCCCTATTGGTTGGTTTGAGATTGGAGAATCTAGACTTGTGGGTCCAGACTTAATTCAAAAAGCTATTAAGAAGGTTTGACTAATTTGAGATCACCTAGTGATTGCTCAGAGTAGGCAAAAGTCTTATTCGGATCGGAGGCGTCGACCTTTGGAGTTTGGTGTGGGATAACATGTATTGCTATGTGTTTCTCCTATGAATGGTATTATGAGGTTTGGTAAAAAAAAGGTAAGTTAAGCCTGAGGTTCATAGGACCAATTGAGATTTTGGAGAGGGTCGGGCAAGTAGTTTATCGCTTAGCCATTCCCCCTAATCTTTCAGGAGTTCACTCAGTTTTCCATGTTTCGATGCTTCGAAAATATGTTCATGATCCATCTTATGTCATTCAACATCAAGCTGTTCAACTTGATGAAAATCATACTTATGTTGAGCAACCTATGGCTATAGTAGATATACAAGTGAAACATTTATGCTCTAAGGAAGTTGTTGCTGTAAAGGTTGTTTGGAAGGGTCCATCTGGTGAAGAAATTACATGGGAGCCCGAGATGGTTATACGTGACACATACCCACACCTTTTTTATGTACAAGGTTAGTATATAGTGTAAATTTGAGGATGAATTTATTTTAAGGGGGATGACTGTAATATCTTGGACCAATTGGGATAAGGTGGCGAATAAAATTAGTTTTAAGGGAACAACAATAGAAATAGAGGAGTACGTCTCCTCTCCTTCGTCTTCAACACTTTGCTCCATTTGGAGCCATAACCAAGTTTCTACCTTTCCCTCATTTTGGCACCAAATCCTTGCATCCACTTGTACCAAGAGCTTGAGATTTAGTAGACACTACACATCTTGCTCCTCCGAGTGTCGTGGGGAACCGATTGAGTTGGTTCTTCATATTTGTGAGTGGATAATTTACAGTGACATATTTTGAAACTTAAACATCTTGTCACCTATTTATATTTCTTCTAATAGTAATTCAAATCAAGTTTCCTTTATTATTTTAAGAGTTAGAAATTTGGAATTTTTTTATAATAGCTTTGTTTATAGCCTTAAGCTTTATATGTTGGGGAAACAAAATTTTTAAGCTAGCTTATGAATTTATTTTATGATGATTATACTTTTGGAGCTGTATTTTATTGACCTTGTGACTTATTGAGTTGTTACTTCTGAAAGGTAACCTATGATGGTTTTGAATTTTTGTTATGAGAATTGAGCTATAACGGTTGAGTGTTAAAACTCCGTCCACCGTTAGTGAAGAGATATAATGACATATTTCCACCTGCCGTGGCGAAGAGAAGTAACAACATATGTTCAGCCCGCTGTGGCAAAGAGATATAACAGTATATATTCTGCCTATCGTGGCAAAGAGAGATAATGGCATATGTTCCACATGATGTGGCGAAGAGAGATAATGACATATGTTCCGCCTACAGTGGTGAAGAGAGGTAACGACATATGTTCTGCATGTCGTGGTGAAGAGATATAACAATATATGTTATGCTTGTTGTGGTGAAAAGAGATAACGGTGTATGTTCCGCTTGTCGTGACGAAGAGATATAATGGCATATGTTCCGCCTGCTGTGGCAAAGAGAGATAACGACGTGTGTTCTGCTTACCATGGCGAAGAGATATAATGACTAATGTGCATATAATAGATGTAGAGATTCAGTTTAGGAAATGAGAAGAGATTTGTTAAGTAGAGTTGAATTCCTTTACGATTATAAATCTACTTCTAGAAAGGAAAGTATGTGACAAGTTATTTTATTTATAAACTTCATCTATTTGATTATTGTGTTTTGAGTTGTTTTGCAAAGCTTAAATATTCATGCTATTACTTGTTTCCCCTTCCTATTCACTATGTCTATTATGCCCTCACTAAGTCTATATGACTCACCCTATCTTTTTTCCCTTTAGATTTGCAAGCTATTAAGTAGTGGGTTCCTGGGATTTGATATACTACCCAAGAGTGCTTGTCTTTTGTTAGACCTTCATTGCCATTGGTGACTAGTGTTACACATCGACTACAATATTTTGCAGCTATAGAAGATAAAGTTTATTTATTTCTTTTGGTGTATATATATATGACCACAAAGTCTTGATATGCCTTTTCTATATAGCGGACTCAGTTTGTACTTATGACTGATATTAGATACTTATGTTTATATTAGATCTAGCTCTGGATATACATTGTTGATCAAATCTAAATAAAATATATAAGTTGTTCAATTTTTAAAAGAAACTTTATTATATTCTTAATAATCTTAATCTAAGTTTTAAATTATTTTTTAATTAATATATTATTATTAGACTTGTCAAGTTAGTTGAGTGCTAAATATCATTAGTTTATGCGTCATTTAGGATCTAAGATTGGGTGGTGACACAGTTCTCAGTAATAACACAGTATTAGAGATGTTTATTAAATGAAATGAAATATACTTAATTATACAAGAATTTTCAAATTCTTGCAAAACAGAATTTCCAATGGCAGATATCAGATCTGAGAGTACAGAAGAGCTGAAATGAATTTTTTTTTTTTTAAAAAGTCACGTTCTGGTGCTATCTTTATCAAAGGGTCAAATCAAAAGATCTAACTTTTGTCTGAGTCAGTCATCATTTGAAATTTGAAATATAAATCTCAAAAGAATAAGTGGTTAATACGTTATGAATAAGTGGTTAATCGGATAAGTTTCAGTTAATACATTCAAAATAAGTGGTTAATCTATCGAAAATATGAGAAAAGAGTTCTAATAATGAATAAGTTTAATACGTTAGGAATAAGTGACAACATATGTTTCCCAAATCCAAGAAAGAGTTCTCAATAATGAGTAAATGGTTAATACGTTAAGAATAAGTGGTTAATCAATATTAGTTTCAATCCAAGAAGTAGGAAATGAGAAGCGAAAAAATTAAATGGTTAATACGTTAAGAATAAGTTTAATCAAGATCAGAGGTGAATCCCAAAAGGGAAATGAAAACAGGAAATTAAATGGTTATCGTTTTCTATAAGTGTTTGCATCATCGCTTTATCCAATCCAAGCAAATCAAAAGTTTGAAATGAAAATATTGGCGACATACTTAAAAAGTTAACAAACATAAAAAGAAAGAAAACGGTAAAATCAGTTTTTAGCATTGACGAAAAACGTTTTCCTTTATCAAAACAATAGCAGACAAAATGAAAATACATCTCAAAAAAAATAATAGGACGGAAGGGGGGAATAAAGGATACCAGAAAAAATATAGACATTAAAATTAGGAAAAATTGACAACATTTTTCCCAACTCTCAAGAAAAGTTCAACAGGAAAAGCACGTTAGAAGTCATAAGTCACCGAACACCAACATCCCTGCAAACCAAATTACTTTCAGAAAAATGATGCTCATATATATATATTTTTAAAAATATTATTATTTATATTTTTTATAAATAGTAATAATTAAAAAATAATAATAATAAATAATGATATAATTAATGATATTAAAAAATATATAAAACTTATATATATATTATTTATGATAAAAATATTATTGTTATTATTTTCATAATTTTGGAGAGAGAAAATTGGGGAAGGGTAGGATGCTTGCCATCTTTTTCTATTGTTAGCAATCATCCAATACATTTCAAAAGTTTGGGAGGCTGCTTATTTCGTTAAAGAGAGGCGTAAATATCATCGTTTGCATTGTTCTTTTCATTACACTGTGCTAGGAGGATACTTTACTTCACTTCCATAAACAATATATATATATTTATTTTAATTAGAACTAAATTTTGGAACTCTAAATTAGAAATATCCATATTCACTCACTAATTTTGGAACTCTAATTGTGACTTTCTCAAAGGACTATCACATCTCTGTTTTTATTATTGTGCACAAAATTCTATTCGAGTGTCAATTTGCCGTTGCGTAAACTTCGAGCTCCTTTGAAAGAGCTTTGGAACAAAGGGGCATTTTCAAAAGTCAAAGCCGTTAAAGTCATGCAAGTGCGCCAATTGGGGATGCTGAGTAGGAACAGGCGTATGATTTTGGCCTTTGGCAGATAAATCAACAGAATTTTCAATAGCCCTTTTTCCAGCCAATTTCTCCAGTCTTCCTTAGTCAATTGTCCAAGTCAACTAGCGTAGTATACACACATAATACAGTAGGTAATTTACCGCACTATATTATCAAGATAGCAGAGTTTAGGTTAGATATAATGTCTAGAGAATTGTATCCTTGAATCACGTGTTTTGGCTCCTGAATTGTGAAATTTAGGATGGCTGCCCACTGTCTGCTT
The DNA here is from genome assembly GCA_029884595.1 of Ormosia semicastrata. Lineage (NCBI taxonomy): Eukaryota > Viridiplantae > Streptophyta > Magnoliopsida > Fabales > Fabaceae > Ormosia > Ormosia semicastrata. The sequence continues at coordinate 22,915,954 of JAQQTO010000053.1, read as the reverse complement.
GGTTTCCTTGCTCTTCTCTGTTATTTTCTGCTTCTTCACTCAGCTGCAGATCAAAAAAGGGAATTCCATGAGGAATGTCCAGAGCCTCTTCCCTGTGGAAATCTCGGGCATATCCACTTCCCCTTCACCAACGGGAACTCAGAATGTAGCTTGAACATAATGGGTTGTAACAATGATCCAGGTGCAACTAAAAAAGTCATCCTGAAAAACCAAACCTTTTATGAAATTGAAAGCATACATCAGGAGGGGGAGTTCAATTCAATTTCCATCTACGACAATTCTGAAAATCCCTTGTCTTCCAGAAACGGCCGTGCCACTGTAATTCCCCCAAAATCTAGTATGATGAATTTTCTTGTCCTAAACAGCATTACCTTCTACAGATGCATTCATAACTACAATAAAGACAAAGCACATAAAAACATGAACTTATTTAAAACCTGTTCTGCTCCTGACTATACGTTCGATATCTATTATAGTTCTAAATGTTATATTCCTATAACAGATGGCAATTTCCCCAGCTTTCCTAGTGCATGTTCAGTTGATCAGCATCCAATTGAACAATGGCCTGGTTTAAATGACCCATGTATATTCTTTACTTCTTTTCTCGAAATTGAAGTAAAGTTATCCAAGTCTTGTCCTGAGTGTTATGTTCCATATGGAAGCCAACGTTCACCTGACATGAAAAAATATCAGTGTCTCGACCCCAATGGTAAACACATGCAACCAGATGAGGATAACATTCATGCTTCTGCTCCTGCTCCTGCTCCTCCTGCTAAAGAGCACAATGGATGGAATTTGAAGGTTACGATAATAGGTACCGTATTGCATTACTGAAATTAACTGCATTCATATGATCAATTCAATATATATTTTCATCCCATGCTAATTTTTTTTTTTTTTTTGACGTTTCCATGCTTACAAATTTACTCAACCTAGTAGGACACTTTTCTGTTTTTGGTAAATTAGGATACTTTACCATTGTGTTTCAGTTTCACTGTTTCTAACGGTAATCCCCCTGCTTTCCAACATTACTTTTGTAGAATGAGTCCCTTACTATTTTCTTTTCTGCCCATCATTAATTTATCGCCCCCTTCGTTTCTGTACTGAAAGACTTTCACGTTGTTATCCGGTTATTCTGCATAGTATTTATTTAGGTTAATGCAATCAAACAGCTAGAGACAAAACTTGAATAAAATTGAGTTAGCAGGTTTTGCGCATAACAAAAGGAAATTCTCTAACAGCGGAGTTGCTTTTTTTTGGTATGAGAATAAAAAATGAGATGTCTATTAGCTGATTCATATGTTTACCTTAACCATGAGAAAACTGGTTTTGGAATAATTTAGTTCAGTTATTTCAGAAAATGATGAAAATAAATAATAAATTACAGCAATTTTAAATTTTTACTGACCTTTCATTTTCATTTAAATCAGAACAAAAATATTGTATGTACATTGATGTTACAGTACATGGATTGATTAACAATCTAAAGTTTTCCCTAGTACAGGTTTATCTATTGGATTGGCAGGCATGACTACAATTGCCTGTTTTGCTATTCTTTTGCTGTACAAACGAAGACACAGTTCTTCAGGCTACCAAAACAGACCAAGAAACATTTATTCTGGTCCCTACTCAAATACAAACCCAGAAAGTGGAACTGTCTACTTTGGGATTCCCGTCTTCTCTTATGAGGAGCTCCAAGAGGCAACAAACAATTTTGACCAAGCTAGAGAGCTTGGAGAAGGAGGCTTTGGGACTGTTTACTACGGTAAGGGACTAAGATTCTTATTGCCTTTTACACTGAAACGAATTCTGAGAGTTTTTCTTAAGAAAAAATGCTTCCAAAACAAACTACTTTTTGTGTTTGGTCATTATTGTCTGGACCACAACGGTTAGTCTGACTGCAAACCAGCCACTCAGTCAGTTATGGTTTAGCTTCATAACCGGATTAAAGGTCTCGGACCAATGGAGACTTGTCAAAACCAATCAAACACTAGTCAAAATCGATTTGAAATTGTTAAATCCGCCTGCTATTAATTTTTTTTAGATATAAATTTTGTTTTCATATATCATATATGTCATGCTATTGTGTGTGAAATATTTTTATAATGTCATCCAGTATGATTAGCTGGTTTAGCCAATTGAACATAAACTGAAAGCCTTGCCGGTTAGATGTTTGATACGGTTTTAACCACATTTTTGAGGTGATAATCATTAGAAATCACATTGTTAGAAGAGAAAAAATAGAGCCTTAATCAATTTATGTCTTGTTGAATAACCAACACTGTGATCCTTAACAACCAGGAATGCTTCGAGATGGACGGGAAGTTGCAGTGAAGCGCCTATATGAGCGCAACTACAGGCCAGTAGAATTGTTCATCAACGAAATTCAGATCCTCACACGCTTGCGCCACAGAAATCTTGTGTCCCTCTATGGCTGTACTTCACGTCACAGCCGTGAGCTACTGCTTGTGTATGAATACATCCCAAATGGCACTGTTAATTACCATCTCCATGGTGATAAAGCAAAGCCTGGCTCATTGCCATGGCCTGTGAGAATGAAAATTGCCATAGAGACTGCTAGTGCATTGACTTATCTCCATGCTTCTGACATCATTCACCGAGATGTGAAAACCAGCAACATTCTCCTTGACAACAACTTTTGTGTCAAAGTTGCAGATTTTGGTCTTTCAAGACTGTTCCCCAATGATGTCACACATGTTTCCACAGCTCCACGGGGAACCCCAGGTTATGTTGACCCGGACTATCGCATATGCTACCAGCTTACAAGCAAGAGTGATGTATATAGCTTTGGAGTTGTTCTTGTTGAACTAATATCATCTTTGCCAGCAGTTGATATGACCAGGGACAGGGATGAGATTAAGTTGGCAAATCTAGCCATAAGGAAGATTCAAAAAAGGGCATTTTGTGAGTTGGTAGATCCTTCCCTTGGTTTCCAGTCAGATGACAAATTAAAAAGGATGATAACTTCAGTGGCAGAATTGGCTTTTCAGTGTTTGCAAGGGGACAAGGAATTGAGACCCTCTATGGGTGAAGTATTGGAGGAGTTGCAAAGAATTGAAAGTGGGAATGATGAGCCAGGGAATCTAGAGGGAATTGATGTTCATGGTGCCAGGGTTTCACACAGTTATGCACATCCAGCACTTCCAAACACTCTGATGAAGCCACAGCGCCTTCACCAAACACTCTGATGAAAGGGATAATGAGGTTACTACACCTAATACCTAATATCCGTGGTTAGCCACTTAGTCTTTGATTTCCAGTGTTTGATACTTCTTCATTCTCGTTCTACTTATCTAGAAATGATAACATTTTGTCAGTTACATATAATACTAGTGACAGAGTTTCTTTGCTTTTGGATATGATTATATTATAAAGCACATCCTTGTCTAGTCATTGGTTGACAGAATGTACATTAAACGATGATGTGAGGATTTGTTTAAATATTATTTTTTATGCCTTCGTGATTTTACTTCCTCCCATCAAATCTCTTATAAATTATATTCTTTCAACCATGCAGCTAAGTGGAGGAAAAATATGAGCAATTACGTTGCTAACTATCTGCATGCGGTATACACTATCACTTCTATCAGATTAGCATCTCAATTTTAGTTCGAGAAATAGCAGAATTTTGTTATCATCTTAGGCAAAGTTTAAAATGCTCCTAAAAATTTATGGACATTGTAACTATAGATATAATATTAAAATAAATAAACGGATGAGATTAATTATTTATTACTTGATTATCAAGTAATAGATATGATTATATTTTACACACAAAAAACTTTTATAAATTTCAATTATCAATATTTACATATAAACAGACTCATATACAAAGAACTTAGACCAATCCTTTTTGTAATATCAATAATTGTACATATAAAAATTTTATAAATTTTAACTAGTAATATTTACATATACAATAATAAAATTTTGAAAAAAAAAAAAAAAAAAACCAGTTAACTGGTTATAATAGGTAAAAATTCATGGAGTGCTCCAAAACATTTCAGGATCACCACAGACGTCTCCATCATCTTAATATGTCTTGAAATATTAACCAGTATTTGCTCTTCATAGAAAGAACTTCAACGAAATGTTCAAAGAGCCAAGTAGCCATAATCCTTCAAGTTTCAAAGTTCTCCAACTGGGGAAGGAAAGTAAGAAACAGGTCCATACATTTGGCAGCTTTATTGAAACGGAATTCTCAAGGCTGCACATGCTGTGTTTCTCAAGCCTTCCAAGTCATTTGTCCTTGGTCAACACGCGTCGTTAACTCCAACACAATATTTAATTTGTTAAATACTAAGTTAGCAAAAACAAATTAAGTTATGACACATGCAAAACACAGGAGCATTGTTTTCTTCTTGAACTCAATACTTTGACTCTAGATTTGTGAAATCTAAGATGGTTTCATATTCTCTCCTTCGTTTCCTTGTTCTCTGCTATTCTCTGCTTCCTCTCCTGGCTGAAGTTGAAAATGAATACCAAGGGAACTGCCCAACATCTTTTCATTGTGGAAAACTCGGGGACATCCACTTCCCATTCACCAACAAAAGCAACCCGGAATGTGGTTTGCTCATAAAAGGTTGTGATGATGAAAATGCAGCTAAAGAAGTCCAATTAGGGAACGGACGATGGTATGTATTTGAAACCATCAATTGGGACAACTCAATTTCTGTCATAGACTATAAGCTTCTAAGTCTCTTGTCCTCCAACAGTTGTGATGTCTCCAACTATTATCTTAATGCTACACTTCCGCCGAGCTCTCCTATAATGTCTTTTCAGATCGAAATGGAACACAAAATAACCCTGTTCAGATGTGATACCAATCAAAGCCATAGCCTTAGATATTACGAAATTTTATGTGATGGCTACAATATCTACTACCCTAGTGGATCTACTGGTCTTGGACAATTTGACTATTTTACAAACTTTGGAAATACATGTTAAACCAACCAGCTTCCAAGTAAGCCATCGCCCAATTCGCGCTTTTACGGTGTCAGTGACCTTTTCAGTTTATTAACGGCTGAATTTCGGATAGAAATAGTTTTATCTGAGGATTGTCGTCGGTGTTATGAAAATGATGGCCAATGTCGAGTTGACAAAGGAAAATTTGTGTGTGTCAATTCTAAAGGTATGCAACATGAAAAATATGAAAGCACTTTGACATATGAAATGTTGCTTCTTTCGGCGTTTGACATACAACCATATTTCACCACATTATTATACTCAAATATTTAGATTGAACTGGGTTTCTTTTTTTTTTTTCCTGAAATCTAATTCGTTATTTATAACCTCGTTGCTATTGATAGGACAATCACATTCTGCTCATGAGAAAAGATGGGCTTCAAATGTTAATATAGCAATAATAGGTACTGTATTTCTCAAATAAATCTTGTTGATATTACTTCGATACTTGAATAATTTCTATAAGTTCTGAAAAATTGGAAGGTGCTGATTTTTTCTCTAATATATTTTCAGCCTGCACTTCACATTAATCATCCTAGGTAATAAATTACTTGACTATTGTGTTCCCAAAGGTAACCTCCCTACTTTCTAAGACCACCCCAAATGGCAAATAGAATAGTCTGTCTGACTTTATTCCAATTCCTGCTTTGTAAGTGAACAAGGCAAAAGGCAAAAAGCCCAAGAAAAGGGCACAATTACACTGCATATAGAAGCTCCAACCATCAAGGAAAGGTCACAAGGGGAAAAGAAAATTTCTGTAATTCCTGTGGACTGGGAATGCTGTAATTAGCCAACCAGTCATCACATTTGTTTCCTTCATGAAACGTGTTGATGAACTGAAGTGATGTACATTAGTTCAACTAGAACCAAATTATACTTGTCCATAATTCTTATGTGGCTGGACATGTAACCTACCTCAAGCCATGACAAACCTTCTCCCCACACCTTCAACTCAGCCTTGAAAGGACTACAAATCCCCAGTCTGTACGCAATACTGTTTAGCCACTGCCCTTGATTGCCTCAGAAAATCACACCACAACCAACCTCGTCATTAATGAGTTTTACTGGGTGGAAAGCACCATAGTATATGCAGTGTAATTAAGACAGCTCTATCTTGCAGCAGTAACCTGCATCTCTTTAGCATAATCAAAAATAAAATGAACTGGAATTACATTTTAAGCATAATGCAGTTTCTAATTTTTAAGTTCCTTTTGTTTGGAATGCAAATATCAAGTGAGATTCCTATCAAGCGTCCATTTCCAATTATCAAATATACAACAACAACCAAACTTTTTCCCACTAGGTGGGGTCGATTATATGAATCAAACGATGTTATTATGCTCTATCATAAACCAAGTCTTCAGAAATATCATACAAATGTAAATCTTTTTTAATTATTTCACCTATAGTCTTTCTTAATCTCCCTCTACCTCTTGTTATTAGACTATCCTCCACTTGATCTACTCTTCTTACAAGGGCTTCTAAGAGTCTTCTCTTTACATGTTTAAACCACCTAAGGCGAGATTCTCCCATCTTTTTCACAATAAATGTTACCCCTACTTTCTCTCTAATGCATTCATTCCTAATCTTAATGGTACCAGTAAAAAATAATGGTAATTGGTATGTTTGGGATTCCTATCCTTGATGACATTTAGCTTTCTAATTCTATTTCTCCACACACGGAGATACAGTCTTTCGGATGTCCAAAACCAATCAAAACATATTTATTCTGGTCCTAACTCAAACCCACTCCCAGAGAGTGGCATTGTCTTCTTTGCGACCCCAGTCTTCTCATTTAGAGAGCTAAAGGAAGTAACAAACAACTTTGATGAAGCTAGAGAACTGGGAAGTGGAGGCTTTGGGACTGTTTACTACGGTCAGCAATCAATATACACACTACCATTTCCATATAAACATAAAACTATTTAGCCTCCCATTTTGTTGTGACTAGTCTTTGATCTCTTAACAACCAGGAAAGCTCCGGGATGGACGGGAAGTTGCTGTCAAGCGCCTGTATCAGCACAACTACAGACAAGTGGAACAGTTCATGAATGAAATAGAGATCCTCACTCGCTTGCGCCACAGAAATCTTGTGTCCCTTTATGGCTGCAGCTCTCGGCATAGCCATGAACTACTGCTTGTGTATGAATATGTTCCAAACGGCACTGTTGCTTGTCATCTCCATGGTGATTTAGCAAAGGCAGGCTTATTGTCATGGCGTATCCGAATGAAAATTGCCATAGAGACTGCAAGTGCATTGACTTATCTACATGCTTCTGACATCATTCACCGTGATGTGAAAACCAACAACATTCTCCTTAACAATAATTTTTGTGTTAAAGTTGCAGACTTTGGACTTTCAAGACTGTTCCCCAACAATGTCACCCATGTGTCCACAGCTCCACAAGGAACCCCAGGTTACCTAGACCCAGAATATCACCAATGCTACCAGCTAACAAGTAAGAGTGATGTATATAGCTTTGGGGTTGTGCTTATTGAGTTAATATCATCTCTGCAAGCAGTTGATATAACCAGGGATAGGGATGAGATTAACTGTCAAATCTAGCCATTAAGAAGATACAAAAACGTGCATTTAGTGAACTGGTAGATCCTTCCCGTGGCTTTGAGTTAGATAAAGAATTTAAAAGGAAAATACTTTCAGTGGCAGAATTGGTGTTTCAGTGTTTGCAAGTGGACAAGGATTTGAGACCTTCCATGGTTGAAGTTTTGGAGGTGTTGAAGAGAATTGATGGCGGGGAGGATAAGCCTAAGCATCTAGAGGAAGCAGATGTTCGTGGTTCTATGACTTCACAGAGTAGTATACATTCAGCACCACCAGCCTCATGGTTTATTGAAGAATTTGAAGCCACAATGCCTTTTCAAAAAGCAGTGTGACTGATAAATGGGATATTTTATCTGCTATACCAAATGACAGTTGTTAGCCTAATTCCCACACTTGATACTTCTAACTCTATTATAGTATTCTACCACAAAAACTTTAAGAAGAATATGATGGCATTTATCAACATTCAGTCGGTTGCAAATTAATTAGTCAACATTATCTCTCATCCACTTGTATTGCTGTTTATAGGATGACAAACAAGATTATAACTTATAAGGAATACCTTATGGTTCTTATCATGTCATGATGTCAATGGTTGAGGAAACATACATATAAAATTAAGAGAGTTCTTTCTTTCTTGTTTAATGTCTAGGTGAGTTTTCCTTCCTCTGCTCATCAATGCTATTATATAACATTTTGCTTGCATACATTAAGTTACTATTAAGATTTACTTTCATTATCATTTTTAGTTCAAAAAATACAATAATTTTAAATTTGGCTATCATTTTATTATTCTATGTAAAATGTACCAGTTATAAGTATTTCTCATCTAATTTCTTTTGTTTTCTTTGTTAAGAAATCCATCTTTCATGAGCGGGTTTGCTTCTCTACTGTCCAAATTTATTTTAAAAGCTGTGACAACTTTGGCCTGCACTGATTTATTCATTTATTTGGATGAATTTGTAGACCATATGGAAGAATTTTAATTACCCATGAGTGCTACTGTTGAATATAGTTTGACATTAACAAATTTCTTATTCCCTCATTCATTGATTTATTTATTGAAAAAGCTTAATTAAATATTTTAGTTATTTTTAACGAATCAAACTTCACCTAATTTTTTTTAAAGCCATTTTGCATATCTTTTGTTTGTGCAAGTGTAACCATCAATTTCATTTTTAAAATGAGATTCTTTTATTAAAAAAAAAAACTCACACACACACACATTCACCTTCAAAGTTGAACCAGTCCTACTCCTATGGTCCTGCACCTTTTTTCAATTTTGGCCATTCAAGCCACTGAACCTCTCTCTCTCCTTGCCCTTTGAAATTTCAAAGGAATATATAAAGGAAGGAAAAACCAAACCAATCAATGTGTTGGCACAAAAAGATGCAACCATTCCCTAAACAGATCACACTCTCCCTCTCTCACTCTCACTCTCACTCTCACAAGCATTCAACCCTCTTTCTCCCCTCACAATCATCATCACCACTCAATATTCAAATTCAAACTCACTGAAACTCAAACAAGTTCAAACCCTATAATCTAGAGAGAGAGAGAGAGAGAGAGAGAAGAACTTACGTGGAAATGGCCACGCTGCAGAAATTCAAGTTCCTCGCGATGCAGTGCGGCGGGTCGCAGAGCCCGATGCGGAGCCCGAGGACGAGCCCGCTGGTCCAGCTCCGGCGCCGGAAAACCACCCTGAGGATGCTGCTCCGCCGGTCGCCCCGGCGGCGGAGAGAACCAGCGCTTCAGCAGGAGCGGCTGTTGGACTCGTCGGAGAAGAAGGGCGGGGATCTGGTGCGGAGGCACTCACTGAAGGACCTCTTTGGGTCTTCGCGACCTGGCGAAGAAGAAGATATCAACGAGGGGATTCAGATTCATAGCGTTGCGAACGCGGGTCTTGGCGGGTCGGGTTCTAGACCCGGGTCGCCCAGACCCGCTTGGACGGGTTTTCGTTGCAGGTCGTTATTATCGAGGAAAGCTTGGCGCCCTGTTCTCCTCACCATTGCTGAGTAATCAAAATCTTAAATCATAATAAAATATAGATAACTTCAGTAAATTAAATTAAATCCAGTTCAAATCTACTATTTTCTTCAAGTTTATTATAAAAATTACTTCAATTTCAAAAAAAAAATTTCCAGGTCTTGATTGGGATTTTGTTTTATTTTTTTAGGCCAATATATAAATTGCAAGTGTATTGCCACTATCAATAATCTTATAATCATGTATGTCTTAAAGTCTCATAGTAAAAAAAAAAAAAAAATTGTAAGCTTGCTTTTTCAGTTTTTCTTAATAATGTTATCTACGTAATAATTTTACAATTTGAGCTTAAATGTGTATATAGTTGCATTTAAACATTATTACATATATTAGTCTTTGATCAAGATATCTATTGTTCTACAATTAGCTCCTTAAGCATTGTCACAACTAAAAAATACTTCTAATAATGACCTCTTTAGAATTCACATATACAGCATATATGTAAATTTATTTATTACATGAATAGTTACATGTGAGTTTAAGTAAATTTATTTAATTGTAATTATATTAGAGGATAACAATGTATGAATAATATTGTTTACATCCATTTACATACGCATCATCTCATATTAACCAATGAACTAATTATCAAATCTATTTAATAAAAAATCTACATATATTTAATCACCAATTGAAAAGGGAATATAGTAATTACATTATTGTTGTTTTGGATCAGATCGGTCTGGGTGGTCCAACTACCAAAACGAAGAATCGGCCTCCAATCTAGTTTTAGTTTAATGCTATAAGTTTATAATCGTTTTTGTTGTTAGAACTGGTTGAATCTCGGGTTGAACTGGATGATTTTTATTATGTAATGTCAATTTAATATATAAAAAGTTTAGATTTGATACTAAAAAGTATAAAAAAAATTATAAATTTTAAAGTTAATTGGTTCAACTAAACAGTTTAATCGATTAGACTTAAATTAAAAGCTTTTTCAGTTTGCTATCTAATGCAACTTCGGTAACATTAGGTAAATATTACAACTTAACTTAAAAGTAATTATTATCCTCAATATAGAATCTTACTACTGATTTTTAAGGTGTTTACAAAATAAATGAAAGAGTGAAATTAGTAGTTTAGTATATGTAAGTTTTATTAAAAAGGTTTTGATAATTGATTAATCAGGTTTGTGTGAGGTGATGTGTCTTACTAACATTATTCAACAACATATATGGCGCATTAAATGCTTTTTCCCTGTCGGCATTATTTTGATGAAGGTATTTTGTGATATAAAAATGAATTAGATTAGCTAGTTCTATACTTATGTGTCTGTATTCAAATTACTGAAATGTTTATTGTATTATGTAAAAGGGCATTACTTTTTATTGTTTATTTTCTTTACATTTGAAGGAAGGAAATAGGATTGAATAAAGAGAAAGTAGATTGGGATAAAGAGGGACGTGAAGCACATGGTCAGAGTCGGGAGAGGAGAATATTTGTGCTAAAGCATGAACGATCAACGTCGTGAGGGCAAAAGATAAAGACAAACATGCTCATGAAACAATGGCCCTGGTCTTGTATAGCATTGAAAAGCATTTACGAAAAGTTTCACTGTTTTAGAATTAAACAAGGAATGGTATTCTGCCAGCATACAAGTAACAGTTGCGTAACGTGGTATAAATTAAAGTGCGGTAAAGATTATCAAATTATATCAATTTATAAATTAATTTATTAAATTACTCATAATATAAAATACAATAAGATTGAGTCTTTAGATTAATTTTAATTAAATAATCAGATTAAAAAAGTTAATAAAAAGAGAAAAAAAAATTATAGAATTAATTAAACATAAGTAATTAAAAATTGTAAATAGAATTAAGTAAACAATTAATTTAAAAAATCAATTGATCTTGAATTTAATCTATTATTAATCACTAAGAATTCATTCAATTGTTAATTAGATTTTTGGTATTAAATCACATCAAGAAGTCTTAAGATGATCCATGAATTCTCTGCTAAATAAGCATTTAAAATTTAATTAATCAATGTTATATGAATTAAGTATTCATCTAATCCTAAATTAACCTAAAACTCAGAATTCAACTAAGCTTAAGAATTCATTAAACACCTTAATACATTGTTTAGTCTCTGTAATCCTCATTAAATACGTGGTAATTATGCAATTATCACATCAACATCTAAATCAAATTAAATAATTCAATACGGATTTAACAAAATCAAAAAATATAAAAGAGAAACTTGATTAACAAATAAAAGAGAAATTTGATTAATAATTAAATGTAAAATAATTAAAACAAGATCTTAGAATTAAACATCAAAATTATCAATTCCTATGATTGATTAAAAAGGGTCTAGAAGGGAAGAAAAATAGAAAAGAAAGAAACCTAAAGAGAAGGGAGAGAAAGAGAGATGGAGAGAGAAATGACAAGCAAGAACGGCTAAGAGAAAATTAGGATTAGGTTCAGGTTTGTTACTACTGCTTAAATAATTGTCTCAAAAATTAAAAATCCAAGTCTAACATTAGCTTAGGGTTAATCATCTTCCTCTTAACTTTAATTAAATACCTAATTTGCCTAATTTGAGTTTAGGATGAGAGAATTATGCTCAGAATATTCTTAACAGCTCTCTAGACCCGTTAGCTGACTTCAAAGGACGAGAACACAACTAAAATGTTACATTTTTTATAACTAGTCTCATAAGAGTTGAAGATCTGTGTCTCAACTTTCTAATGCCACTGGTTTCAGCTCCATCTGACTTCTACAACCCAAATTATAGCCCAATCTCTACATATTATCCAGGTTCCAGCGACGACATCTCTATTTTGACTTTCAGACCTAATCTGACACACTAGACATCCAATTCAGTATTCGAGCTCTAATCAAAGTTGTATAACTTTCTCTCAGCTTTCCTATAAAGTAAAATTCATAATCTTTAGATGTATAAAACTTAAGTTATGCCTAAAATACAAAAAATAGTGTAAAATTTTCAATAATGCTGAAAAAATACAATTAAACCCAATTTGAACTCAAACTTATAAACTGTGGCCAAGATCAATCAATTAAGGACATAAGAGATCTAAGATACTAAATATGACGGTTAATTAATATATGAAAATTGTGTTTATCAAGGTGCTTTATAGGATGGACCCTTCTTGTTTGGGTCCATCCATGGACTCTCCAATTTTATTGTTGGTAGCCGGTTATGATATTTGTGAAACTAGCCCACTATCATTTTCCCATTTAGTCGTTGGCAACACTTTCCTTTGCCACTAAGTCCCTTCTACCTTAATGAAATATGTAGAGCCATTTGGCTTAGATGAACTCCATAACAGAGTTTTGGTGAGGATTAATTTCTCCATGGCTGAAATGGGTTAGACACATAAGGTTGAAGTTCAGCTCGAGTATGCTTGATCTTGCCATTCTTTCATGTGATGCTTGGATATGGCGAAATCGGTGGACAGACAGTGGTGACGGGATGAAGCATTGGGTGGTTGTGGCCTCTGGCATTCTAAACCGCCTTGTCTGAGCTGGACTGCTAATAGAAAGATAATAGGTACCGTGTTGTATGTTTTTTGGTGTGATTGTTGTTGTGGGTTAAGTATACTCATGCCATTGACATCGTAGTGAATTGTAGTTATCAGTGGGGCTCTGATATGAATGAAATAGCATATTCATGTGTGCATGATTTATCCTATTTAATCTAGAAACACACTTGTAGATTAGAAGGTGCATCATATGAGAAAATCTAAATAAGTAATTTAAGTGTGATGAGGTGAAGGAGTTGAGGAGGAGACGGTATCCTATTAAGACAAGTTATCTGGTGGATCTAAGTAAAATACTGAGTGGTTAGATCTAGGATAGAGGTAGTAGTTTTTGGGCAGATTAATTGAAATAACAAGGAAGTAATTTTGTGTTTTAGAGGTGGCCTGATCTGATACCAAGGTAGTAATTTAAGTCATGACGATCCTAAAGTAGAAAAGATTGGGCTCTTTAGGAGAGTAGAAAAGATACCAATGGGAGGGAATGCCCTTTTATTAGTGTATAGATTAAAAGCTTTGTTATCAAGGAATAGATATTTTCATGAATCATATAACACTTCACACAGTCTTACTTGTTGTTTTGGTTATCTAATAAAATAATGTCAGCAAACACATCACAGCATCATCTGTTTACAACTATGCTAATCGAACAAATAATATTCTCAAGACATCAGAAGTGACAATATTACTTACTTGCAAACAAGTAGTGCATAATGGTAAAATTAGAAGTGCAATAGGAAGTATATATGATAGACCATGAAGGATTCAAAAGCCAAACCAAAATATGAGGCACTATGAAGCTAAGCCATTAAAGTTTTGGGGCTTGGAATGGATTCGAAGATTGTAGATATCATTAGTCTTAATTTAACTTTCGAGTTTGTTATTTCTTGAAGTAAAAAATTATCTATATGAAATTGAGTTTTATCATGAGAGTGGTTAGAAGCCATAAGTTATGAAGTTGGTAATAAGTCTACATAATGGAGCAGTGTGAATAAGGATTAAGTTCAATTAATAGAATTAATCTTAATGACTTTGACACTTGTCCCTTGTGGTACATAAGGTTTATCATAATATGAAAAAAAAAATATTCAATACATAAAATTATACACTATTTAGAATTTCTATTTCTAGAATATTGAGAATTAACAATTGAAAGATTAGTCACAATTTATGAGTTGTATAAGGATTCTAGCAAGTTTTACCACTATTTTAATTTCGTTGTGTTTCAGACTTGGCCACTGTCTGTGCAATGCAAAATAATAGTACTTTTCATGGAAAACATTCTCCTGCTTTCTGTGCATATAATGGAAAACATATTAGAGCTTTTATGTAGTTGAGATAATTTGATATAATTTTAGTTGCAGTGATCAGTGTTAATGGATATGCTAAGAACACTATTACTTTATAAGCAACCAACTCTGAGTGGTTAGCTTGGTTGGAAAATTGAGCCTGGATGAGTTGCATCCAAAGTTGAAAACCACTACATTACTTGCCAGTCAAAGCGTTCGCTATGTCTTGCTAAGTGTCTTGTTCACAAGGGATGGGAAAAGTAATATTGGACTTGGAGACTAATTATGGAAAACTGGAAAGCTTTGAATATGAGATAAAGGAACACAACTCTAGTTCCCATCTTAATGACAATGATGGGATATGGGAGACCTTTAGGACTATGTTTGTGTGTTTGTGTGCTTGCGCATAAGTGTATGTGAGTGAGTATTTATGCATGTGTATGAACTTTTCTATATGTGATAATTTCTTATTATTGAATATGGCAAAAGGCTTGTATCCAGAAGGACTTTCATTGTTTATAGCGACAATACTATGTTTGTCTAGCATTTACCTGCAGGTTGTGATGATAGGAAATTTTCAACGAGGTAGTGCATTCAATGTTATTCCAAATTCTGTCACAATTGGAAGCACCTTTCGAACTTTTTCTAAAGAAAGCTTCACGCAACTGAGAATGCGCATTGAGCAAGTGTGTTATAGAGAAGAATAGATTCATTTTATACATTCGTTGAATGAAATTAATGATCTTAATTTCTTTTAATATACATCATCACCTGACAATCATTTGTTAGCTATTTTATTTCTTATGGTTTTTAGAACTTATTAACTTGATTATGATTATATAGGACATTGAGAAGGCTATTCAATAAGGGTGTAAGTGAAATAAAATCACTAGATCTATTAATAAAAAGTAAATGAACCAACAATTGTGTTTTAAATTGATGATAAAATTATATCAAGAATAACTGGTTAATTTTTCTTTGGGGGTACAAAACTAGTTAATTTTGTATACATCTAACAATTTATTTCAGTTATTTGAGAAGCAATGTTGTATTTCTCATATGCAATATCAATTATATGCTAATATATTTGCATTAGGACAAATAGTCAAACACAACATAAAAGCTACACTACCATAATTAATTTTTCTTTGGGGGTACAAAACTAGTTAATTTTGTATACATCTAACAACTTATTTCAATTATTTGAGAAGCAATGTTGTATTTCTCATATGTAAAATCAATTATATACTAATATATTTGTATTAGGACAAATAGTCAAACACAACATAAAAGCAACACTACCATAATGTTTGTATATCTTATTCTTATTCGTTGTCATACGAACCATGAGTTGTGCCCAAAAAAAAAAAGATCATTAGTTAACATAACTGGAAGTAAATGCATATATTACGCGAAAATTTGGGAACTGAATTGCTATAGGGTATATTTTTGTTGCATAAATTCCTAGCCCACCCAAATGGTGCCAAAATCTAGTAGAAGCTCTTTTTCCTTTTATAGATAAACTTATAGGTTTGAGGGTAAGTCTTATCATAATAGTAACATTGCTAACAAGTGACTTCGGTTCCCTCTTTCAATTTTCTTTCTTCAAGTTTTTCTCCTCTAGGTACCCCTACTTGAAACTAACAAAAGTTTCTTGTACAATATCGTCTTTTTGGTTTTTGCAATCCTTACTCTTTCTAGTAGCAAATCCATTCATTTGCCATACCAATTATAAAATGCAAATGCTACACTCAAGTCCAGAAAATGATAATTCTTCACGTTTTCAAGACTTAAATTCTTAAAGTCAACACTCACGAAGTCTTCCACACCTTCAATGGACATGCATTCCTCTAACCCATTAACCATGACTTATTCGTATATGCATTTTGTATCCTCCTCAATATCATAATCGCCATCCCCATCTTCAATTACATCTTCCATATCTTCATAGCCATATGTCATTTCTTCGTCTCCCTAACATATAACAAGTAACAAAACTTTAACTTATACACAATTAATGTCAAAGACAGCAACTATGTAACTGTGCTATAATAGCACTAAATGCACCGCAAAAAAAAAAATCACACTAATTACTGATATTTCTTCATATACTGATACAAACCTACAACATTGAATTTGATAAGTTGTTCGAATCTTCCTCCTAAAAAAATTGTCCATGTGAAATTTGTTTAGCTCATCACTTGGTAACCACTTTGCTCGATTCTTACATGAAACTCTGTCTTATTGATCTTAATTCAAACTTCCAACCACATCAAAAACTCCAATATAAGGTTGACCTGAAAGTCAAAATATTAAAAAAGTTTTAAAAATCCGCTTAATCATCATTTCATTAAGAAACTCTAATAGGTAGACAAAATCACCTTAAATCTTAGATTACATCCTTTTTTTCAACAAGACACTTATAGTAAAATTGGGCCACAAAAATTCAGTTAAAAAGGGATATTCACACTATCCAATACTATTCTCTCAAAATAACCTCATCAAATCTTTATTAAGAACTCACACATTAAAATGTCAAAATCCTACAAAGCAATTAAACTTAATAAACAAAAGACAATAATTTATTACAAATTTTTATTAAAATATTTCCAAATTTTGAATAAATGGTGTCCTACTCAAAATTTTAAAAATAACAATTCTCTAAACTCTTTATCATGTAATAACACGCTTTATCTTTCATTGTAATCAGTTCTTCTTGTTCATATTTAATCATCATATAACCTACAAGCATGTACATATACCTATTTTAAAACCCAATAAGCACATGTAAAGATATAATATGACATTTTACTTCAAAATTGGAGTTATTGTCACCACGAGGTAAGCTTCTTATTCCCTAATCCAATTTCCAAACTCATCATACAAAGTATATTGATTATTTGCCCAAGTTTTTTTTTCAAGCTTTCTATCAATTCATTTCTCAAATTTCAAAGAGAAAGTCATAAGTCAACAAAATCTTCAATCAACACCTTGCATAAATGCACCATCTTGTGAGATAGGGAGACATGAAATGGACTCATATTCTTGAGTATGAAACCACCCTCCCAAGCCTGCTATCATTACCCAGTTACAATAGATACAATTTAACTTAACTTCACAAAACAACTTTTAGTAATGCAAAAGAATAACTAAAATTATACAACTCAACTATCCAAAGTACTTGAAAGGAACCACCTAGTCAAAAGACTCAACACCACTGTTTTTAAATCCAAAAACTCTTTACCAATGTTTGTAATTTGCATTCTTTTGGATATACCCTTAAAAATAAGGGAATAATGTAAAGTCATCATCTATGCAGGTTAACATTTGAGATAGTTAGGAAGATTGATTATATGTCAAATAATACAACTAGTCTTGTAGAAAACTTCCTCCACGAATGCCATAATTCTAGCACAATTATGCAAATTCTTTGTATGATAAAAGTGCCAAATCCACATCCTTTTTTCCCTTTATATATGATTTTATTTGTTCCAAAGACTGAACAAGAACCAGATTTCATGATGCTAATTGTTATCTACTTCATGTTTGAACCCAAACATACAGCAATGCTACCTACTTGAAACACAAGAAAAGAAAAGGACTTATGAAGATTGGCAAATGCAAGCATACCTTGAATATGCACAAAAGTTTTATATTCCTTTATTATATTTTCACTCATATCAAGTATACCTTAAATCACTTTTGTTGTCATGATGTGATGGCAAAACAATATAAGAACTACATAAATTGAGAATCTTAATGACAAACACTGGTCGAGCAATTTCATGTTATTGAGCTTGCAACAATAGGAAGGTTCCATAAGTCTAATGATCGACAAGAAATCAATATCCTTTTGAAGATTCTATTGTTGCCCACAAGTTCTATAATTGATGACTCCTAGCTCTATTAGTTATCAATAAGCTCAAGCATTGTGTACCTCCAATGTAAGTATTTTTTTTCTCCTAATATTTTGAATCTAAAATACTTCAACTTAATTGTGTAATCTTGTAAGTGGTCTAACTCCAACCTATGAAGATTGTAACCTATGAAGAACATACGAAGGTGTTGTAAGTGCAACAGAAACCTATTAGCTAGTCTAAAAAGGAAGAAAGGCTCCCATTATTGTGGAGTTTGAGGAGGGTCAAATGTATGCAACTTACCCCCAAAAGCAGAGAGGTTGTTTCCATAATTAGAACATGACCACCAAGTCATTAGTCAGCAATGTTACTGTTATGATAAAGCTTACCCTCAAACCCATAAGCTTATCTATAAAAGGAAAAATAGCATCTACTAGATTTTGCTACCATTTGTGTGGGCCAGGAATTTATGCAACAAAAATCGACCCCACAACAATTTAGTTCCCCAAATTTATGTGTAATCTATGCATCTACTTCCAGTTATGTTGACTAATAATTTTTTTTTTTTTTGCACAACTCATGGTTCGTTTGACAACAAATAAGATCAAGATATACAAATATTATGGTAGTGTTGCTTTTATGTTGTGTTTGACTATTTGTCCTGATACAAATATATTAACATATAATTGATTTTACACATAGAAATACAACATTGCTTCTCAAATAACTGAAAAAAGTTGTTGTCGCGACCGGAGATCGCGGCGGGGAAACAGCAACTCGAATGGATTTAAAAATATGACAATGGAAAAATGGAGTCGCCACCAATTTTATTTGAATTTGAAAAAATTGGAAAACCTTTCTTTGAAAATGGTCTTTAGAACCAGATTGGATTCGGGAGTCGGTTATGCTTAGAGAAGGGTGGAAACTTAATCCCACAAAGACTTAACGCACTGGCCGTCCTAAGACTAGTACCTTAAGTCAATTGTGCAAATTATTAACAATCCTTGAAAATATTTATTTTACCCTTTTTTTGCAAACATTGTAACTAAAAAGCGAAACCACAAAATTGTGAAAATTTAAATTTGGCTTGACAGAATGAAATTCTGCTCCTACGTATCCCCTGGTGCAATGGGGAACTCAAAGTTACGTAGTTCTTTAGAAAATAATTGTAGGTTGGTTGATTTTATTTAAAAAAAAAATTTGAAAGCGAATCCATTCTTGCACAGGATTCAAGTTAGCACTAGGCTACTCAATAAACCCTTATGATCCAAATGACGTTGAAGATAGCATCCGCTATTCAATCATCATCATTGGTCATTGCATGGATAAAAAAAAACTATTTTTTTATTTTTTATCATTTTATTTTTGGGAGTACTCTGAGACAAATAAGTAAACATAATTTTTCATAAACCAAGTAAATATAATAAAATAGAATGAAAACACAACATCACAAAAACATATTTTCTTTTTTTTTTCTTAACATTTTTTATCATTTTTTATTTATTTTTTTTCCTATTAATCACAAGACATAAAATAAAATGCACAATTAAATTAAGTAAATACTATCAAACAAGTAATAATCCCAAGTAATCCAACTAATTAAACTTAAAACATTTTTATTATTTATTTTTTTATTCCCCTTTTTTATTTTTTATTTTTTTTATTTTGGTGTTTTTTTTATTTTTTATTTTTTTTATTTTTTTTTTTACATTTTTCATTTTTTTATCTTGTCTTTACCTTTTCATTTTTTATGTAAAAAAAAGTCATGATACCACATGAACGTGGTATTCGGTTTCAAACTTCCCGATAAACCTTTTTTTATTTTTATTTTTATTTATTATTTTTTTGAAATACGAAAAAAAAAAAAAAGGCATAAGTAAAAAGATGGCCAACAACCACTTTCACGTGGTTTCACTTTTTTTATATAAATTTTAACTTTTCTTTTTTTTATTAATTGTTTATTCAAATGTAAAAAAAAAAAAAAAAAAAGATGGCAGACAACCACTTGAAAGTGGTCTCGATTTTCTTTAATCCAAAGCCTCCACTATTTATTTTTATATGTTAAAAATAAAAAAAATGCTTGACCCAAATCAAAATATCAATTTCAAATCATAACGTTCAATTATCAAGAGAATACAATCTACAGGACAAGCAAAAAAATAAATAAATAAATAAATAATTATAATAAAATAAAAACAACTAACTAAATAATAAAACACTTACAGAAGATAGAGATACAGAGGAATGAAAGACTAAGCTTTGGTCTTCTCGTGAAGACAGAGGGGAATGGGCACTACGAACAAAACAGAGACCAAAAAAAAATTTCTTTTTTTCTTTGCTCTTCAACTTCCCGCAAACAAATTTTGATTTTTTTTTTTTTTTTTTGCTCCTCAAAGTGACAAAGAACGAAGAAAACTTCTTTTTTTTTTTTTTAGGGGTTGAAGATGAAGGTTGGTAGGGACGGTTGAAGGTGAAAGTGAAGGGAAGAAGGTGATGGTTGGTTTGGACGTGGAGGAGTCACGGTTGAAGTTGAAGGGAGGGTGATTGAGATGGTGATGGAGTGGATGAATATGGTGGTTAAAGGGAGAGCTTGCTTGTTTATGGCAAATAACAAATTAAATTTAATTATATTTTGTAATAATCAAATAATGGAGGAAGATGAGTTTTTTTTTTTTATTATAATGGTAGGATGGTAAAAAAAAATGGAGCTTGATGGAGGTTTTGGTGAGTTAACTATGGTGGTTGAAGGGAATGGGTTTTTTTTTTTTTTTTATGAAAGATGATGGTGAGTTTGTAGTTTGAGAGAATGGTGGAAGAAGTGATGGTTGTGTGTTTCGATTGGAAGGGATTTGGAAGGAATTGGGTTATGAAGTGGGAAGTGAAGGAGATGAAAGTGGTGGTGTAGTCCGGTTGGTGAAGTTTTTTTTTTTCATGGGGATGAAGGAAGGGTCCTTATGAAGGGTGCAGTAGTGAGTGGGTGTGGCCGAAAGTGAGTGAGCAGGAAAAAATTTAAAAAAATATGTTGTGGGTGTGTCTTTGAAAGTGAGTGGAGAGAGATGATGGAGTGGGTGAGTGTGTACGTGAGTGAAGAAAAAATGAGTGTGTGCAGTGAAAAATTAGTGAAATGTGAGTGGGGAACAATAGAAGTGGAGACTTTTTTTATTTTTTATTTTTTTTTTTATTTTTATTTTTTATTATTTTTTATTTTTTATTGTAGTCGGTCAAAATTGGGTGTTCACAGTTGTTAGATGTATACAAAATTAACAAATTTTGTACCAAAAAAAATTTAACCAGTTATTCTTGATGTAATTTATCATCAATTTAAACCATGATTGTTGGTTCATTTACTTTTTATTAATAGATCTAGTGATTTTATTTCACTTACACCCTGATTGAATAGCCTTCTTAATGTCCTATATAATCATAATCAAGTTATTAAGTTCTAAAAATCATAAGAAATAAAACAGTTAACAGATGGTTGTCAGGTGATGTATATTAAAAAAATTGAGATCATTAATTTCATTCAATGCATATATAAAATGAATTTATTCTTCTCTATTACACACTTGTTCAATGCGTAGTCTTAGTTGTGTGAAGCTTTCTTTACAAAAAGCTCAAAAGGTGTCACCAATTGTGACAAAATCTGGAATAACATTGAATGCACTACCTCGTTGGAAGTTTCCTATCATCACAACTTATGGGTAAATGCTTCATGTTAGACAGAAATAGTATTGTTGCCATAAGTAATGAAAGTCCTTTTGGATACAAGCCTTTTGCCATATTCAATAATCAGAAATTATCAAATATAGAAAAGTTCATATGTATGCATAAATACTCACTCGCATACACTTGTGCGTATGCACACAAACACACTTGTTGGAATCTTTATCCAACTCATAAACTATGACAAATCTTTTAATTGTTAATTCTCAATATTCTAGAAATAGAAATTTTAATAGTGACTAATTTTATGGAATGGTCATTTGTTTTTTTTTTTTTTCATATTCTGATAAACCCAATCTACTACAAGGGACAAGTGTCAGTGTCACTAAAATTAATTCCATCAATTGAAGTTAATCCTTATTCACAATGTTCCATTATGCAAACCCATTACCAACTTGATAACTTATGGCTTCTAACCATTCTAGTGATAAATCTCATTTTCATATAGATAATTTTTTACTTCAAGAGATAACAAACTCAAAAGTTAAACTAAGACTAATGATATCTACAATCTTCAAACCTATTCCAAGCCCCAAAACTTGAATGGCTTAGCTACATAGTGCCTCTTATTCTAGTTTTGACTTTTGAATTCTTCATGGTCTATCATATCTACTTCCTATTGCACTTCTAATTTTAGCATTATACGCTATTTGTTTGCAAGTAAGTAATATTGCTACTTCTCATGTCTTGAATATTATTTGTTCGATTAGCATAGTTGTAAACATATGATGTTGCTGTTTGTTTGCTAATATTATTTTATTATATAACCAAAACAGCAGGTAATATTGTGTAAAGTGTTATGTGATTCATGAAAATCTCTATTCCTTGATAACAAAGCTTTTAATTTATACACTTATAAAAGGGAATTTCCTCCAATTGGTATCTTTTCTACTCTCCTAAAGAGCCCAATCTTTTCTACTTTAGGATCATCATGACTAAAATTACTACCTTAATATCATATTAGGCCACCCCTAAATAGAAGTAACTTCCTTGTTACTATAATTAATCTGCCCAAAAGCTACTACCTCTATCCTAGATCTAACCACTCAGTGTTTTACTTAGATCCAACAGATAACCAATCTTATGAGACTACCATCTCCTCCTCAACTCCTTCACCTCATCACACTTAAATTACTTATTTAGATTTTCTCATAGATGCACCTTCTAATCTACAAATGTGCTTCTAGATCAAATAGGATAAATCATGTACACATGAATATGCTATTTCATTCAAATCAGAGCCCCACTAGCAACTACCATTCACTACGATGTCAATGGCATGAGTATACTTAACCCACAACAATAATCACACCAAAAAACATATAGCACGGTACCTGTTATCTTTCTACTAGCAATACAACTCAAACAAGGCGGTTTAGAACACTAGAGACTACAACCACCCAATGCTTCATCCCATCACCACTGTTTGTCGATTGGTTTTGCGAAATCCAAGCATCGCACAAAAAAATGGCAAGATCAAGCACACTTGAGCTCAACTTCAACCTTACATGTCCAACCCATTTCAGCCATGGAGAAATTAATCCTCCCCAAAGCTCTGTTATGGAGTTCATCTAAGCCAAATGGCTCTGCATATGTCATTAAGGTATAAGAGACTTAGTGGCAAAGGAAAGTGTTGCCAACGACTAAAAGGCAAAATGATAGTGGGTCAGTTTCTCAAATATCATAACTGGCTACCAACAGTAAAATTAAAGGGTCCATCAAACAAGAAGGGTCCATCTTGAAAGTCACATATAAAATAAGACTATTTTTTCTCTTATATGATACCCTTCCAAACTTAAATATCTAAAATGTCAAGATGTTATATACTGGTGTGCGATATACAATCCAATGAGGATTAATTCAATTGGCAATATGGCTTGTTGACTAAAAGGTTTTGAGTTTGATTCTTACCTTAAAATAGGACAATATCTCCTCCTAGGCATGTTGACGGGGCGTGGCGGAGGTGGGCTTATCCACAGGTAGTTAATAATTTAAAATAAAATCTTAAAAATTACAAAAAAAAAAACTTTAACACTACATACCACAATTTTATTCAACAAATTAAGATTCTACAAAATTAAAAGAATATTACAAATAATAAATTAAATTTAATTATATTTTGTAATAATCGATTTACATAAATAACTAATACGTAAATGACATATTTTTTCAACAAATTTTATTATTATGAGCACATTCAATAAAAAAATTTATTGTAAAATAATATATATATATATATATATTTTCATCTCTATCTCAAAGTAAAAAAAAAATCAAATATATAATATATATTAAAAGAAAATGTATATGAGTTTGTGAATATCTACAAAACTGGTATTATAATCTTCACCTTCACTCTCATTTATTAAATGGGTACACATTCCCGCCCCATGCAGATAATTCTTACACATTCTCACGAACACAAATAATTTTGTCATCCTTACTCCTCTCAGAACTTTTTGACAAAATTAAATAAATACCTACGTACCTAACACCATAAATGCTTAAATTGGCGCTGGCATGATGGTATTATTTTAGTCCCGCCATAATTTCTACATCCTTAATGTTACCCTCTCAAGTCTTCGGAGTTGGAATCTGTATAACAAGATGAGGATGGTCCCAACAGCTATGAAAGGGAACGCACTTACCATTCTAACATATATGGGGCTACAGCTTTTATTCAGCAGCCGCTCAAGTTGTTGAATTGACAAAATAAATTAAAGTGATGTAGAAATGTGAGGACCGAAATTAAAATATTTATTGATTTACAGAAGGGATTAAATAACATAAAAACCATAAACACAAAATCAAGACCAGGTTCAAAGCCAAATGAAAATCCCACAACCCACCCTTTTTAACTCTTTTCTATTCTACTTAAGAACATGGCCTTACTCTTCTTTACCTCTGCACCTTTATTAATTCACAATTCTAGTAAAATTGAGCATTTGCATGCCGGACAGAAAAAATTTCAGAGTCACCAAGTTATAAATTAAATATTAAAAAGACAATAAAAAAAAAAAGAAGATAACTGCCTATCAATGTCTTGTTAGCTGCTCTTTATTTCCCAAAGGAATTGATGAAGCTTTCTTGTTAGACTGAGATGGTGATTGCCCCCTATCAGTGACATTTTTAATATTAATGTCACTGTCTTCTGGCTGTGGCTTGTTGAGTTCATTGGATTTAGGACGGCCTTGCGGATACCCGTTGTCCTGAGGCATAACCCGCAGCAAAAACCTATGCATCATCTCATAACTGGTGAATGTAATAACAGCAGATGGAGTTGTTCTTAATAGATTGGTTGCACAACCACGATAAAAGCCTGGAATGCCTTCTTTTTGGAACACCTTCCTAGTACAATCAATAACCCCTGCATATCGGACCCCAGTATTTGTGGCCTGGCCTTGCTCTTGCAGCCTGGAACGTATCACCTGAAAATGTGAAATTATAATGGTTAACGATATAAACATGTGGAAAAATACAAAGCTTCTATTCATAGGTATCCTGCACTTATCTTCCATCCATAGCAATTTAGCCAGAAGGTCATACATACCTCGTGTGGATAAGTCATTACAGAGGCAATTACTTTTGAAATTGATGATGCAATGGCAACATTCCCAGGACTTAGCTTGTTAACAGTCGTGTTGTCTGAAATATTTGAATTTTTCATTTGATTAGCAATACATAAGAAAACAGAGAAAAATCCACTTATTTCATGGACCATTGAACAAATAAATAATTTACTGTTAGAATTTGTACCTTTATTTGCCATGTATGACTTGATCTTTTCATATGCTGGGAATTGAATTGCAACATGACTTACTCCAGCTAATGAAGGTACAATGCCACTGCTTCACAATAACAAAATATCATTAGAATTAAATATACAAGAAATAGACTCAGGTTATCAAGCTTTAAGTTCACTATATTATTTTTTTCCTTGAATCACTAGTTTGATTCTGTGCAGCAGTTATCATGTGAAGGTTGTTTGTTTATGTCTGTCTGTACTGTACTTGGCATCATGGATATACGTGGGTAGGGATCAATTGATAACGATGTACAATTAGAAACACTTACACCACTTAATAAGTTCCAATCGAAAATGATTCTCATTGATCCAACCATTGAATTGTAACTTATTATTATGCAGATCTTGCATACCAAATTTTAGAAAATTCAAAGAAGAATAGGAATATGATCAAGTGATTGATAGTTTTTTTTTTTCTTTTAAAAGTATATACATACTAGAATTATTTCGGACATCAACATTTTATGTAAGACTGTCTATTTCTTCATGATTTATCTCACTTTAACTGATTCACATATTATTCACATTACTTACCTTACAGGCTTGACAAATGCAGTTTTTTTTAATGATAAATGATATGACAGATCTTGGTTAAGCAAATGGTTGATCAAAACAGATTTTTTTTTCCCTTTTCGAAAGAAAAGGCATAGTAATAGCATATATACAAAGATGTTGAATGGAACTCATAGGTTTCTATAAAAAAAAAAATGGAACTCATAGGTATTTTTCCCGAAAAGAGATATTATTTGGTGAAGCTATGTACACAAAATTGATAGGACCATCTAGGATATTTTAATAGAAAAAGCAGTTTCCCCAATCTGAAAAGAAAAAAAATTATTATAAAAGGCATAATAATAGTATATATAAAGATTTTAAGTGGAACTAATAGGTTTCTATCATAGGGTTCTATCAAAAAAATAGAACTCAGGTAATTTTCCATAAAAGAGATATTATTTGGTGAAGTTATGTACACAAAATTGATAGGGCCATCTAGGATATTTTAATAGAAAAAGCAGTTCCCCCAATCTAAAAAGAAAAAGTTAATTGTTATTTCATATTATCTGCCAAAATAATGAGATAAAGAAAATTTCATCTCTTCTATAGTAATATTTATTTTCCTCATTTACTGCACAATTAACAGGTTAACAGTTAGCCATTATTCATTGTGAAAGACATAATGCAAATAAAAACTATTAAATATGCACATAAAAAGTGTTAGATATATCTTTTATCCAAAAAAAGGAAAAAAAAAATAGTGTTAGATAAATCAAACTTTTCCAGTTTCAAAAATTATTGGCCCAAAATAATCAACCTAAAAATTAGAACTAAGAAACTGACCTATATAGTCCTCGTATGCCTTCCTCATGTGTAATCCTTGTCAAAGCAGAAAGAATGCTTTTGTAAGGAATAACATCAGGCCTCATTCCTTGAGTCTAATGGGTATCAGGGGAAAAAATGAATTAATGTCCAATATTACAAAGACAAAAGCACGTATTGATGAATAAATGAAATAAAGAATTAATAATATTTCAACAATAAACTTCATTGAAACAGAAAAATGTACAACCAAGGGATACAGATGTATTGTAAGCCTAATATACAAATTAAAACACAATACATCAGCAACATTTCAAGCCTAACCAATCAGCCGGGATAGCAAATACATCAGGAATAGCTAAGAAAATCAAAATTACAGTAAAACAAATAAGGTGATAGATTCATTAGCATGTATAAAAGATTAAGAAACATTGACACCGTAAAGGACGGAGAACAGGAATAATAAAAAAGCAGATCATAGACTGCTATCTTTATATATTTACTAAAATTATAGACATGAGAAGCACCAACTTACTTGGAGTCTTGTCTTAACAACCCACAACGGATTTGTAGAAATTGCTGTTGCCGCCCCAGCACCAGCAGCAGCTATAATATTTCCAACAGTTGTGAGTTCGTGGGAACCATCTGCAACAGTATTACCAATGAAAAATGACATAAAAAATCCAGCCATTCAGGATCAGAAGAAACCAAAATTGGAAAAAGTTCAAGTAATCTAGTATTATACTTCTGATAACTTAAGAGAAGACCAAATGTATGTAAAAAGTACATAACATTTGGATAAAATATACCACGTGAACGAAGCAGACCCTTTAGTTGCTCATAAACTGTGAAGTAAACCTACAATCGGAATAGAACTTCTGTTATTTGAAAAGATATGAACTATGAAGAGAAACTTTTACAAACATATGATTAAACAATAAAAGCAAGATTATCCAACTTCTAATATAAGAAATATGATTAATCAATGCTTCAAAAAAGGATCTTTGTGGACAAAATACATGTCACTGGGAAATTAGTTTTTAATTGGTTTTTCAAATGTTGATACAAAAGTATGTTACTTTACACCACTTCGAGGGGTGGGATTAAACATTCCTCCAGCAAGAAGACAAAAGATGTGGTCATCTTACACAATTGTTGTTTGTTACAGAGTTACCTCTCCCAACCTCAAAATTATAACTTAATAAAAGGGTATCATAAAAGTACCCCAAGAGTGAAAAATATGAGGCCACTTATGGTCAACAATAATTAGACAGGGATTAATATAAGGACTTATTATAAACAAGTAGAAATGAAGAATATGGCCAATCAAATTGCTCTAAATTAATATTTTCTTTTGAGAGAGGTGCACAAGCTTGCTTATCACTCGAGGCCTAAACAGTGATAATGAAGTGATGAACTAGTGATATTGAACGATATGCTCAGCAAGTAGGTTGGTGAAGACTGTACCCTAGAGAGGGTTATATGACAAATGAAAATTGATACAAAGATTGTTGTTAGTTATAAATAAGACATACGTAACTCCAGATTTTGGGATTATGTCGTATTGTTTTATTGTTAACAGTTTCTATGTACAACTTAAGATAGAAGACAAAAGCATGCTGAAGCAAAACATAATCAGAACATAAGTACATCCAAAGCCTGCTTCACAGAACCTTTCATCTTTTGCTGCAACACCACTGATCACAACAACACAAAAATGTAGTTAGAGAGGCAACAGGAAAAGAAACTCACTGCCCAGTTTGGAAGTAATGCCAGTATTGTTGGTGAAAGGCCACGGTACATTCCCCTGAAACCTTCAGTCTTTACTATATTCTGCAAGCTCGTGATAATGACACTACCTAGGAGAACAGCAAAAGTTAGGCTCAAAAAGCAATCACTCAACAAATTTATAACAAAATTTATTCATATTGGAATAATACTGATAACATGTATCACCGACACTTTGAATTGAACTAACATAACGCAGTAATGCAGTATCAACTATAGAATATACAAATTTCAGCCTCAAGTTGATGACACAAACTTAACTCTCAAAGGAGAAGCACTTCTTTATCAAAGAAACAATGCAAAGGCATCAAATTTACAAACTTATGTCAATTATCTATGTCATAAGACTTCTCAATCTTAATAGAAATTCAATATCAACCTCAGTATTGTCTATGACCAATTAAGTAATTAACTAGAAGGGTACCTTTCTGCGCAGGAGGAAGGCCATGAACTTGTAGCCTTGTCTTGATCACATCCAAAGGGCACACAAATGTAGCCGCTATTGCCCCTGTATAACACAACCAAGTTAATCCACAAGCAGTAAATGTCACACTGTCAAAACCAGCCATTCTTCAAAACAGTGGTAGAACACAGAGAAGTGACACCAAAAACGCGACTTGGAAATCATAAAGTTAAGAAATTGAGAAAAACCCATTAAAGCTGAACCCAAAATAGGAAAATGGGTCGAAGCCAGAAATTTTTTTTTAAAAAAAATTACCAGCAGCGGCACCGGAACCAGCGTTGCAGATTAAACCCCTGATGTTGTGATTAGCACCAGAAATTTGGTCATTGCTACTCATATTAGAATTGAATGATACCCTTACAATGCAATTTAACAGATTATATGAGTCGAAGGCAAGTTCGTATTAGTGGTGGAAGAAAAGAAGGGAGTTTTCATGGCAGATCTTAAAGAACTTATTTCTTTATATAGCATTCCATGTGTTGAGAGAGAGAGAAGTGGAAGGGGAAAAAGCGATGTTGATTTTGGGGTTTTAACGTGAGTGAAGGGTTTGTTTATGCGGCTAATTGGTCTAAGAAGGGTGTGGTGTGGGCGTGGAACGTGTTCTTTTGGAATGGGGAAACTGTGAAAATCAATGACGGCTGGTCTCAGAGTTGAAACTTGAAAACCATGCGAATTTGTTCGGTTCTTTCTATTCCTTTTCTCTGGTTGAAACGTTTCTTCTGGGTCTAATGAGAGTACCAGATGCTAAAAAGGTTGGGGATGAGTTAAAAAAAACTTTATTTATTTATTTTTTTAAAAATTAAATAGTAGTATGTGAATTTTTTTTAACTTAATAACATTTTAATAATAATTTTTTATTTATATATTGTTAATTGATTTAAGAATTAAATTAAAAAATATAAAGATTTTAAATTAAATTTTGTCCATTTTAAGTTGGGTTGCTTTGAGAATTGAAGCTCTATGTTTAAGCAGGTGTCCCTGTAAATTCTTAGGTCTATTTTCGATTGGTGAGCCAAAGCCACCCTGATATGTTTGGGGAAAGTTGTATATCTTTCTAAATAGTAATTATTTTGTGCATGAACTTTTTTTATTTAATTAAAATTTTAAAAAGTATAGTTTAAAAGAAAATATTCTTTTAATCATCGGGCTAAGGAAAATAAAATTACACACAATTGAAGATGGAACATTGCCACAAAGTCTTGCCACAATAGGTTAAGAAGTAGGGATATTCGTTAATTTGATTAGATCAATTTTGAAGGAAAAAGTAATTTGATCTAATCTAATTGATTTTTTTATTTTATCATTCAATCAATTTGGTTTAAAATTTAAGTTTTTGTTATAAGTTTTTTATGCATAAATTTATCAAAATATGAAAATTTAAATTCATTAAACTATATCAAATATAAGTTTAAATTAATTCATCAAAGTACAACAAATATAAATTTAAACTAATATATCAAAATATAAATCTAAATTATAAATACAAGTCTAAATTAATTGTTAATCCTATAATAAATATCTAAATTCAAGAGATATAATTAAGTTTGATTTAGAGAATAATGGAAAAGTTCAAAAATAAGTATAGTTTACTTAGGAATTTCTTAGAAAAAATATTATTTTAAAATATATATATATAATTTTGGTTCAACTTAGATTGGATCTACTTTCAAATTTGGATCCGAAACTTGATCAAATCCAATTAGTTTTTTTTTTTTTTGGTTTTTTATTTTTTGAATTTTTTCTTTTTTCTGATTGGTTCAATTTTGATCTGATTAGTTCGATTTTGAACACTTCTACTAACAAAAGGTTAAGGAAGGACATTTACAACAGTACAAGAGAATGAACTCGAGTAAATCGTACACATATTGTTTTTCTCTGAGCGAATGAGCTAATAATACACCCAATATTCATGGAGCAAAGCTCAAATCTCTTAGACAAGTAAAGCACAATGACGGGCGATTGGACACCCTTTCAACGCAAGATTCACAACCACCTCCAAATTCATATTTACCACAACCTTCTAGAGCCACATACTATTTGCCAGATTAAGGTCATAATATAAACCTATTTGCGAATTTTTCTGATTTGCAAAACAAATCGGCTACTTGACTAATTAGCTGAATGGCTCGACTAACTCGCAACACAGTTCATTCCCTTTGATCAGGCGATACATTAAGGAAGAGACTTTGTTTCTCAGCTGTAGGTTAGGAAAAAGGCTAAAGAAAGCTCCTAGTTCGAAAATCAGCTAAAAACTAAATTTGATAAAGACCAAAAATAAAAGTAAAGGCATAAAAGCGGTTAAGAAAACGATAACGAGAGTTGTAAATAAAGTGATAAAGTAAAGTAATGGCTAAAAGATAAAGTATAAATGTAAAGGCTTGTGTTTGAGTAATTGAGTGCTTGTTGTCTTGAGTGATGTTTACAATTGAGTTCATAATAGCTATTTATAAAACCCAAAACTAGCTTAGCCCCAACTAAAACTATCTGTCACATTTCCTAAGCTTTCTACCCACTTTACAATGTTATGAAATCATGGCCAACAATTAGAGTGGTGGTTATTACCACGTCAGCTAAATTCCTTCAGTCTATAGACCAAATTACATTGTATAAGTTAGTTGAACAACTGCTTCACTAGTTGTCCAGTTCAACCTTATTCCTATCTTCAATGAAGATGGTTACCATTCTATTTTTTGAACTCAAAATAGATTCTCCAGCAGTTCTTATAATTTATAGAAGTGATTTTAGACTTAATCAATGCTTTATCCACTCCTTTTAGTACCAAATTCCTTCTAGATTCTCAATGGCATGTGTAACCCACTTCCTCACTAGGCCTAGGCCCAATATTCAGTGGCCCACTAAACTGGAACAGGCAGTAGCTGCATACGTGATCTACCTTGGCTATCAGCTGATTGACCTCATCTATTTAGCTTGACTAAAATTTTTTTGGTGTTAACACTTTATCCCCTATTTCTTTTAGTTGTTAAGTATGCGAAAACGGTTGAAGGATGTATTTGAATTCAAAACCAAAAAATTGTTAAGGTGTTAACTAAGATTCAATGATCGCACTTCATCCTCAACTGAAAACTATATCTCTGAGAAATTTTGACTGAAGCTAAGAATGAACAAGTTTGAATGGACTCTAGATTAACCATCATGCCCCAAAGTCAGGCTGCTACTTCATCAGCTACTGTTGCTAGGATTTAGTGATATTTTGACTTGTAGATCACCAGACTAGACAATTTTAGGTTGTCTTTGGATAATGTAATTTCAAAGTTCAAGGAATTTTAAATTACGACAATTCAAAATACAGTAATTTAAACCGCAGAATTTATAAAATATTCTATTTGGTTACAATCTGCAATTGAAATACTCCAAAAATTGAAACACCCATTAACATTGACGATGTGAAATTAGATCTAACTACTAATTTAAAGAATATGTCGATGTACTCCTCCATCTATGTCCCTAGTAGTGATAAAATTCAACCATCTTCAAAGAAAGGTTGTAGAAAATTCTCCAATCATAAAAAACAGAGGCCTGAAAATTCTTTCAAATGTTTTATCTTCTAAATGAGAGATCATCATCGTTGTCGAGCTCATTGTTTGGTCGTCCTTTCTCATGGAGAAGGACAGTAAGGATCTAAAGGAGGAAGCTTTGAAGCATGATGGTCTATGGGTAAGTGAAGGGTGAGGCTAATATTGAGAGAGACAAATTACCCAGGAATTTTAGAATTTTGTCTCAAGAGGTGTCATTTGAAATGACTCCATAAAATCCTTACTTAAATCCTCCGAAATTTCAAAATTTTAGCAATTTCTTAGCCAAACGCAACAATCTTTGTTAAAGGATCTTAAATGATAGCTAAAAATGAATTACTTGATAAAATTAACTTATCCAAACACAGGCTTAGGCATAACTGTTGCAGGTTGCCTTTCTTAAGACTTTGTTGAGTTATGTTATTTTAAGTTGAAGCTAGGTAAATATCTTTTTCAATTTTATCCTTGACTTCCTATGCAAGTAGGCAACTGATGGACTTTTTAGCAGCTAATAGTTAGTCCTCGTACTTGGCTATTTCTCCCTAATCAAGATCAACCAAGTCCATAATGAAAGGTAAGTATAGATCCTTTCTGTCCTAGTTAGCTCTCCTTGAGTCCTTCTCCAAGATGAATTATTCAATTTGAGTGGCTTTGGCTGCTAAATAAGTCAAGTTTGAACAATTCTAGTTAATCAACTTCTCTTTCAACAGATGGTGCATATTTCCTATAGCAATGGTGGCATTCAGCTTCTGGGAACTGTACATGACATCTGCTCTTCAAATACCTAAACCTCTCCACGAAATCAGCTACACGCTCAACTATTTGTTGCTTCAAGTTATGAGATTAGCTATTGTGATTTCCTATTGTGGCCTATAAAATTGATCATGGAATAATCTTTCCAGGTCTGCCTAGCTTTGCATAGAGTTTGGTGACAAAGACAAATACCAAGTAAAAATAGTTCTGGTTAAAGATAAAAGAAATAATTGAAGTCTATAGTACTCATTCTGATTCGTCTCACCATACTGGGCAACAAATCTATCGATATGTTCCATGGTAGATATATCATCCTCGCATGAGAAAGTAGTAAAATTAGGAATTTTATAACCTCCCACAAGGGCATGACTTTGTCCACCCATTCTAGATATGGCTTTCTGTAGACTGGCTAGTCAAGTGGCCTCAGCTTTATGTCAAAATGCCTCATTATCGTCTTAGTTATCATGTTGTGGTCGATCAACTGAGGTACATCAAGTCTTGGCTTAGTAATCACCGATTGATTGAGATTCGACAATTATACTGGAATTGGACTCGTTGCCATGGTGGTATTAAAGGTGTCTGGGCTGTCTGAGTGTACATCAACTACTCTGGAGTTGTTGGGTAAACTAACTGACTAGCTGAAAGAGGTGGAACTGGATTCTATGGCTGCTTTCCAATAAAATCTCCAGGTGCCTTGTGTTCAGCTCCCTTAATTAGAGGATCTTGATTCACCTGGTGATAGATCAGTTGTTCTAGGGTTAGCGGGTAGACTAGCTAATTGGCTAAAATAGATAAAACTAGATTCCATGGTTGCTGTCCAACAAAATCAATAAGTTCCTTGTACTGAGTTGCCTCATATACAACAGTGGGATAGGTGGAATACTACATGGCACCATGTTCAACTATTTTGTGGGATTGCACTTGCAGCTAATGGTTAGGCACAATTTGATTATATGGTAAACCAAGATTACCAAGTTATTAAGAGATCTCTCGATTATATGAACTTGTCCATACTGCAAACCTGGTTGTAATACTCGTTGTGCTACTAGTTCAGCTAATGTTTGCCCCCTTGTGTTAGCTATAGGGACATTTTGTATTAGACTTGTTTGTTGAACTAATTATCCAATGTTGAAGGATGATTGGAGAACATTATGTAACTTATTATAAACTGTTGGCTTGACAATCTTAGCGAGTTGGTGAGAAATTTGATATATTAAATCGTTAAGGCCTATATCAATCTACTGCCAGATAAAAGATGTCATGACCATCAATTGACTATACTCAACAGTTGGAATGATGGGTTGAGAAGATGGCATAGCCAAAGTTCATGTCATTTTTAGTTGAGAAACTTGAGGTTCATCAAGTCTTTGGCTGCCACTCTTCTTTGTAGTTGATTGTGTAGGAATTGAACTCAAAACAATTGGTTACTTAACTAATTAGCTGAATGGCTCGACTAATTCGTAAAATAATTGATTCCCTTTGATCAGACAATACGCTAGGGAAGGGACTATGTTCCTCAGTTGTAGGCTCCTAGGATGACAGAAGAAAGCTCCTTGTTAGAAGATCAACTAAAAAGAAAGTTTGATGAAGACTAAAAATGAAAGTAACAGCATAAAAGCTATTAAGAAAATGATAAAGAGAACTGTAATAAAGTGATAAAGTAAAGTAATGGTTGAAAAATAAAGAATAAATGTAAAGACTTGTATTTGATTAATTAAGTGGTTGTTATCTTGAGTGGTGTTTACAATTGAGTTCACAATAGCTATTTATAGAACCCAAAACTAGTTGTTAGCCCCAACTAAAACTATTTGCTACATTTCCTAAGCTTTCTAGCCACTTTACAATGTTATGGAATCATGGCCAACAATTAGAGTGGTGGTTACTGCCATGTCAGCTAAGTTCCTTTAGTTTAAAGACCAAATACATTGCATAAGTTAGTTGATCAACTGCTCCACTAGCTGACCACTTCACCCTTATCCTTATCTTTAAGGAAGATAGTTACCATTCTATTTTTTGAACTCAACAAATTCTTTAGCAGTTTCTATAATTTAGGGAAGTAGTTTTAGACTTAGTCAATGATTTTATCCACTCCTTTTAGCATTAAATTCCTTTTAGATTCTCAATAGCATATGTAACCCACTTCCTCACTAGGCTTAGGCCCAATATCCAAGCAGCCCACTAAATTGGAAAAAGTAGTGGCTACATACATGACCTGTCTCGACTATCAGCTAATTGATCTTAGTTATTTAGCTGAGCTAAAATGTTTTGGTGTTAACAAAACCCCAGAGATCAACCTTAATACTCAAACAAACACTCAAGTTATAAAAGAATCCTTTCATAAATTTGATTACATCATCACGTAGCAAGCCTTCACAAGGAACTTAGAGGGACCCTTGATGAACTAATCGATCTACATCTAGTTTATAAAAACTATCTAGTGAAAAAGACCAGGAAACCAACCTCTCTTTCCTTGGGTTTACCAAATCCATAAGCAAAGGATTAAGTATATGGCTTTCCAGAATTACCTTTGTATAGCTAAGAACATATTGTACAAACTCGAAAGGACTCTGCATACTATGAGAGAAAACTTATTCATTACGGTCCTTTCAAATAAGTCATGCAGCTATAGTGAACAGCAGTTGCCAATCAAGACCCTCCATATTCCCCCAATTGTTTGCCAAGTTCGAAGATAGCCAATCATGAAACCCTATGCTGAAGAATGAACCCCAAACTTGGGGCTTGATTAGGTAGGACCACATTTCAACAACATGCTCACAATCACAAACAAGGTACATGATTGTTTTCTATGCTTGAGCACAACGGGGGCAAAGATCATCTTCAATCATTCTCCGCCTATATCGTTCCACATTTGTTAGTAATCGTCCATGAGCCATGAGCCCAAGAATGCATGCATACACTGAGGACCCAATCAAGACCACTCATTCTTAAAGCATAAAGTATTGTGGCCTACATGATCCTCTGATGTGAGCACATGATATGCTACTTTGAAAGAAAAAAAATCCATTTGAAAACCATTTCCAAGTTGGGATATCATGCCTTGAAGACTGATTGAGAGGTATTATCCCTGCTATTTTATTGCAAACATCATGTGGAAGATATTAGGAGATCAATTCCTATTTCTAGTTACCATCATGAGAGTAGAAGGCAATGTGATAGTTTATTACTCACTCTGGGATTTCCTTAAAAACTCTATCATTGAGAGGGTGTAAGCACTCAATTTTGTCCAAGATAAAATAAGAACAAAAATTA
Source organism: Ormosia semicastrata (assembly GCA_029884595.1). Lineage (NCBI taxonomy): Eukaryota > Viridiplantae > Streptophyta > Magnoliopsida > Fabales > Fabaceae > Ormosia > Ormosia semicastrata. The sequence goes on along the minus strand of JAQQTO010000053.1, from coordinate 22,879,062 downwards.
AAAAAGTAATAAAAGATAAAGATTGATAAATAAAAAAAATGAATAACAGTAAGCAACTTGTCAATCTTTAAATCCAAACCTAAGTTTTATCTTAGCCTACTCTCCTATGGCCCAAGGTCCATGTTCTAAATCCATGATCCAATGTCCCAACTCATGGCAAAAAAAAAAAAAAATTAGTTGAAGTCTTCGCGTTGAAGAAGCTTAGCTACCAACTTACTCCCTTATGCTCTATAAATACTAAGCAGATATATGAGAAAAGGGAGGAGGGATTCTTTCAGAGAGAGTTATACTTGTGCTATGCAACTTGTGTTGAGATCAGAGGGAAGTTTTTTGGATTTCGGGTTGGCCTTTTCAACTTTCTAAATTGTTTGCTTGATATTTGTGATTGTTTTATGAAACTTCTTGCGATCCTTTGTTAAATGCTTGTAGTTTATCTCTCCACTTACTCTTAAGTCTTAGCTTTCCAATACTCTATTTGCTCTTGAATATGAATCTTTGCTGGTGCATGTTTATATTGTTAGGCAAATGTTATTTAAAAAATCACAAACTATTATTGTAACAAGAACACTCAAAACATAACTCACTAGTTGAATCACAAAACAGAACACCCTGAGATGCAGCCTATCAGTAAAGAGCCTCAAGACCAAATCAATGAGCAACCAACCATCCTCAACCTCAACACATATACACAATAAACCAAAATAACAAAAAAATGCAACACAACAATATCATAGCCTGACATTCTTTACCACTACAACCCAAAGCAATCACATACCAACCATGGCCAATTCCTAACCATTAACCCCGTCTATGCTATGGCTAATCCCAACCACCACCCAAACGAATCCTCCAAGATAGAACCCGTCACCAACCAACTCAGAGCCGAACCACGGTGAACCACCAAGCCATTCATTCACCACCATGAACTGCCACCACCCCCCCACAACCTCCATGTCCACAACCAAACACAAGAAACCCACATCTTGCGACCACATCGTCATCCACACATCACCACCACCGCACCCACCTCACGGTCTAACCTAACCTTCCTCGTCGCTAAAGACGGTGCTTACCCACCAGCTTCCCTACCGTTTCAACCATCACCGAACACGAACCCAGGAATCGACCCAAGCTACTGCTGTCCTATGGTCGCGCTACTATCCAAACCGATGGATCTCATCCCCACCTTATGAAGGAGCTTCATGTCTCCTTCCTTGCAACATATGATAATTAGATAAATTTAAAATAAATAACTTGCTTATATAATTTTAGTTAATTTAAATTTTTAAATATATATTTTTATATTTTTGTACTATTTATTATATTTTTACTTATTTAAATGTTTTTAGGCCACTTATTTAAATTTTAATCTATATTGTTAAAGTATCAATTTTTATATTTTTTACTTATTTGAGTTTTTATCGCTATAGATTCTCTTCATTAAGTAATTGATTTATATTTTTCATAAAAGATTGATTTTTTTATAGTTTTTAAGATTTGATAGTATTAAATTCAATCTAGAAATATAAATCTTGTCATCAACATATTTTCATCTTATTATTCTTACTCCTATCACATTGGTCACCCATTTTTCTACAATTAAGTTATCTCATTATACAATTATAGTGCTTAATCAATATTTCTAAGTAGTAAAATTGAAATTCTTTTCTTAAGGTTATACCAAAATGATCTCAATGTAAAAATTATATTATTTTATAGTCATTTTAGTGTATCATCGATAAAAAGATTCATAAATAAAATACAAATGAAATTGAATTGAAATTCTTCTATTAACTTTTCACCTCTATTTTTAAAAAGTATACCGATTAAGTCTTAATACAAAAAAATTATCTTCTTTTATAATAATAATAATTATTTAATATTAGATATTAAATATCTAGAGAAAAGTTCATCAATGATATTTTTATATAAAATTATATTGCAAATTAAATCCTTAATTTTTCATTTTCATTATCAAAGTTACATCAAACTAATCACTAATGTCAAATTTTATCTCCAAATAATAATTCTTAGGTCGATAGATATTTTAGTGATAATTGAAAAAAATATATCAACTAAAAATTATAATAATCTATAACAATATTATTGAATAATACTCAATGCATTTTAATTATTTAGCACTCTCTAACATATACATTTAGTTCATACAATTTAAATAGGTTAAATAAAAATAATACATTAATTCAATCAATCATTAGACATTTGAGTTATTAGGTTCTTTGACTTTTTTAAATTCATTTTCTTTATAATTTCTGTTCTTTCTATCTTTTTGTAATTTTTTGTTTTTTTTTTTTTTTTTTCTTTTTATGTATATTTGACAATTTTTTTATACATGTCAATATTTTTTTAAGTTGTTATATCGAGATGATACATGGTAGAAAATTAGATAATGTATTTGTCACATGTCAAAAGTTTAATACATTTACTAATTGATTTAGATGAAGTATGATAAATTTTTAAATCATGTATTTTCTTTTTATATATTAATTATAATTATTATTAATTATATTGATTAACTCATTATATTTATTAATTAATTATATTGATTGATTATATTGATGTATATATAGCAATTTTTTTACACATGTCCTTTTAAGTTGTTGCATCAAAGGTGACACATAACAGAAAATTAAGTAATATATTTATCATATATCAAAAGTTTAATATATTTATTAATTGACGTGGATGACATATAGTAAAATTTTATGTCATATATCTTTTTTTATATATTAATTGTAGTATATTATATTTATTGATTATATTGATTAATTGATTCATGATTTGAGTTTTGACTAATTTTTGGGTGTTAATGACCTTTCATTTTGGTTCAAGGTGATGCTCTTACGAACTAGAAGCCCATCAGTTTATATTGTGGTTGTATCTTAGGTTAATTTGTTTGCCTTTTGGGTTGATACTTATGGACCAGGAGCATATTTTTATTTATATTTTATATGTTTGTGATATTTAATTTTCTTGCTATCATTCTCTTTTATTTGTATAAAATAAATTTTAAATATGGGGTACGTTTCTAATAATGGAATAATCAAGATTAACTGTGATGGAAGTGATATCTTGATTTTCTTGAGGTGTGGAGAAATTTTTATAGTTTTGCTAGGAGCATTAGCGATGTTATAAAAATATCTAATAAAAAATATTGTTCTATATTCCAAATTATTTCTTATAATATGTTTTAATTTAGCTTAATCATATTTGTATCCATGCATCAATCAAATAATTTAAAAATAGCTGACAATGGAAAAATTAGAAGAGGATTGGAATACTGATCACATAAACTCTTCTTAATATTCTTGAGGCTTTATGATGAATTTTTCTAAGAGTGTTGGTGAGATCTAATTTTCACATTAAAGATAAAATACTTTGTAAACCAAAAAATAAATCATTTTCAAAAAAATAAAAATATTTTAATAAATGCAAACAATTTCACATTGCCCCGATATTATGATTGTGGTGGATTAATTTTCTCTCTAATCATTCTCCCTTCTTTTTTAATAAATTCAACTAAACTATTTTTGTTCATGAGATTTATTTTCATAAACAACTCAGCTTATTAAAAACATTTCACCAAAATAAAATCGTTTGAATAGTCATTTTCTAGGAAAAACAAGTAATATTTTCACTCCACACTTTCATGCCACATGTTGTGGACTTAGATTTTGTTCCATAATAATGATTATTTAATCACTCATTCCCTGTCTTAGTCATTTATTATCTTTAATAATATACTTGATAAAATGGGACATGTGAAAATAATAATAATAATAATAATAATAATAATAATAATAATAATAATTCATTTTTAAATAAATGACTGATTTAATTAATTTTACAAATAACACTAAATTAAATAGGTGACTGTTCTTAGAATAGATGACGTAGGTGTTAATACTTTCCTTACTCGTAATCGGTCCCGAACCCGAGTTCCGAAATGTAAACCTTTTTTTAGGTAACCGATTCACTTTTCCATTTTAATGGAAAAAGTGATTGGTGGAGACTCCATCTCTTGCATTTGTTCTCATTATCTTTTGCATTCCACATGCAAGTTATTAATTTTCTTTTCCAAACAAGGGAAGTGTAGTCATTCCACACCATGAGTGCCGAGATGGTTGTTGCGACAAGGGGCCATAGTTCACATCCAACTAGAATCGTGTTGTACTACCATTCCCAAGGATCCAATGTATATTATTCTCCATCATTTCCTGGTTCTTTGTAATCCCTCTCCAGGTGCTAAAGCACTCAATGATTCAAAAAAAAAAAGACTTTGGGCTCCGACAGACTCACTTTTTGGCATGATCTAGAGCAGAAAGAGCTTAAAATTTCATTAATGATCTCTTCTTGTGAAATTGAAGCCTCTGCCACTTGTACTATATCATTAATAAAGAACAAATGGGACGATCCCAGGCCACCACGTCCCAAGGTAATAGGCCTCCATATCCCTATTGCTTTAGCTTAATATTTTAGGCAAAATGCTCAACACATAGAACAAAGAGGTAAAGCGAAATGGGATCACCTTACCTAATTCCTTTAGAGGGAAAAAAATGATCAGTGAAATTGTCATTCCATTTCAAGCGCATAGTGGGTGAAGACATACAATGAAGCACTAAGTTAACAAAAAAAGCTCACCAAACCTAATATCTTGAAGCGTCTCACAAATAAAACTCCAATTGAGTTTATCATATGCTTTCTCCAAGTCAAGTTTGATGGCCATAAAGCCCTTCTTCCCTTTTATAGTCCTCATAGAATGAATAACCTCTTGAAAAATGACTACATTATCAATGCTATGCCTCTTTTGAACAATGTTGCATTGGGTGGGAGCAATGAGGTCTAGTATAATAGAACGAATGCGATGTATAATAGAACGAATGAGATTAGCCAGAACTTTCATCACCATTTTATAAATTATGTTACATAATGAGATGGAACGAAATTGGGACACTTGCTCAGGGTCCTCCACCTTTGGAATCAAAGTGATCATAATTTGGTTCACCTCCCTAATTTCATTAGGATTATTGAATACTTCCTTGACAAAGTCGCATATGGAGACACCCAATAAATCCAACTAGCTCTTGAAGAGGATAGCATGAAGCCTATTTGGTCCTGGGTCCTTATAATTTCCAATATCAAACAAGGCATATCTTATTTCCTCATCATATGGGGGACGTTGAGCTCTGTGCAAGTTATCTCTCATGCCACATGGGGAAGAACTCTTGTTACTGAGTAAGGAGTATGGTGGCTAGCTTCCTTTGTGTAAAGTTGTTGATAAAAGGTCTTGATCATTTACTTGGTGACCTCTTCATAATAAACCCAATTATCCACTCCATCCTTCGATGCTTCAATTCTATTATGAGTCTTCCTTATAATAGCCGATTGGTGAAAGTATTAAGTATTATGATCACCCAGATGGAGCCAGTTCATTCTAGCTTTGGGCAACGAAAATATTTGCCTTGAAGGAGAATTTGCTCATACTCATACATGGATCACGACTAAGCTTCTCCAAGAATGGATTTGTACTTGATAACAACTTTTTATGAATGCCTTCTAATCAATTAAAGATATAACCTTCTAATTGAAAATATTACCAAAATCCTCCTAGTTCTAGACCTTGATATGCTCGGTGATCATGCTAACATTCTTGTTCCAACTCCTATTGATGCTCCATAAGCGACTCACTTAGGATATAAAGTCTGAATGTGCCAACCAAGGTACTAGGAACTTGAACGACTAATTAGCAAAGGTTATATCAGCATTCAGATTAAGATGTAGCCATAGCCCCACATGATCTTATTTTATGATCAGAATATTAATAAGCGAGACTTGAGTAAACCACAGGCACAAAGGTTGAGTAGCCACCACCCTATCATGTCACTCTTTCAGGTCATCCTTCTACCAAGAAAAAGGAACCCCTTGAAACCCAATATCCTACAATTAGCAAGCATATAAACAATCTTCAAATTTTGTAGCACTAAAAAGAAGAATAATTAATAATGAGATTAAAAGAGAATTTGAATATGAAATCTAAGAAATAAAAAGAAGTTAACAATGACACTTGTTGAGAGACACTATAAAGTTAAGAATGACATGTGTCATTCTTTAAAGAATGGTGCAATAACAAATTAAACCATTTTCAAGTAGGAGTACTCTAATTTAATATATACGAGTGAATTAATATATATGAGTGAATATATTAGTCTAATAATCATTCACAAGGGGTATAATTACATATTAAGTATGTGTTTGGATTAGTTTATTTTGTGTTCAAAATAAATTATAATTAAAATCTTACTGAAAGAGTATTTGAAAAAAGTGAGGCAATTATTTGTCCTTAAATAATCAAAGCCAAACGTGGTGGAAGTAGTAAGCAAGTTTAAGCTTAGTGATGTCAGGAGTTCAAGTATGCCAGTAAGCAATTGCGTGGAGGGAGACAGCCTAAATACTCATAGCGATGATTAATCTCACACTCAAATAGTATAAAAATGCATTATAAGGACAAAAAAAAAATTAGTTTAGTAGTTTTAATAATTATTCTAGTTATTTAATGAAAAGCATATAGTAATTGTTTTTGAGTTCTCAAAATATAAAACACTTTTCCTTTTTTATTTACTAATAAAATAGTTTAATTTTGATGCACAATAATTGTAAAAAAAAGTTTCACACTTGCATCCAATGAAGTATTGTTATGTCATTTAATGAGTTTGACTATGTTAACAATTACATAAGATATTAAACTCATTAAATGATATGACAATACATCATTGGATGTAAGTGTAAAATTTTTTTACACTGACAGTTCATCAAAATAATTTCATAATAAAATAAGACCCATGCTATACAAAATGAAACATATTTTAATACAAAATTATTTTTTATCAAAATAAAATAGAAAAGTTAATAATAGAAAATATGTGGATTATATGGGAGTGATAGGACTAGGACCAACAACAAATGATTTGCCAAAGGGGTTGATGACCTGACCTACTGACCTAAACCCACACACGATTATCCAAGATCTGATCAGTGATGCTTAACCTAATCACTTTGACAAACCTAGGTCTGGTGTTGGTTATAAACCTACTTTTGGAAGATACACTAAGACATATGTCACCTTGTAACTGGTTCACACAATAATAGAACTCCTTCTTCACTACACTCATCGTGATACTAAGGTAGGATTGTAAATGAGCTGAGGTATTTGAGAACTATTCAAGCTCAACTCATTAAATTCTCAATCAAGCACCTTTATTTAACTTAATAAACAAACTCAAGTTTGAATTTAGGCCCGGTTATATAAATGAGTCAAGTTCAAGCTTTATAGGCTTGACATTAGAAGCTCGAGAATAGCTCGTGTCTGTATTACTTATTCATTGTGTATAGATAGTAAAAATTCAAACACAAAATGAAATTGTAATTCTAGATAAGAAAAAATATAGATAATAACAATTTATTTATTGTTATTAATTGCTAAAAGCTTATATAGGAAGGTTATGAATTTTTATGTAATAGATTATGAACAAAGAAAGCTTTTATTTATATTCTTACTTTATCTTCTAGCATAAATATGTCTACTAAATATTAAATTAATAAACTTAAAAAATATTTCAAGGAGAGATTTGATAAAAGGAGAAAAATAATCAAGATATAAACAAGCTAAACAAACTAAACTCAAGCTCCATATTTTGAAACAAATCAAGCTCAAACTTTAAATTTGACTCATTTAAATAAATAAGTCAAACTTGAGTAGCCTCTTTATTCCACAAGCCAAACTTGAGTTCTAAGTACTCAACTTGACTCAACTCATTTACACCTTATTGTAGTGCTATCAACACTACCACCATGCAAAAGGATATCCACCGTATGCCTATATATAGAAGGAATTTCAACATTAAAGCTCTAATCATTTCAAGCTCTACTTTCTAGAGGGCCATTTACGATGGGGTGTCTTCTAATTATGGGTGGTTAATCTTGCCACACGTTATATGACACAAATTAAAGTAATGATTTTTTATAACCAAAACAAAATAAAAGTAGTGGTTTTTTTGTACCCAAAATAAAAAGGTTGTGGTTTTAATTTTCCTCTTATAATCACTCAAGTGTCAATTATTCTCTTATCGTCCTTGTTCTCAAAGTTCTTAGAAAAGCTCTTTTTTGTGCTTACTCGTAATATTGGGATTTTCTTTTGCATTCGTTCTTCGGGTTATGCTTTTTTTCTAGTATTAATTTAAGAATATTTTTGTGAGTGGGATGTAGAGCTAGTATGTGTAATCTCATGGAAGAAATGGAAAAAATGTTTGGACTTTATTAAAGAATCTCCTATTGTTGCTTTGGGGTTTGGGGCAAGTATGTGTTTGCCTATGGTTGTGGATTATACTATAATATTTGGGCTTAGCCAAGGTACAACATCACCACCATCCAAAATCGTTAGGGTCACAGTGACCCAGTTCTCAAGGCATAACCCGACCCAACCCTTAACACACTAAACCTAATAAAGTCCATTGGTTATTACTTGCTTGCTTGGATTCGACCCACTACCCTATACCTGACCCATGACTCTTACCTGACCCAAACTTAGCTCACACCCATCTAACAAAATATCCTTCAGAATATATTTTAATAGTCTGGACATGCATCATCACCTATATGGAGAGTTTTTTCTCTAATCATGAGCTCTGTACTACAGGGTACATAATATGTACCCCTCTTCACTATAGTATAAATAAGCATTGTTCATACATTATAGGGGGTTATTTTCTTTCTTTCTCACTTTCTTTACTATCTTTTTATCTTACTTTATATTCCTTGCACACATAGTGACTTGAGCATCAGAGTGTTTGCAGATACCCCCTCACCCATTAGATCCAACCTACTTTGAGGCTCTCCGGCACATCTAACCACCGCGCGTCCAACCGAGATAACGAACGAAACAGGTTGTTACAAGTTTTATAAATATATTTTGATTTTTTGACTTGGTTCTCATCTTTTGGATGTGGGTCTGTAGCTGTGTTCAGGATGGCCACATGAAGGAATCTTACTCCCAGCTAGCTCATGACAAAGCATTCTAAGGGAGAAGATTTAAAAGGACTTCCAAGAAAAATATTTTGACAATCAAGTTACAAGATACTTCAGCTGCTAAAAGGGGTGGTCTAGTTAGAAGGAAGACAGTTCGAGTCCTCATACGATGAAGCCAACATAAGCAGTCTCTATTCGGTAGTCTCCTAAGAGATATATCATCGACCCTTTAGAAAAAGAATGAGAAGCGAGAGAGAAAATGAAGTTAATTTTACAATAGACTTAGGTCAATTCTCGGGAAAATGTCCATTGAGAAGGAATTTTTTGAGAAATAGGTAGGTGTTAAGTTTGCCATACACATAAGTGCAATGATGCCATGCCTTGATGGTTTGTGTTTTATTTTTAGTAATAATGTTATTTTTTGGTCAACTATTACACTGATTGAAATTAAATTGTTTCTTAAGTAATTTTAAGGATACATATATGCATTGATATGACATAATGTATTAAGAAAATCAATCTTCCTAAATGATAGTTACCAAATAGTTAAAAGGGAGCATACCTCTTTGACATATAAGGTGATGTAGAACCAAAGGATAAGGTACTCGATGCCAAGAAACTCGGTCTCAAAAATAAAATTATATTTTAAATTGAATTCAATAATCAAATATGTCTTCTAAAATGTTGATAGAAGGAGTGTTTATAACCTTTTTATAAAAAAAATCAAATACAAATCAAATATAACTAGTTGATTATAAGATTTGGGATTTGGATAAAATCCCATTAAAATTGAAATCCTAATTATAACATAAATGCTAAATTAGATAAAATATCTTAACTAAAAAACTAAATTCCCAAATTAAAATAATAGAAAAATAAAATTCAAAATAAAATCATAATTATCCTAATATAATGTGCATCATTCTCCCCATCCTAAAGAACTCGCTTATGGAGAGTTAAATCTCAACTTCATCTAGGATCAATATGGTAGGAATGATCTTCAAAAATCAAAGGAGTAACAAAATCAAGTTAGTTCTCCTTCTTCACGAGATAATGATAAATAGAATTAGGAGAAGAATATGCAATTAGCATTGTATCAATCTAGTCTAGATAATGCGGTGGAATTGGAAGCACTTTAGGCATGCAGGAAGTCAGATGATCTGTAGCAACAGTTAGAGAGGACATAGAAGGCTTAAAGGTATCTTCAGAAGGAAGCTAATCATTAACACCAAAATTATGATCCCTAAAATACACATTAGAAGTAAATTTATAATTATCACTACTTAATACAAAATTGCATTAAATGTCGGCACGTAATTTTAAGATACGATTGATAATTGTCTCAGTTGAATCAATATGCTTAAGATTTGGTGGTTTGGGCTTAAGATCAATGGGCTTAAACTATTCTTGTGGGCCCATAACCCACAAGTCATAGGATGAAAACCTAGCTTTGATACTAAATCGATGTAAAATCAAAGAAAAAAGCACTCAGTGTCAAGAGACTCAGTCTCAAAAATAGAAGTATATTTCAAATTAAATTCAATAATCAATGTCTTCTAAAGTGCTAATAGGAGGAGTATTTATAACTCTCTTATAAAATAAACCAAGTACAAATCAAATACAACTACCTGATGATAAGATTTGAGATTTGGATAAAATCCTATTAAAACTGAAATCCTAATTATAACTTAAATTCTAAAATAGATAAAATCTCTTAACTAACAAAATAAAATCTCAAATCAAAATCATAGAAAATTAAATAAAAAATAAAATCATAATAATAAAAATTATAATTATCCTAATGTAATATGTATCATAAGGTTCTTCTAAATTGAGCTTATTTGCAAAATGAGTAAATAATGGTATATTTATCCTTAAATTATTTAGTGGGTGAAGTTTATGATATACTTTAAATTAAATCAAATGTGAATATATAGTTATTTACTCACTTTAAAAGATATTTTTCTTTATTTAACTATTAAATTAGCTTGTTATTAATTTATACAATGTGAAACAATAAAATCTTTTCTTTTATGTAATATGCAAACGCTATAAGAAGGGCATTCTGTCTTTCTAATTTTTTTAACACTTAAATTTTATATCAAATAAATTCCTTAAATTTTATATATATAATCATATTCTTATTAAATTATAACGTTTAATAAAATTAAATATATTTTAAATCATATTTTATTGATTAACTGGTGTGGAACCTTTTAATATATATATAAAGAGAGAGAGACACTTTTTCTCTAGGCAATATTTTTTGCAGATAATTTCAAAATGGTGATTTTAAAAAAATCATTTAATTCTCTTGGTGATTTGACTTTCATTTTATTTAATGAGATTTCATATAGTGTCTCTTCTGCATGCTGTTGATTCTCATTAGCAAGCTTAAGGATTAATAGTATTTTGGCCATAATTAAATTGTGGTTTGGGAGTGAATGGAGGATCAAATTTGATCATATCTTTTCTGAGGGTAAGCTGTAAGGAATTGTTAGTGCTCTGGATTAGGATATAGACCCATTTCCCTGAGGACATCTCGGCCAATGTGAGCTCCCTGGCACTGCTTACACCACGAAGCGCGGCCTGAGTCGGTGCCACATCAGTTACGACAGTTACACAATTAAGAGGTAATTACTCCCAACAAATCTCGCAGAAATAGAAGTGGTACGTATCCCTTAATTAGCTATAAATGCCCATTAATGAGAATTCAAATTGGAATTTCTCTTCTATCCTACTTAACCCTTAAGCAACACTCATTTATAAATATTAGGCTTGATCACTTAGGTACCTCTCTAAACCCTAACATTATCTCCAAGTGCATCGTCTGACTTGAGTATCAGAGTGCTTTTTGTATGTACACCTCTTTTTGCTCCACCACTTTGGCTGCCGCTCTACGAAGGAAAACACCACAACCTACTTATTAGAAAGCCTTCCAGGTAAACCTTTTTGATTCATTCAAAACATTGATATCGTTTGCGGGAGGAGATAAACTTCAAATCCCACCATTTCCACCATGGTTACCACAAAAAAGAGCCATACCTCTACCGCACAAAACCAACCAACCACTGTTATTGCTCCACCGCTGCTCGCGATCCACGCACTGAACAACAAAAACCTAAGCGTGATAGAGAGGAGGCTTCTCCCTCTAGCTAGAACCCTTCTCCCCCACTGAGGCGCGTTTTGGCCTCGCAGCGACTTGAATCACACAGAGCCTCTTCAAGAGAAGTCAGACCCTGGGTTTCGACTCTATGGTGCCTAGGCACAAGAGGAAACAATGAAGGTGATCAATTTCAGTAGGAAGAGTCAATCCCTGCTAGATTATCATGCTAGGATTTAATTTCCTTGGTCTGCCTTTAGGATGAATGCATTTAGGAATTGGATAGATCCGTCTACAGGGAGAGAGAAGACAAGAACTGGGTTCTTCGCAGCAATCTTGATGTTATAAGGGGTCCAGCATGCGATAGGGACCATGATCCTAAGAACTCTAGGATAATGGAACACAGATGTAGGCTTGGTAACCAAGAAAGAGAATATTCCAAAGAGTCGAAGCTTGGAAGAAGGAGAATTGTGGTTCAAGAGAACCAACCCTTTTAGGATGATCTGATGGCCTATGAGACCCCTAGGCGCTTCAAGTATCCCACTAATATTGAAGCCTATGATGAATCCTCGAATCCCTAAGAGCATTTGGATGCTTATGTTTCAGCCATGCTATTTGTTAAGGGTGATGATTCATTTATGTGTCGTGCTTTCCCTATCTTTCTAAAGAAAATTGCCTTGAGGTGGTTCACAATCCTGACTCTGAGGTTCGTGGTCAATTGGGAAGGCTTGTCCTCACAATTTTTGCTACACTTTACTACTAGTAAGGTGCAATCAAAATCTATTTCATACATCTCCCATATTAAGCAAGGAAAAGAAGAATCACTTCGAGATTACATAACTTGGTTTAATAAGGAGTGTTTGAATATCTGAGATTTGGATGGGAGGCTAGCCATCCACTACATAAGAGATGACTTCAGTTCTAGTTTGTTCTTTACATCACTCACAAAGAAGGAACCCCAAATAATGGACGAGTTCAGGGCAAAGGCAGACAAATACATCAATGCGAAAAATGTCATCTGTGCAAGAAAACATATGGAAAAAAATGAGGAGGCAAAGCTAAAGCCAGCCCAAGCTCCTTCACAATCATGGAACTCCAAGCTACCACCGAAGGGGTAGTATAAGGATTACACTTCCCTTAACATACCCTAGTCTCAAATCTACTAAGAAGTGATGAACATTAAGTTTTGAGATATTCTGAAACCCCCTCTACTAAGGAAGCTGTTAGGGGTCAAACGTGTTGCCCTTTTTGCTAACCGCAAGTGCACGGGTCACACAAGTAATACACATACAGAGTAAGAGATCGTTTCCACGAGGATATTATGATATAAAGCTAAATACCAACCAATAGCTTAATCAATTCTAGACAAGGACATAAAAAGAGGAAAATAATATACAAACTATCTAACCTACAAAAGCAATAAACCTAAAAGCGGTTAGGTTTCAGGAAATCCTCCTTCACCCCCTACATCTACCAACGACATGCAATTCCCCTTATAAACACAAATGCATTGATTAGGTTAGCTTGAGAATCTTCATTAGTCAAAAGCCTATGTCTAGGTCAATTAACCCTGGTTTCAATTGCCCAACTCACTAAGTTTCCTTGAGAGCCAGTGCAACTTCTACTCATGAACGATCTATTCTCAATCTCCCACTATACATGGCTAAAAGGTATATTTCTATCCAATTAGCGAATCAGCTCATCCAAGCCAATTGAACTCGCTGAACATGTATCAACCACACCATATCCATATTAACAAATCCCTATGTCTAGTTCATTTGCTAATATTGAGATCATGTAATTGAGGCCAACCAAGAACAAGCATTAAGCACAGATAATGATTGAATCATAATCAAACATCCACACAAACTTAGAGAAACACACATCATTAATATATATAAAAGGATTCAAAGTATCCTAAAACATAGTTCAGCTATACAAAAGATAAGGAAGAGAAGAGAGAAAGGGAAAAGAGAGAAAGAAGCTCATTAGATTTGTCTCTGAAGCTTGAATCCTCCTTCAATCCTTTGATCCTGGCCTCCAATCCACCAGCCATGAAGATCCAGCCAAGCTATCTAACTTAAAACTAATCTAAACTAACTAAAACTAACTAAACCTAAAAAGAGAGAGATGGCCAAATGGCCAAAACCCTAAAAAACTAAGAGAAAACGGAGAGAGAATATATATGTCTTTAGAAAAATGTATAAAAATCTATTTATAAGCTCAAGAATTACTTTCTTCATGCCATCATGCGCCATATATATGCGCGCCGTGGCGCACAATGGGTCGGCTCTATGTACCGCTGCAATGTTCACTTCCTCACTCACGCCATGCGCGCTTGCCCCGGTCCAAGTATGACCAGTTTGAAAATCCTCTTTGCGCCGCGCTCGTCTTGTCAGGTTGTTAAGAGCTGCTTGGTCGAATGCCAATTTGGCTTCCTCTTCTTCTTTAAGCTCAATTGCTCCATATTTAACCTTGTTTGGAGCCCTTCCTATCATAGAGAAAACACCAAATCAATAACATATATAAATCTACTCAATCCATTATCATTAAAGCTCAGTTTTGCATAATAACATCAGAAAGGCTTAGATTCCAAATATGTCAAATATAAACACAAAACCCTCCAAATATGCATTTAAATAAAGACATAGCATTCATTCAAGCACAAGGATAGGGTCCATATAACTGCATTCCATGTAGCTATCACACCCCCAAACCTACATTTTGTTAGTCCTCGAGCAAAACAAAATAGAACTAAGTAAATCACTTAAACATTCAAATCAATTTTTCATTCAGCAATTATATTTCAATCTTCTTATTTCAATCAAAAACAAATACTAGTGTGTACTGACTGTATCAATCCTCAAAAAGTACAAATGCCCCGTAAACAATTCCATACAAATACAATCCTTGACATGCTAACAAGCCAGAAAACTCTCCATGCAAGTCATATTTATCACAAACATGCAAGAAAAACTTCTTCTAATCAAGTCATACATATTCAGATAAGTTTATAAGCATACATGCATATGATTTACAGAATTCACAAAATTGTAAATCAACTCTCTCTCCACTAATGTAAATCACACAAGATTGAGGATCAAAAGGGACTTAATCAGCTTATAATGTTAGGCCAATGGTATGGGCGAAAGAAATGAACGGGAAAGATACAATACAAATATTGAGACACATAATATACTACTTCAAGACATGAGTCACAAACTGATACTAGCAGGGTATTCAATTGGAAGATCATAAAACTTGCCAGAACCATTTTCAATGCTTTTTGAACTTTACTTTTCTTAAGCTTTTGCTTTTCTTTTCATTTTTCTTTTTATTTTCTCTTGCTTTTTTCTATTTTTGCAAAGCAATGCTTTTTCTTTTCTTTGTTTTGCATCTGGTTCCTTCAGACTCATTTTGAATGGAATATTCATACCCCTAATCATCAGACTCATTTCAAGAAAAAACACATCATATACTCAACAAACAATAAGGGTAGGAAGAAAATGACATGCTTTCACATGCATTAGAACGGCTAACAGGTTAACGAACACAATGGTTATGAAAAATAAATAAGGCCAAACAGTTTAAGGCTTCAAAAAGGGACCTATGGATATCATCATATCAGGGTAAGCTTTTTAAGGCTCAATCGGTCCAAACAATGCCTTAATCATCTCCTTAATCATGCACAACTTAGGATTTCGCCTCAAGAGAGTTCAAAAACAATTTCAAGGATAATCAAAACTCTACATGTACATCAATAAACATTCTCAAAACATGCACTCTTATCATTTTCAAAGTTACACTTGCATCTAAGTGAGATGTAAATCATGCATCAAAAGTAACTAAATTGTTTCACATGCATCAGATCACATAAGGTTTCACTGAAAAGGGGGCAAATAGTAACCTTTCAAATCATGGACAACCAAAAACAACACCAACATTCTTGCAACATGTCATGCATTCAAATAGAATCAACTTTCTAAGTTCAAGCATACACAACATCTTTTGCATAAAGTGAAAATTGAAAATTCTTGTCATCAGCACATCAGTGATAGTCAAAACAGAATATAATCATGAAATTATGTTGACTAAAATCACTGCATACTCAAAATACCAATACATGTTAACATTAAGCATAAAAGTAACAAAACATGTAAAGATATTCCCCCAAACCTAAAATAAAATGCATATTTAAAGAACATGGCCTATAGGGAACCTGAGACTAGTACTGAGCATTACTAAATATTTAAAAACAGAGAAAATAACAAAAATAAAAGCAAAAACAGCAAAAATAGGGGATCACACCGCGACGCCCCATGCTTGGGTCGCGGCGCCCACAAAAAGCTACATAATTATGCAGAAATGCCCCTTTAGCCACGGGCTAAGCTACTACCTTGTGCCGCGACGTGACTACACAAGTCAAGCTAAATTTAGCAAAGAAACACGCTTTGTCATTGAGTTTGGCTCTTATGGGTCTCTAACTGCAACAAAATTTGTTCAAAAAGCTATATTACAAAAATATACAATACACACATAATAACATATATAAAAAACATAAAAACCTATTTACAAACCTAAACAAACTTAAAACTTTAAAACTAAACAAAAACATTAAACTAACCTAATTAACATATTAACCTATATACTAACTAACACAAACAACACTTAAAACCAAACACAAATAAGAACTAACACAACTAACACTTAACAACAAACAAAAACTATAAAATACTAACAAAACACAACATCCTAGTATGCTAACATATTTAACATAAACACATTAACATACTACCTATTTATGCACAAAGTAAAAACATTAATTAAACATAAACATGGGGTACCCTCCCACGAAGGGCCTGAGTTATAGTCCCAGCAGGACTTTGTCACCAAAATTGAAGTGCTAAGGATGAGTAGTCTTCAAGAACTTGATCTAAGGGTAATCCTTTCAGGAGTCGCGAATTCCCTCAAGGGCCTCGTATGAATGAAATCACCCAGTTTCTTATTTGAAACTAAAACAAAACAGAAACAAAACATAGATTATATACAACTTATATACAACTTGAATTAGAACCAATCAAACTCATTGTTGATATTAGCAATATAAAAACTATCCCCGGCAACGATGCCAAAAACTTGTTAGGGGTCAAACGTGTTGCCCTTTTTGCTAACCGCAAGTGCACGGGTCGCACAAGTAATACAGATACAGAGTAAGAGATCGTTCCCACGAGGATATTATGATATAAAGCTAAATACCAACCAATAGCTTAATCAATTCTAGACAAGGACATAAAAAGAGAAAAATAATATACAAACTATCTAACCTACAAAAGCAATAAACCTAAAAGCGGTTAGGTTTCAGGAAATCCTCCTTCACCCCCTACATCTACCAACAACATGTAATTACCCTCATAAACACAAATGCATTGATTAGGTTAGCTTGATAATCTTCATTAGTCAAAAGCCTATGTCTAGGTCAATTAACCTTAGTTTCAATTGTCCAACTCACTAAGTTTCCTTGAGAGCCAGTGCAACTTCCACTTATGAACGATTTATTCTCAATCTCCCACTATACATGGCTAAAAGGTATATTTCTATCCAGTTAGTGAATCAGCTCATCCAAGCCAATTGAACTCGCCGAACATGTATCAACCACACTATATCCATATTAACAAATCCCTATGTCTAGTTCATTTGCTAATATTGAGATCATGTAATTGAGGCCAACCAAGAACAAGCATTAAGCACAGATAATGATTGAACCATAATCAAACATCCACACAAACTTAGAGAAACACACATCATTAATATATATAAAAGGATTCAAAGTATCCTAAAACATAGCTCAGCTATACAAAAGATAAGGAAGAGAAGAGAGAAAGGGAAAAGAGAGAAAGAAGCTCATTAGATTTATCTCTGAAGCTTGAATCCTCCTTCAATCCTTTGATCCTGGCCTCCAATCCACCAGCCATGAAGATCTAGCCAAGCTATCTAACCTAAAACTAATCTAAACTAACTAAAACTAAATAAACCTAAAAAGAGAGAGATGGCCAAATGGCCAAAACCCTAAAAAACTAAGAGAAAATGGAGAGAGAATATATATGTCTTTAGAAAAACGTATAAAAATCTATTTATAGGCTCAGCAGCCGCCTTCACGCTGCGGCGCCCACATATGCGCACCGTGGCGCATAATGGGTCGGTCTATGTACCACCATAATGTTCACTTCCTCACGCCGCGGCGCTCTTGCCCCGGGTCCAAGTATGACCAGGCTGAAAATCCTCTTTGCGCCGTGGCGTGCTCTCTCACGTCTTGCCGCATTGCTTCTTGTCGAATGCCAATTTGGCTTCCTCTTCCTCTTTAAGCTCAATTGCTCCATATTTAACCTTGTTTGGAGCCCCTCCTATCATAGAGAAAACATCAAATCAATAACATATATAAATCTACTCAATCCATAATCATTAAAGCTCAGTTTTGCATAATAACACATTAGAAAGACTTAGATTCCAAATATGTCAAATATAAACACAAAACCCTCCAAATATGCATTTAAACAAGGATATAGCATTCATTCAAGCACAAGGATAGGGTCCATATAACTGCATTCCATGTAGCTATCAGAAGCATGCCAAGAAAGATAAGTCTAAACACTGTGTCTTTCATGAGGGATATGGGCACACAATGGAAGACTGCATCTACCTCTAATAAGTAATCGAATCCTTGATCCAAGATGGCTTTCTAGGACATTATGTAAACCAATCTCGAAACAAAAACCAATAGGGAAACATAAATTACAAGAAGAAAAGCTATAGTCCTTGAAGAAGCTCCTCCACATACCAGAAAAGATGATCCCCAACTAGGAATGACAATCAAAGGGAAGGCACACCCCGGGGTAATGCCCAGAACCAGGACAGAGGATAACCATAAAACCCACCCCCTCAGAATGACAATCACCGCCATACGAAGGTGACCCGCACTATCAACACAAAGTCTAGTGTCTTTACAAGTGGTGGTGAATCCAGCAATGCGAGAAAGAAAGCTCTTCGAGCAGTTTTAAGTGTGACTTCCCATCCAATCTCCAAATCGAGAAATGGAGCATGAAAGGCCCCACTAATCTCCTTCTATGAAGAGGATTATGGAAACGTTATCCTGGACCATGATGATCCTATGGTGATATCTGGGATAATCACTAATGCTAAACTTCAACATATATTTGTGGATCAGGGAAGTTCGACAAATATCATGTTCTTGAACTTGTTCCTAAAGTTGGAGCTCTCAAGTAAGGACCTTATCCCATATACCGATGGCCTAATTGGATTCACAGGAGACAAAATCACCCCAGTTAGATATGTAGAGATTACTTGACTTTGAGCAAAGACCCCTTGTTTAAAACACTCAAAGTTAAGTTCCTTGTGGTGGATTGCCCCTCAGCCTACAATGTGATCCTAGACAATCCTTCCCTATATGCCTTTGGAGCCATGATATTTACACCGCACTTGACTATGAAATTCTTCCACTAGGACAATAAGATCGTCATGGTAAAAGTTCATTAGGCCATGACCGAAAGATGTTATAATGAGAGCCTTAAGATATCAAAGGGACCCAGGAAGACGGAGCAATGTGTCAAATTTAGTTTAGACACTATGAACTCTGTCAATGTCCTTTTGACTAAATTAGACATGCACAAATAAATCTGAGATACTCGTCCTTAGCTAGAAAGGGAACTTGAGCCTCTCCAACTTGGTGTGAAGTTGAACCAAGTCACTAAGAATGAAGGATAGCTAAATCCAGAGGAGAAGTCCCAGCTAGTCACATTCCTTAAGAAAAATAAAGACCTTTTCGCTTGGATGTCATCCGACATGTCGGGACTAGATCCCAAATTCATCTCCCACTAGCCTTCCATCAGGGTGGACACCAAACTAGTTGCTTAGCGGAAAAGGAAAGTCAAACCAGATAGGCATGAAATAATACAAAAACAAGTCAAGGAACTATTGGATGCCAGGTTCATAAGAGAAGTTTCGTATACTGCCTGGTTTTCCAATGTGGCTTTAGTAAAGAAAGCCAATAGAAAGTGGCATATGTGTGTCGACTACACAGATCTGAATAAGGCTTGTCCTAAAGACCTTTACTCGCTTCCCAACATTGACAAGCTAGTTGACAATTCATCTGAGTTTCGACTTCTATCCTTCATGGATGCCTACTCTAGATATAATCAGATCCATGTGCACTCGGATGATGAAGAAAAGACGACATTCATAACTAAATGGGCAAGCTACTAGTACCGAGTCATGTCTTTCAGATTGAAGAATGCTAGAGCAACTTACCAATGGATGATGGATAAAGTTTTTAATGAAAAGATTAGTATGATGCTCGAAGTCTATATTGACAACATGATTGTCAAGACCTTGGAGACCGACAACCATGTGCAAGACCTTGAATAGATATTTACCTAACTTTAGAAACACAATATGAGGTTTAACCCAGATAAATTTGCTTTCAGGGTGTAAGCTAGTAAATTCTTAGGATTCTTGCTAACGAACCGCAACACTGAAGCCAACCCGGACAAGTGCCAGTAGTGCTTGACATACGAGGCCCACAATCCGTGAAGGAAGTACAAGAACTAACTAGACGGATAGTGACCCTCACTCGCTTCTTGGCCAAGGCTGCTCACAAATCTCTTCCCTTATTCAAACTCTTTAAAAAGGGAAAAGACTTTGAGTGGACCCCAGAGTGCGAGACCATATTCCTAGATTTGAAGAACATATTGGCATCAACCCTCATCTTGACAAGACTGGAGTACAACGAGACCCTATACACTTACCTTTCTATCAATGATGAGGCTATCAGCTCAGTCTTGATAGGAGAAACTCCTAAAGGCCAGAGACTGGTCTATTTTGTGAGCAAAGTGTTACAGGGGCCTGAGCTCCGATATCAGAAAATTGAAAAATTAGCATTGACACTCGTAATTGCGGTGAGATGTCTTAGACAATCTTATCATGGTAAGGAGAGATTAGCCAATCCGAAAGGTATTACACAAGTCGGGAGAATGACTTTTGAGCTCGGGATAACCTACGAGTCAAGACAGACATTAAAGGCTTTGGTGCTATCCAACTTCCTAGTAGAACTTGCATCGGATACCGGCCATCCCAAAGTAAACTCTTGGACCATTTATATAGATAGCTCCTCAAATCTTAAAGGGAGCAGTGCCAGGGTCATATTGGAGAATGGTGTCGAACTTACTCTAGAGCATTTCTTGATGTTTGAGTTCTTAACCTCAAACAACTAGGCGGAATGCGAAGCCTGTATTGCTGGGATCACTATGGCTAAGGAAATAGGGGGCATCGACATAGTACCTTGCAACAACTCGCAGTTGGCAACTTTCTAAATCTGAGGTAAATACTAAGCCGAGGAGCTTCTCCTTTAAAAATACTTGGTCAAAGTGAAGAAACTGCTAGAGAGTTTTGCAAACATTAAGGTTGAACACATCCTTAGAGAACAAAACTCACGTACTGACATCCTTTCGAGCTTGCCAGCACAAAAAGCCCTGACAACAACAAATATGTGATCCAAGAAACTTTGTTGGCAGCAAGCATTACAGACTCCGAAGTCCTCCTGCTTGAAGAACAAGAAACTTGGATCACACCAATTGCTGTCTATCTTTGGGATGTGACCTTGCTTGAAGATTAGAAGGAGGCCCATAAGTTAGTACAGATCGTGGTGTGGTACACACTTTATGACAATCAGATATACGGTTATGGCTTCTCATCCCACCTTTTCAAGTGCCTTGAACCAAAAGAGGTTGAATATGCTTTGGCCAAGATCGATGAAGGGAGTAGTGGGCAACACCTCGGACGAAAAATGCTGGTTTAGAAGGCGTTGCGGGCAAGATATTCTACTCTGCTCCTCTAGAAAAACTCTCAACGATGCTTGTGCCCTGGCCTTCTTATCAATAGGGGATGGACATCGTCGAACCCTTTCCACAAGCACTTGGACAAGTAAAGTACTTAGTGGTGGTTGTTGATTACTTCACTAAGTGGATTGAATCAGAACCATTATCGACCATCTCATCGGCTCGTATTAAAAAATTTACTTATAGAAGCATTATCAGCAGATTTGGAGTTCAGGAGTCTATAGTAACAGACAACGGCACTCAAAAGTTTCAAGATTTGCTCTCCGGGATCTATATAAAACAACACTTCACCTTAGTAGAGCACCCAAAGATGAATGGCTAAGCTAAGGCCATGAACCGAGTCATTCTTCGGGCATCAAGAAAAGGCTAAATAAAGTAAAAGGGAAATGGGCAGAGTAACTTAACCATGTCTTTCTGGCGTACCAGACCACGCCACATTCCACAACCAGGAAGACTTCCTTCAAGTTAACCTATAACTATAAGACAATGATTCTGGTTGAAATTGGAGAACTTATATAGTGAAGACAGTAGCTTCTGGAAGATACCAAGCTGGAGCTCATTCACCAAAACTTAGACCTGCTAGAAGAACAACACTAGATCATGCACATTCGCAAAGCTGCGGTCAAGCAGAGAATGGCAGCCCAGTACAATACCAAAGTGATTCCATAGAAGTTAGTGTCTGGTAATCTTGTTTTTGTGCAGAACGGATATCGGTGGCAAGAATGCTTCCTAAGGGAAGTTGGGACAAAATTAGGAAGACCTATGCCTAATCATATCCAAGACAAACACCAGTGCCTAGTGATGCGTGAGGATATAGTGATTAAAATTTCAAGATAAAAATTAGTGGTCAGGCCCACCAGAAAATAAAAACCTTACAACTAGTTGTAGTTAGTAAGGGTCGATCAACAGATAACCAATTCAATTAACACTATTAAGTAATTCCCAATTTAGACTCTGATTGACAATAAACAGTAAATAGGGGGGTTTTAGAGTTTTGATGAATAATGAACAGCTTCAAAAACAATAACAATAAACAAACTGAAATCAACAATATAAGAAAATTGGTTAAGAGATTGAATCCACCACTAGATTTATATGATAATGTAAATCCACATATCCTTTTATTCCAACATGCTCAATTATGATGTTACGCAATTGTGAGAGTAAATCTCTGTTTTCCTTATGTGTTGGCCAATTCAGCAACCGCATCAACTCCTAATCACTTATTAGTTATAAAGCAACCGCTCTTATAACTATCCAACAATTGCATTAAGATTTAGAAAACCAATTACACTAAGATCTAATCACACATCGGGATTAAATTACTTAGAACATATATTTCTCTAAATCTATTACCGCAACCGCGCATAATAAACCCAGATCTACCACTTTTATAACTGGTAAATAGTACAAAGATAATTATACCCACATAAACATCATACATTCTGCTAGATCTACTACCGCAATCGGCATAATAAACCCAGATCTACCACTTTTAAAGTGGAAGCAAATACAAAAACCTTCATACCAACAATAGATTCAGAAATATATGAATAAAAACATAACTGTATTGAAATAATCAAATATGCAAGATTCACAACATCAATACTAGTGATTTCATCACCCCCTTAACCAAGGGAGGTTTAGTTACACATAGCTAAAAGGAAATCACAAGAAAAACTGAGAAAGAACAACATGAGAAACAAAGTGCAGAAGAAAAACTAAAGTAAACGAGTTTCTGAGGATTGAGGATGATGGATCTCCGATTGCTCGAACCCGAGACTCCAATCTTTGATCCAAGACTCGCCTCTCCTTCTCCAAGGAGTTGTAGCTGCTCTCCTAGGTCAGAACTCCTTTCAAAACGTGCCAAGAGTGTCAATATATAGGCTCCCAACACAAACTTCGCGCAGAAGTTTTCAATAATTGCTGTCTGGAGACATACACGGCCGTGTATGACACTGAGTTAGAGGGGCCAAATTTTCACTATTTCAATTGCAAAGTCAGAAGCGTACATGGCCTAGGCCGTGTATTCTCACACGACCGTGTACTTTTAGGCCCTGTATTCTGACGCAGGCCTTGTATTTTGACGCAGGCCCTGTATTTTGACGCAGGCCCTGTATTTTGACTTCTTCATTTTTCGGCCTGGATTCTTCTCAGAAACTCTTCTTTCATTGTTTCAAAGGGAGAAATTGATCTTCATGAATCCATAGCCCTTCTTCAAGTAGATGTCAAGCCTGATTTAGGTTAAATGAACTCCGCCATTCAAAGGTTTCCTAAAAAGTTCAAGTATTAGCATCTGAGAATACATTTAAGCAAAGTTTCATAGTAATGTTCCAATTAGTGTTTGATATCAGAAACTAAGCTAAATGATGACAAGTAAGCACAAATGGAGTTCAATGAATCAATTACAAAGCGATTAAAATATAGGAATAATTGACATATCAATTACCCCCACACTTAGCCTTTTGCACTCCTGGGCAAAAATATACAGTTCAACACAGTTTCACAACAAGCCAAACAAATGCAGAATAATGAGCAAAGACCTTTGTGCATTTAGTTTTCAAAGCATTTAAACAATTCAAAATTCCCTTTCTTAGCAATCCAAGTTGACAAGCAAAATCAATCAAATTTCAAGGTTCAATCAACATGATAAATCCTCACTGAAATGCTCTCTCACTCAAGTGTTTCAGGCTTATGTTTTTACTCAACCAACTCATGAGAATATGCTTTACCATAGGCTTGTCAAGCACTCTACTTCTCCACTACTCAGACCATATGCAAACAGAGATCAAAAGGACTTTATTTAGGTTGTAATGGGGTCAGGGTTAAGGTAGATACATCAAAGATAGACAAAGCTAGACCATAAGAACTAGAAGAGCAAAATGGAAAGATATTCAATCATTACACAGAATTTTCCAATAGTCTTCAAATTCAAATTCCTATTCTGTACCTTTTCCTTTTTCTGACTTCTCTTTTTCCTTTTTTTTCTTTTTTTTAATATATACATATACACCTTGCATTCAATTCACAATGATATTTTGCCAGCATGAGACTTTTATATACAAACATAGTTAGGCAAATACATCATTAATTTAACTACCCTCACATTTGTTCAAAAACACTTTCCAATGCAATCCTTAAGCTCTTCTACTCCCTAAGGTAGGGTAGTAAAATAGTTCTTTCACTTTTAGGTTTAAATTGAGCTTAGATAGAAGGAAATTGTGTCAATTAGGCTCAAAGGGGTTAATCAATGGATAAAATGCAAGGATGGCTATTTGGCCAGTAGTTATTTAAAAGAAAATTGCCTTTATCATTTCAAATGCATGCAGTGGTCATTAGCAGCTTAAAAGAGAACCAAGACAAGTTCTGAAAAACACAATAATCATTAGTGGAATCACACAATCAAGGATCCAAAATGGCCTAAAGTTAGCTATCTACAATAAAGCCCAAAAACTCACTAGGTCTCGATTCATCATTTTCAATTAAACCCTTTAATTTTTTAAATCTCACCCGACAAAATCGATAACCAGAAAGTTCATTCAATCAAGCTCAAAGGTTTATTATTATTATTATTATATTTTTTTTTCGGTCAATTGCTCACCAATCACATCACTTGAAAGCTTATCGGAAACTTTAAAAGCCCAATGGAAAAGTATTCACAAGAAGAACAACACCATCAAGATCAAATACACTCACCCCAAGAGAGTTCAATCAGTCATTCAAATCCCAGGAGAACAATTCAGAATATCAACAGTATTCACAATAGAACATCAAAGTATCCACACCCCTATACTTAAAACAAGCATTGTCCTCAATGCTACACACATCCGTAAAAAAAAAAATAATGACAAAGAGAATGCTACGCACATCCGTAAAAGGAAAACAAGCAAAAACAAATATACCACAACCGAAAGCAAAAACAAATCAACTATGAATGAAACAAGCAAATCAATAGTGCAAATCAAATCCCAAATGTATACAATACAAGAGAATGAAAATACAATGGAAACTAAGGGGATACATTTACTCATCATTCTTGAGGGAATGTCAAAAATCTACGAAGTTCGTAAGGCACAAGTTCATATGAATGCGTCTCAAGAATATAACTCTTTACTCAATCCATTCATCATGAATTTAAAATTTAACTTCTCAATTGAATGAAATCATTCCCAAAGAACATAGTTTAGCAATCAAAACAACAATTTTCAAACGAACTAATTCCTATAGTTTCGCTTGGTTTCCACTGTACTTAATCCATACAAATATCAAACAAACAATCCATTCAAACACACAATTAATCAAACCAAACACAAGGTTTTCCAAAGATGCACATGCTCACAATCAACAAACAAATAAAAACATAATCTAAGAAACTAATAAAAACACAAAATAAAAAGGATAAAGAAAGCAAATCTAGTTGGGTTGCCTCCCAATGAGCGCTTAGTTTATTATCCTCAGCCTGACATTGTGACACTTTCAATGCTCCTCATATTGTGGAAGGATGAGGGTCATCACTTCCATCTCTGCACTGTCAGGAAGTTCATGATATTGTTTGAGACGATGACCATTGACCTTAAATGCTTTGCTAGAAATTTCACTCCTGATCTCTACTGCACCAAAAGGAAAAACATTAGTTACCACAAACGGCCCAATCCACTTAGAACGCAGTTTACCTGGAAACTATTTGAGTATGGATTGGAACAGTAGAACTTTTTGTCCTTTGTGAAATTTCTTTCTGGAAATCAATTGGTCGTGGAATGCCTTAACTTTAGTATTATAAATCAAGGCATTCTCGAAGGCCTCATTTCTTAGTTCTTCTAGTTCCTGTAACTGGAACTTCCTTTGTTTTCCAGCACCTTCCAATTTCATATTTACTTGTTTAATGGCCCAGTAAGAGCGATGTTACAGCTCAACGGGCAAATGACAGGGCTTTCCATACACTAACCGAAATGGTGACATGCCAATGGGAGTCTTATAGGCAGTCCTATAAGCCCATAAAGCATCTTTAAGTCTAGTGCTCCAATCTTTTCTTGATGGATTCACTATCTTTTCAAGGATTGACTTAATCTCCTGGTTGGACACTTCAGTTTGCCCATTTGTCTGTGGATGGTAAGGAGTGAAAATTTTGTGCATTACTCCATATTTCTTCAATAGAGCATCAAAGGTTCTGTTACAAAAATGGGTCCCTTGGTCACTGATGATAGCCCTCGGGGTCCCAAACCTGGAGAAAATATGTGATTTAACAAAATCTGCAACAGTTTTAGAATTATCAGATCGGGTGGCTTTTGCTTCCACCCATTTAGGCACATAATCAACAGATAAGAGAATGTATGTGAAACCAAATGAGGGAGGGAATGGTCCCATGAAATCAATACCCCACACATCAAAGACTTCCACGAAAATGATTAGAGTCTGAGGCATTTGATTACGAGGACCAATATTACCTGTTCTCTGACAGCGGTCACAAGACTTACAGAAGTTGTAAGCGTCTTTGAAAATTGTGGGCCAATAGAAACCACTGTCAAGTACTTTGTTGGCTATCCTTTTACTGCCAAAGTGTCCTCCACATGCATAGGTGTGACAAAAGGAGAGGATGGAGTGTGACTCAGAATTAGGAATGCACCTCCTAATGACTTGATCTGCATAATGTTTCCATAGGTACGGGTCATCCCAGATATAGTAGTTACAGTCACTCCTTAATTTAACTCTTTGGGCCTTGTTCAAACCCTCCGGTAAGTCCTTAGTAACCAGGTAGTTAACAATGTCAGCATACCAAGGGATTATGGCCTTGACAACCATTAAATATTCATCTGAAAAAGTTTCCATGATAGACATTTCTTCTTCTTCAGTTACCAACCTACTCAAGTGATCGTCCACCAAATTCTCGCTCCCTTTCTTGTCTTTAATCTCCAAGTCAAATTCCTGGAGCAATAAAATCCATCGGAGCAATCTAGGCTTTGCTTCTTTCTTTGCCAGGAGATACTTCAAAGCTGCATGATCTGAAACAACAATTACTTCAGAACCAATTAGATATGATCTAAATTTTTCCAAAGCAAAAATAGCAGCTAGAAGTTCTTTTTCTGTGGTTGAGTAATTAAGCTGAGCATCATTTAGAGTTCTTGATGCATAGTAAATGGCATAAAGAACCTTATCAACTCACTGTCCTAAGACAGCCCCTACTGCGAAGTCACTGGCATCACACATTAGTTCAAATGGTAACTCCCAGTTGGGTGGCCTGATGATAGGCGCAACAGTTAACAAATTCTTGAGTTTATTGAAAGCTTCCATACATTTCTCATCAAAGTTAAAATTGACATCTTTTTGAAGGAGTCTGCAAAGGGGCAATGAGACTTTAGAGAAGTCTTTAATAAATCTTTGGTAGAAATCTGCATGACCAATAAAAGAACGAATCTCCCGCACACTAGTGGGTGGGGGCAAAGAATGCATGAGTTCTACCTTAGCTTTATCTACTTCAATTCTCCTAGCAGAAATTACATGACCTAACACAATACCTTCCTTTACCATGAAATGACATTTTTCCCAATTCAGTACCAGGTTAGTGTCAATGCATCTTTTAAGCACCAATGTTAAATGTTCCAGACAATTTTCAAAACCATTTCCAAAGACACTAAAGTCATCCATAAAAATCTTAATAATATTTTCAATGTAATCAGAAAATAAACTCATCATGCATCTCTGGAAAGTTCCTGGTGCATTGCAGAGTCCAAAAGGCATTCGCCTATATGCAAAGGTACCAAATGGACAAGTGAATGTAGTCTTGTCTTGGTCTTCTAAAGCTATGGCAATCTGATTATAACCTGAAAAACCATCCAGAAAATAATAATGAGAATGACCAGCTAATCACTCTAACATTTGATCAATGAAAGGTAAAGGAAAGTGGTCTTTTCTCGTGGCGGGATTCAACTTCCTGTAATCAATACAAACACGCCACCCTGTCTACAACCTAGTGGGAATAAGCTCATTTTCAGTATTTCTTACCACAGTAATTCCAGATTTCTTTGGTACTACCTGGACTGGGCTTACCTACTTACTGTCAGAAATGGGGTAGATAACCCTCACACTTAGGAGCTTCAATATCTCCTTTTTCACAACCTCCATCATGGGAGGATTCAACCTCCGCTGGGGGTCTCTCACAAGTTTAGTATCCTCCTCCATTAATATCCTGTGCATACAAATGGAGGGACTAATACCCTTGATATCAGCTATTGACCAACCAATGGCTGTCTTATGTTCCTGCAAAACAGTTACCAGTTTCTTTTCTTGCTCTTGGGTGAGTGACTTTGCAATTATTACTGGAAGGGTGTCCTTCTCCCCCAAGAAGATGTATTTAAGATGATCAGGCAGTGCTTTCAGTTCCAATTCAGGTGCCTACACAACGGAAGGTTGAGGTATATCAGTAGTAACAGGTAAATCAACAAAAGTTATCTCATGCTCTTGTGGAGTGGAAGAGAGCTCTTGTAAGGCAGCAACAATTTCATCAATGTCTTCACTCCATGGCTCTTCTTCATTCTTCTTCTTTTCCTCCTGTACATCTAAGCTATGAGTTAGAATTGTATCAAGAGCATCAAAATGGTCAGTATCAAAAGCTGCAGAAACTAAAGAATCAAAAGGATCAAAAAAATCAATTAAACAAGCAGAGTACACATTACTTGGTATCTCATAGCTTCACAAAATATTGAATCTAATTAATTCCCCATCAAATTCCATTATTAGAGTTCTTGAGTGCACATCAATTTTTGTCCGTGCAGTCTTCAAAAATGGTCTCCCTAACAAGATAGGAGCAGATTTGGGAGACTCATCCTCTTCCATGTCCAAAACATAGAAGTCTGTCGGAAACACTAATTCATTCACCTGTACCAAAACATCTTCAACCACACTCATAGGGTATGCATTAGATCTATCAGCCAATTGAATAACAACACCAGTAGGTTCCAAAGGACCCAAGAATAAAGATGCATAAATAGAATATGGCATGACATTTATAGATGCACCTACATCAAACATTGCCCTTTCAAACCTTGTGCTACCTATAGTGCATGGAATGGTGAATGTGCCAGGGTCCTTACATTTGGTTGGAAGTTTCTTTTTAATTACAGCTGAAACATTTTCTCCCACTTGGACCTTTTCATTTCCTTTTAGCTTCCTCTTGTTAGTGCATAGTTCTTTCAGAAATTTTGCAAATCTAGGTACCTGCTTAATGGCATCTAACAAAGGAATATTAACTTCTACCTTTCTAAAAGTCTCAAGTATATCTTTTTCTACTTCTTCTTTCTTGGTTTTAACCAACCTACTAGGAAAAGGAGCTTTAGTGACATATTTAGGAAGGGGTTCAGAATTACTTACCTTGGGGGCTTTGGAATTTTGCCCCTTATCATTTGCTTCTTTGGGTAGTTCATCTTTCTCTTGAGTGATTGGTAGAAGAGATGTAAGCTCATCCATTGTCTTTCCACTTCTCAATGTGACAGCACTAGCATTTTCCCTTGGATTCACTTTTGGCTGTGAGGGTAGTTTCCCTGAAGCTTGGCTTTGAAACTTGTTGAATTCTGTGGACAACTGCCCTATCTGATTCTGCAAGTTATTAATTGTAGTCATTGTTTCTTGTTTGAACTACAAATTATCAGTGGCCATTTGTTTCACTAGCTCCTCTAGTGAAGACTCAGATTGCTTATGAGCTTGAACTTGCTACTGTCTCTGAGGGAAAGGTGCTTGCCTTTGTTAGAATCCTGGAGGTCCATAAGCTGGAGGTTGATTTTGAGGTTGCTTAGCATAGCTGAAATTAGGATGATCCCTCCAACCCGGATTATATGTGTTTGAGTAGGGGTTATAATTTTTTGAAAGTCCAGCATATCCCCCTACTGCTCTTACCTCCTCATTTGTGTCCTCTTGGAGAGTGGGACACATATCAGTGGGATGTCCAAATGAACAACAGATCCCACAAGCATGAACTGGTGCTTTGCCTGTATCCATTAACCGTTGAACCATAGCAGTCAATTGAGTCATTTGCTGCTGTAGGCTAGTTGTCTCTACTTCTTTCACTGTTCTCACTCCAGTGTCATTTCTAGAGTAGAATTGTTGAGAATTAGCAGCCATTCTTGAGATCAAGTTTCTAGCTTCTTGAGGAGTTTTATCAACCAATGCTCCTCCACTAGCAGCATCAATCATGTTGTGATCCATCACTTGTATGCCTTCATAGAAATACTGAATTAAGAGCTGCTCACTTATTTGATGATGAGGGCAGGTGAAACATAGCTTCTTAAATCTCTCCCAGTAGTCATGGAGTGATTCCCCATGCCTTTGTTGAATACCACAGATTTCTTTTCTGATTGTTGCAGCTTTTGAAGCAGGGAAGTATCTGTCTAGGAAAGTTCGGGCCATGTCCTGCCATGATTGGATGGATCCGGGTGGCAAGTAGTAAAGCCACTCTTTAGCTCAGTCTTTCAATGAGAATGGAAAAGCTCTCAACTTGACTTGCTCTACATGAATTCCTGCAGGCTTCATGCTAGAACATACCACATGAATTTCCTTCAAGTGCTTGTTGGGGTCCTCTCCAGGTAATCCATTGAAAGATGGCAAGAGATGGATTAAGCCAGATTTCAATTCAAATGCCTCTTCATTTTCAAGAATGTCTATGCATAGAGGCTGTTGATCTAGATCTGGAGCACCCAATGCCCTTAAAGTGTTTTCTTCGCCATTGTCACTTCTTCAGATATTTCGGATGGCTCAAATGTCTCTCGAACTCGATAGATCAATGTAACGGCAGCTTCAATGTCAGCAGTGTGAGTTGGAAGTTAGCCGGATGGAAGGGAAATTGAGGATGTGAGTTGAGTTGATCAATATAGTTCCTCAAATATTACAATCCCTCGTCTATCCCTTCTATGGACATCAACACCTACAAAATACTTAGAAAACAAAGATTTGAAAACTAAAAATAAAATAAAAACAAAAATAAAAATAGAGTAAAAATAGGAAATAAATTAATAGCGTAATTGATAAATTGGCTCCCCGGCAACGACGCCAAAATTCTGATGCGTGAGGATATAGTGATTAAAATTTCAAGATAAAAATCAGTTGTCAGGCCCACCAGAAAATAAAAACCTTACAACTAGCTGTAGTTAGTAAGGGTCGATCCATAAAGAACCAATTCAATTAACACTATTAAGTAATTCCCAATTTAAACTCTGATTGACAATAAACAGTAAATAGGGAGTTTTGGAGTTTTGATGAACAATGAACAGCTTCAAAAACAATAACAATAAACAAACTGAAATCAACAATATAAGAAAATTGGTTAAGAGATTGAATCCACCACTAGATTTATAAGATAATGTAAATCCACATATCTTTTTATTCCAACATGCTCAATATGATGTTACCCAATTGTGAGAGTAAATCTCTGTTTTCCTTACGTGTTGGTCAATTCAGCAACCGCTCAAATTAACTCCTAATCACTGATTAGTTATAAAGCAATCGCTCTTACAACTATCCAATAATTACATTAAGATTTAGAAAACCAATTACACTAAGATCTAATCACACACCGGGATTAAATTACTTAGAACATATATTTCTCTAGATCTATTACCGCAACCGCGCATAATAAACCCAGATCTACCACTTTTATAACTAGCAAATAGTACAAAGATAATTATACCCACATGAACATTATACATTCCACTAGATCTACTACTGCAACTGCGCATAATAAACCCAGATCTACCTCTTTTAAAGTGGGAACAAGTACAAAAACCTTCATACTAATAATAGATTCAAAAATATATGAACAAAAACATAACTGCATTGAAATAATCAAATGTGCAAGATTCACAACATCAATACTAGTGGTTTCATCACCCCCTTAACCAAGGTAGGTTTAGTTACACATAGCTAGAAGGAAATCACAAGAAAAATTGAGAAAGAACAACATAAGAAACAAAGTGCAGAAGAAAAACTAAAGCAAACGAGTTTCTGAGGATTGAGGATGATGGATCTCTGATTGCTCGAACCCGAGACTCCAATCTTTGATTCAAGACTGCCCTCTCCTTCTCCAAGGAGTTGTAGCTACTCTCCTAGGTCAGAACTCCTTTTAAAACGTGCCAATAGTGTCAATATATAGGCTCCCAACACAAACTTCATGCAGAAATTTTCAATAACTGCTGTCTGGAGACATACACGGCTGTGTATGCATACACGGCCTAGGCTGTGTATGACACTGAGTTAGAGGGGCCAAAATTTTACTATTTCAATTGCAAAGTCAGAAGCGTACACGGCCTAGGCCGTGTATTCTCACACGGCCGTGTACTTCTAGGCCTTGTATTTTGACGCAGGCCCTGTATTTTGACTTCTTCATTTTTCGGCCTGGATTCTTCTCAGAAACTCTTCTTTCATTGTTTCAAAGGGAGAAATTGATCTTCATGAATCCATAGCCCTTCTTCAAGTGGATGTCAAGCCTGATTTAGATTAAATGAACTCCGCCATTCAAAGGTTTCCTGAAAAGTTCAAGTATTAGCATCTGAGAATACATTTAAGCAAAGTTTCACAGTAATGTTCCAATTAGAGCTTGATATCAGAAACTAAGTTAAATGATGACAATTAAGTACAAATGGAGTTCAATGAATCAATTACAAAGCAATTAAAATATAGGAATAATCGACAGATCACCTAGACCTTGGAAACCCTCACTGGCAAGAGCATTTAAAATGATTGGAATGTGGAGAAACTCAAGAAATACTATAGCTAGTTATTTCAAGATTTTTTCTAGTCTTACTATATCAACTAGTGTATCGCACAGATTTATTATAAATTTAAAATGTATATTTTCTTTATTAAAGTTAAAAAAATCAACTTTTATATAAAAGAAAAGTACATATAAATACAATATATTAACTTGAATATAACATAAATTGATATTGATCATGAAATTTATTAAATAAGTTTAGTAAATAACAAATAATTAATGTTCATATCCAATGAAAGTAAGCATGTATATTGAGAAACATCTTTCACAATTTGCATACATAGAGACAATATTTTGAACTTGATATCATTCATATAATTTGAATTGAATAATGAACATATGAAAACTCAATATTTGAAATCATGAAGAAAGATGAATACACACGTTCTCGATGCAAAAGTTTGTCAAGTGTTCAGAATGCATATTTTTTAAATTAATATAAAAATTTATTTTAACGACATTTGTAATATATATATATATATATATATAAATTTTTTAATTAGTTATTAGTATCACATGAAGAAGTAATTCAAAATGACTTATAAGTCATCACCCGTGTGATGAATGAAAAATATTGAAAAAGGGTGAAATTACAAATAAAACTAATCACTTCACACATTTTTTTTATGAAACCACTTCTATTATTGGATACACACAATTTAAATAAAATTTGAGCTACACCTTAAAGTCGCTTATGTAAAATATAAGTAGTGTTTTATTAAATTTATTTATATCTTGATTAAATATAGGTTATTTTAAATATTCTTGTCTCATAGCATTTTTCACTAATACATCACTTATGCTATGGAGAAAATTTGAATAAAGGATATGATGCCACATAGCATTTAGGAGGAAAATTGAGTTAAGAACATTATGCAACATAGCATTTTCCACAAAAGCATCACTTGTGTTTATATAATATAAAGATGCGTACATTAAACAAATTAAAATTAAAATTATTTTTTATTATAAAAGAAAGAATATATAAAAGAAAGAAAAATGCGACATTGGTTATTGAGATAGACTGAATTGGAGAGAACTTGAGTTAAAAATATATGATGTTACATAACTTTTTCTACTAAAACATTAAACATCACCTATATTTTATATAATAAATAATATAATAGATAATAGATAAATAAGTATATTAAAAAATTAAAATTATAATAATTTTTAATTATACAATAAATTATACAAATTTGTTTGGTATTAAGCATTTTGAATGTTGGATGACCATTATGATCCACTCAATGACATAATATTTTTATGTTAAATAAATTTGTTTGTATTAAGCATTTTGGAGAGATTCCTTCAAAGCTAGTACTTTCTTTATTATCCACTCATCAAACCTTGAACTTTCACGTAGATGGGTGGAACATTTTAAACCTTGCTCATCTTGAGCATAATTTTAAAATCATACCTAAAACCTGATTTTTATTTTAAAGAAAAGCATGTGAGACCTTAATCATCTTGATTAAGAATTCATTTGCTGTCCCATGAATTGATTTTATCTCCATTACGTTTCACTCCCCAACATAGCCTTTTGCTCTTAAAGATAATTTTGCATTAAAAGAGTTATTAATTAAATAACTTTCATAATAATACGAACTCAATTACCCGATGATTTATAGCTAAATATAAAGACTATACAACTCTTTCTTTATTGCTATAAGCTCTATGGAATAGTACAACATATAAGCTATACAATTTAAATTCTCTAGAGAAGCTTCTTACCCAAATTAATGCCCAAAACACTTTAGTTATTCATTTCCCTTGTTTGAAATAATTTGGAATAATTACAATTTTATCATTTGAAGCTTCTAGTCATCTCTACATAAAGCCAACATTAGCATGAAATCTAAGGTATAAAATATCAAGCACTACCTTTTGGAGTTGAGAATTATAATCATATTCCTAGTCTTACTATTTTCCAGGGACGAAATTGCCAAATAAACATAACTTTGCATCGTTTCTATAGCATCAGGAGGACACTACCCTTTGTAGAACAGCTCCTAAAGATCTCGTCATGACTCGTGAGGAAAATATAACGAAAGAAAATTCTTACATAGAAGAAACAGCAAATCAAGAATCTCATACATAATTTGATCTATGATACTTGGATCCATTAAAAAAAAGGAGGGAAAAAAAACAGAACTATAATATGAGGACCAAAGTATTTCAACATGAAAATCATGGTAAACTTGGCCATGTATTGCCTCTTCAGATAGAAGTGACCTTTAAAAAAGGATGATAAAGGAAAAAAAACTTGTGTCAACAGACAATATGCATCTAACCACAAATTCTAATGCAAATAAATTTTTACACATTATAAAAGCATAAACAATGACCAACAGAGGAAAACAGTAAAGCATAACCTCCATTATATTAAGGTGCCAACTGTAAAACAGAACATGTTGCAGTTAACAATTTAAGTGCAGCACAACATTAAAAGCTACAATCACCAAACATTCCTTTTATCAAGAATCTATTTAAAACAATTTCTATTACAAAAAGGTTAAATATCGCATATACACTACACCAGAGTTGATTACAATTTTAATCGGTAAAATTCAAGAGTTAACTAAGCATGATGCAGTCTGTCCAATAATCTCAATCAACATTCCTTACTAAGCTTGAACTTAAAATTCACAACCTAGAAAACCAAATAGCAAAAATCATATTGATCACCTGCTTCAATCATCCTACTTGATCAATAATGATCTTCAATTGTCCTGCTTGAATCACATACGGCAAGGCAAGAAAAATTATATTGAACACAAACAAAGAAAAAAAAATTATCTCTCCAAAAGGTCATTCATGGAGTAGGAAGAAGTAATTACCTGAATCGAAGACGAAACATTGTAACTTTGAATGCAAACCTTAACATGGTCAACAGGTTGCATTCGTTTTCCCTTCATTTGAGAAATATATACTCCATTAAGAACATATTCATTGACCACAAAGAAGTAATTACGTGCACCGAAAATAATTGAATGCAAGACAATGACTCTACAAAGAAGT
The DNA here is from genome assembly GCA_029884595.1 of Ormosia semicastrata. Taxonomy (NCBI): domain Eukaryota; kingdom Viridiplantae; phylum Streptophyta; class Magnoliopsida; order Fabales; family Fabaceae; genus Ormosia; species Ormosia semicastrata. The sequence goes on along the minus strand of JAQQTO010000053.1, from coordinate 22,842,233 downwards.
TGAAGACATTGTTGTTCATCTTGAAGAATGCGACACTTTCTCATACTTTACAATGCTTCAGAAGCAAATTTTGATCGCAGAATGTACACAAATAATAATAATAATAATCATCATCATCATCTTCATCACCTAAAAGCTCCAAAATAAAAAAATTAATTCAAAATCAATAAATAAAAGGCAAAATTAATATTTCATAGCAATGCTCTTCCCCTCTAGAGGTTGCACCAATCAAAATTAGAATATGAAAGATAGGAACCTAAAATGGGTAAATAAAAGAAAGCAGTAGCGTGGAAAGTAGAACATAGAGGAACCTAAACTAATTCCAATAACCTAGACTCAGCCACCAGCATCGGCCAAGCATGAACCCAGCCCCCCAAACTTGCTGTTCAGCATCCTCAGGAGGCGCCCTTTGTGGACCAAGACGCTGCCTCGCCAGAACTCTCTAGGGAGGAGGGGGAGATTCTCTCCAATGAAAGAAGTCTCATGTCCGTCTTGCCTGGGTTCTGGTTGGAGTGTGATTGGACTCAGGGCTGACTCATCATCAATAGTGACAAATATTGGATGCAATTTGTAGACCGGTGGTTACACGTAGCAGAAGTGCGGCTTTGGTTGTGACAGAACCAAGAGGGGGTGAATTGGTTCTAAGAGGTTCAATAACAGAAAATTGAAAAGATTAAAAAACAATTACAATAGAAACACAATTAAAAACTTGAAGATAAAGAGGAAAATATTGAGAAGAGTGTACAAACAAATTTATACTGGTTCAACCACAATGCGTGACCTACGTCCAGTCCTCAAGCAATTGCCCGAGTATTTCTTCACTTGTCGAATTTTCTCTTACAAGGACTTCGACAAGTGCGTAATACATCCGAGTAGTATCCTGGTGGGTCAGGTTGCTCCAGGTCTATGGGCCCATAACCCGGTCTAGAACACTATTATAGGAAGCATCTAGTTTTTTTCATTATTCAGAGCATTCAACAACTCATTCGAAGAGATTATAGAGTGGACTTAGTACACAACTACACATCTTCAGGGAAGCTAATAGAGCCACAAATGGTCTTGCTCACTAGGCTCACTTCCTTGACTTTGGCACCCTGTTCCTTAATAATCCTTCACTGTGTATTGCAACCATTCTTAGAGATGTTGCTGCTAGTCTTTCCGTTATGAGATTAGTTAAAATGTGACAAAATTACTTATGTCCATATATTGTTTGATAGAATGCTTGAGAAGGAAGTGGTGATTCGGAAAAAATGCTTATAATTAGCAATACTCATTGAATGGTCTCCTGAATTCACATTACAAGATGTTGAAACTTGTTGTAGTAACTGCCTTTTGAAAATCACATTGTTTATGGCTGCGTATAAGATGGACCTAGTGAGTTTAGGTCCATTGATGGTCCAGCAATTGTAAGGCATTTGATCAATATAAAAATAGATAAATGGTGTAGATTGGTTACCACATTAGGTAGAAGGTCAATCCAAATCTGCCTCCATTGCCTGCTGCCTATAGATCTGTCTATCAAGCACCATGTCCAAGCCACTGAAGCCATCGTCCCTCACCAGAGTTGGCAACCCCCCACCATGTCACAGTACCATAACGACCCCATCGTTCCTCCACTGCGCACCGATGTCGACGTCATACCGAGCAACCGCAACCCTAACAATGGCCGCAACCATGCACCAGTCATGGACCATGAACGCTACCTACATCTATGGCCCACCATCTGTGCAGCGCTACCGTCTACCGTCACCAGTGAGCCACGCACCAGCTTCGGCCCCCTGTTGCCTGTTCCCATGATCATCCCTCTAACTACTCCTTTGAACTAAAGCTAGAGCATTTTTCTCATCTGTTTTAAATTTTAATTCCTTTTTATCATTTATATCCTTTGATAAAAAACCAGAGCATTTATCTCCTTTTTGTTACTGTTGACTAATCTATTGGATTTACCTCCATATTAGTTGGTCTATTTGCATTTGATTCTTTTCAATGTTTAACAAGGTTGTCGTTATTCTTGTCAAAGGAATTGAGAAATTAGGCGTCGATGTCTATGGTCGATGCCGGCAGGGATGGTTCTAGGCTAGGTGGAGAAGACACTTACATGGTGGGGACAACGAGGATCCATCTCAATTACTTTTTTATTTTTTATTTAATTTTAAAACCTGATAAGTTGAAAACCTGGATCATGGATGATCCAAAAAATAGGGACCACCATAAAAGCTACCATTGTTTATTGAAACTTGTTATTATGGATTTATTATGTTTGAGTTTATCGATGTATCATATTTTTTTATTATCTGACAAGATCTATATGTGCATCTGGGTGTATATAAATATTATTAGTTAAAATCGATAAGTTTTTTGCATGTATAGTTATTCATAAAAAAAGAGTGATCTGACTAGATTTATGTATGAATCAGAGTATTACTAATTAAAATCTATTGAGTTTTAAATAATCAATCTCAACCATTAATTTTTTAATTGATAAATCAACAGGTTATTATTGTTGGTCCATTGTATTTTGAGGTCTATATTAGACAAATCCTTGTTTATATAATAAAATGATTTGTCTAATACAGATCGGTTGCAAAGTGATCCATGAATGATGCACTTGGTTTTTAGTTATTAATTTATTATTAAAATAAATCAATGGTTGATATTAAAATGTTAGATCTCTACACATTTTAATTAGTAACACTCAGATTCACATATAAATTTAGTCAGATCATTTTTTTTATATTTTATTAATAATTGTACATACAAAAAATTTATAGATTTTAACTAGTAATTTTTATATACACCTAGATCTATATATAGGTAATATCAAACAAAAAATAATAATGGTTCATCCATAAACTACTTCTCAAGTGGTCCATGATAGATGACTCCATAATAAAATGCACGTTTGATTCTTATTCCACAATAGCATAAAATACATTGGGATAATCACATTATTCTTCATTAGTGCTATAACTATTGGGTACTCAGGCCAAGGGCGTGTCAATAAAGCAACTCTAACTAAAGTCTCAATAAACAAGTCCAAGTGTGTTTCCAATTTGTGAAAATATAACAGGATTCAAGGCTAATTCTAATATACACCCTCCAAATGAGGGTGTATGGTGCACCTGGTCAATCCTAGTTGTCGATTATGTTGAAAAACACATCAACGGCAAGGATCAATGACCTGTAACTTGCTTATCTTTTTTTTTAAAGTTTTTTTTGAACCACTACCACCGTTGCCTGTGGCCACCACCGACCACTGTCGACCACTGTCGGCCACCAATATATGCTTCACCGTTGGCCACTATTGGCCATCATACCTCCGTCGGTCACCACTCAGATCTATCTGCCGTTTGCAATGTCATCGGCCACCACCTTTTTTCCAAGTTGTGTTGTTATTTTTTTTTTGCATAGTTTGTATAAATAATATCGAGTTAAAATTATATTAATCTTTATATTTTTTTTATAAATAACTCGTGCATACCAAAAACTCTACAGATTTTATTGTGTGTAAATATTAGCAGTTAAAATCCATAGAATTTTCAGTATGCCCAATTATTTATGAAAAATATAAGGACTAGTATAGTTTTAACTGATATTATTTTAACTGATATTATTTTAACTGATATTTTTTACACAATTATACAATTTAAAAAAATGAACAGTATAACTTGAAAAAAAGGTGGTGGCCGACGGACTGTGGCCGGCCGGCCTTGGACCGTTGGCCAGCTAGAGTGGTGGTGGTGATGTGTAACAAAAAAACATAAAACAAAAAAACCTACCAAAAAAAACCTACAACAACAAATAAAATAGAGGGAGTATAGTAGGGTGTATGATAACTTCACATAATATAGTTATTTTTGTCTTATATATGTGTGATATTGGTTGCTTAGTCCTTGTTTTTATGCATGAATAGAAGACTTTTGCTTCATATTTATCTGATTTAATCTTGATGACTTTCATTATGTTTTTGAGAAAAGTATTTCCAAATTTGTGATAAATTGAGTACATTTGCATTTACTATTAAAGTGGTTATTTCCCAATTATAGGAAGGGCTCCAATCAAGCATAAATATGAAAAATTTGGACTAGCATTGGATCAGGAAGCCCAAGAGAAAGCCAAGTTTAAATATCAGTATTCAACGCTGCGACGCAGGCATGTCAATGTCGCGGCATGGTGCATCCCCTGCTTCAGTACATGAGACCCAAGGTTAGAGCGTTGCAGCGCAAAGTTTGGACATCGCAACATTGGTGACCTAAATTGCACATGCACCGTAACATGGGACAATGAATGCCGCGACGTGACTCTATTTTTCTCAGCCTATAAATATTGTTTCATCTTATTTTATTTGTGAGCATTTTGTGTTTTTAGAGAACAACTGCTAGGGTTTGTATTTTAGATGAAAAGGAAGTAAAAGTGATCAAGTTTGGAGGCTATCCTCACCTTGGAAGGAGATTAGAGCATCAAAGTTCATCATTATTGAGTTTCTCTCTTCTATCCCTTCTCCTTTCTCTTTTTCATATGCATGAACATGATATATATGCTTGTATTTTCATGTTTCATTGCTAGATAAGCTATATATAGGGTTTTCTTTGGATCCTCCTATGGATATTGATTGATTTTGTAATACTTTGAGTTTATATACATGATTTGGTTTTGTTCAATCATATTGTTTTTAATGCTCTTAAATGTTTGATCAACTTTTAAGTGATTTAATAAAATCTGATGAACCTAGACATATGAATTTGGATTTGAGATCATATGTATAGTTGATATATGTTCAATTTCATTCAATTGACTTGAATAAGTTAATTAGCTAATAGGATAGAAATATACCTCTTAGTCATGCATAGTGTGTGATTAAGAATAGATCTTAATGAGTGGATTTTGCATCCAACTAAGGAGTTAGGTAAATGAAATTGTGGTTGATTGGCCTAGACATAGACTTTTAACTAAGTTAAATTCTCAAGCTAACCTAGTTATTTCATTTATATTACTCATAAGGTTTGCATGTTATCAATTGAAATAAGAGGTGAAGAAGCATTCCCTATTCTTTAATTAACATCTTAAACTCAAATTTACTGCATTTTAGTCTTTAAAGTTATTTTAAACAATCTTTTATAAATTGAATGTTCTTGGATAGTATTAATTAAACTATTGGTTAATACTTGGCTTTGGAGATTAACGTATTCCTCGTGGGAATGATATCTGGCTCTTTACTATATTACAAGTGTGACCCGTGCACTTGCAGTAAGCAAAAGAGCGAACAAGTTTTTGGCGTCATTATCGAGGATTATGGTTTAATTTCTTTATAGATAATACTAACAATGAGTTTAGTTAATTCTACTTTAAGTTTCTTTACGTGCATATTAATTTAATTCTCAATTCTTTATTTATTTTAAGTACTCAAAAGATGGTATATGGGCATAACCATACACGACCCTTAAGGGAGTTTGCAACCCCTCAAATGGACACTTTGTAGTCTAGTATTAGACGGCCTGCCATCCGTGCTCACAACTTTGAGATAAAGCTTGCCATCATCCAAATGATTTAAACATCTTTACAATTTGGCGGCTTATCTAACGAGGATCCCAATGCGCATCTCTCAAACTTCTTAGAGATCTGTGACACATTTAAACATAATGGTGTTTCTGAGGATGCTATTTGCTTGAGGTTCTTCCCTTTTTCTCTTAAAGATAGAGCCAAGAGTTGGTTGCAGTATTTACCAGTAGGATCAATAACAACTTGGTTTGAGGTATGTAATAAATTTCTCAATAAATACTTTCCTCCGACCAAGACTACTGAGATGGTGAATGAGATTACATCATTCACTCAACTTGAATGAGAATCCTTGCATGAAGCCTAGGAGAGGTACAAGGATATGCTTAGGAGGTGTCCACACCATGCTATTCCACCGTGGCACCAAGTTTATGCATTCCATAAAGGTTTACTGCCACACCACCGTCCTATTGTGGATGCTGTAGCTGGAGGCTCTTTATTGAGCAAATCCTTTGATGATGCCTATCAGCTGTTAGAAGAATTGGCAGCTAATAGCTACCAATGGCCTTCTGCAAGAAACACTTCACGGAAGGTGATTGGAGTGCACGAAGTGGATGCATTAACAACGCTATCAGCTCAGGTAGCAGCTGTAGCAAGAAAGCTAGATAATATGGGGCAAGATCCTCATCAGAGCTTATTTGTCCTTGGGGACAATTATGGAGACAACCATTCAAGTGATATATGCCTTTCTAATTCAAAAAGTGCACAGTATGTCGGTAACTATCGCCTACAATAGAATAACCCATACTCCAACCAATACAACCTAAGATGGAGGAACCATCCCAACTTCTCCTAGAGGGATAACCAATGAGCTTCCTCATTAGCTCCTGCGAATGACAGACCTTACAATCCTCTTAGATTCCCCTCTCAATCAAGACAACCAATGCAAGACAAGAAACCTTCTTTAGAGGACATGTTTATGCAACTGATGGTTAAGACAGACTCCTATATGACAAAGACTGGTGCTCATTTGTTAAAGAACGATGCTATGATTCAAAGCCAAACTGTTTCAAAGAGAGCGTTGGAAACTCAAGCAGGACAGTTAGTTAACATCATCAGTAATAGGCCCCCAGGCACCTTCCCAAGTGATACAGTTAATAATCCGAAAGGTGCCTCAAATAAGCACTGTAAAGCCATCTTACTGAGGAGTGGCAAGGGTATAGAAAGGAATCTGAAGACAAAGCTACTTGAGGATGTGGTTGAAGAGAGTAAGGATGACCATAAAATAGTGATTTAGGAGGGAATGAAGAAGTTGTCCACAAGAAGGTGGAGGACAAGAAGGTAGAGGATAATCCATATATACATCCTCTACCATTTCTGAACAGATAAGTTAAGCATAAGATGGATGCCCAATTTAAAAAGTTTTTAAGAAGCTTCATATCAACATTTTATTCGCTGAAGCATTAGAGCAAATGTCCAGTTACGTCAAGTTCATGAATGACATTTTTTCAAAGAAACATAAATTGGGTGAGTATGAAACGATAGCACTATCTGAGGAATGCAGTATCGTGTTGCAACAAAAGCTTGCTCCAAAACTAAAGGATCCAGGAAGCTTCATAATCCCCTGTGCCATAGGAGATCAATTTTGGGCCAAGCTTTGTGTGATATGGGGGCAAGCATAAATCTCATGCCCCTATCCATTTTTCAAAGGCTAGGTTTGGGTGAATGCAAGCCCACTTCGGTAACCCTCCAACTTGCAGTTCGCTCCTATACATACCCCAAGGGTATTGTGGAGGATGTCTTAGTTAAAGTTGACAAGTTCATATTCCCTGCGGACTTTGTCATATTGGATATGGAGGAGGATAGAAGGGTGCCTCTGATTTTAGGCAGACCATTCCTTGCTATGGGAAGGACACTCATAGACGTCCAAAAAAGTGAATTAACTATGAGGGTTCAAGATCAAGAGGTAACCTTTAATATTTTTAAAGCAATAGAGTTTCCTTAAGATCATAAAGAGTGTTCCTATGTGGGTCTGTTGGATACTCTCATTGTAGATGCTTTTTATGCTAACTATCCTGAAGACCCTCTTGCATTATCGTTGACTTCATCGGCTAACCAGGATGAAAATACCGAGGATGATGTTTCTGATTATATAAAACGCCTTGATGTCATTCCTAAGCATTTCAGTTCACCTAAGTTTGAACCTTTGGAGTCCATTGCGTCTAAAAAGGCATCGAAGCCTTCTATTGAAGAACTGCCAAAGCTTGAGTTGAAGTCATTGCCTAATCATTTGTAATATGCTTATTTGGGAGTAACCTCTACTTTACTGGTAATCATATCGTATCCCTCTTAGATGATCAAGAGGAGAAACTTCTGCATGTACTTCGCAAGTACAAACATGTCATTAGATGGACTGTTGCTAATATTCATGGCATTAGCTCCTCCATCTATATGCACAAGATTTTGTTAGAGGATAGTCAGAGTGCAGTTACGGAGCACTAAAGGCGGCTCAACCCAATTATGAAGGAAATAGTGAGGAAAGAGATAATTAAATGGCTTAATGCAGGCATTATTTGTCCTATTTCCGACAACCCTTAGGTTTCTCCAATTTAATGTGTTCCGAAGAAGGGTGGCATGACAATTGTCACCAATGAAAATAATGAGCTTATCCCTTCTCGGAAGGTCATGGGCTGGAGGGTATGCATGGATTACCGCAAATTGAATAAGGCCACACGAAAAGATCATTTTTCGCTTTCTTTCATTGACCAAATGTTGGACTGATTAGCTGGAAAGGCATATTATTGCTTCCTTGATGGTTATTCTAGATATGATCAAATTATCATAGCGCCTGAAGATCAAGAAAAGACAACATTCACTTGTCCCTATGGTACATTTGCTTTTCGGAGGATGCCATTCGGGTTATGTAATGCACCAGCAACGTTTCAACCGTGTATGATGGCCATTTTTGCTGATATGATTGAGCATGGCCTCAAAGTTTTTATGGATGATTTTTCAGTATTTAGAGATACTTATGAGAGCTGTTTGTTGATACTTTCATCCATAATGAAAAGATGTGAAGAGACAAACCTCGTCTTAAATTAGGAGAAATGCCATTTTATGGTCCAAGAAGGCATAGTTCTTGGCCATAAAGTCTCTATCAAAGGGATGGAGGTGGACAAGGCAAAAATAGAGGTCATTGACAAACTTCCTCCGCCAAATTCTATTAAAGGAATCCGTAGTTTTCTTGGCCATACGGGTTTTTACTAGAGGTTTATTAAAGACTTTTCTAAGATAGCCAAGCCTCTTTGCAACTTGTTAAAGAAAGACGTTCAATTTACCTTTGATAAATCATGTCAGGTTGTATTTGAGGAACTGAAGAAGAAACTAGTTTCAACTCTAGTGATTATTACTCTAGATTGGGACTTACCTTTTGAACTTATGTGCGATACCAGTGATTATGCTATGGGTGCAGTGTTGGGGCAGAGAAAAGACAAGGTGTTTTGCTCCATTTATTATGCAAGCAAAACACTTAATGATGCATAACTAAATTACACCACAATGGAAAAAGAGCTGCTAGCGGTTGTGTTTGCATTCGATAAGTTTTGAGCATATTTGGTGGGGACTAGTGTGATAGTTTATACAGATCACTACGCCATTGATGCACACTTTTTAATTGTTGCATTTGCAAACCCAAGTGCAGGTTGTCTCAAGTAATAAATTTCTCGGTGAGTCCGAGGTCGATCCACAGGGAATTGATGAAGATTAATTATGGTAAGGTAAACATTTTATTACTATAGTAAAAATTATTTACTTGGGTAAAAAGATCCACTCTTGGTAAATAAAATAAAAGCAAGATTAATTCCTTTTATAACTCAATTAGAATCCTCGCAACATGGAGGTTCCAATCAGAAAATACAACGTTAAAAGTCCATAAAAATAATATACATAATTATATTATGATTCCTTTAATTATTACTACCACTTGTAAATGGGTTAAAGCATTCACTGTGTCAAAATCTTGTCTACAATAAATCAAGAACTCCTCTTTACAAGGATGGAGTATTCCGTCATTACCCGGGATTTTAAATTATCGAATCAAAATATAATACGTATAAAGAATACTAGAAAAATAAATCATTAAAGTACAAGAGAGAATAAATCTAACCTTATTTTATTACCAAGAGCTTCACACTTTAACCCAAGTAGACTGGAAGTTATTTACACATAAACTAAAAGAAAGAAAAAGAGAAAAAGAGAGAGAAAAGAAAAGTGAAGGGAGATCGAGGAGAGGAGGGAATTCTCTCTCTCCTCCTCTGGAAATATGCCCAGAGTTTCCCCCTCCCCCGAATTCTGAATTCTCCAAAAATGAATTGTGCGTTGTGCCTTTTATATGCAATTTTATGGTTACTGTGCAATGCACAGTAACTTGAATCATTTGAACAAAAACGTCATCCGTGACGTTTCTCTTTTCTTTTCTTTTTTTTTATTTTTTTTAATAATAATTGAGTAAATACACAGCCGTGCATCCAGTCATTTTTTCATTTTTAAGAGAAGTGGTCTTCATGAAAGTTGTAGGCCTGGATATTTACTTTAAAATGGCTTTGGTTTCAGTCCAAAATCATGCCTAGAACTCAAGATATGATCCAATTACTGCAGAGTGTTTAGACCCGATTTCAGCTCTTCTATTCTGACTTCAAAGCCCAATATGACCTCCAAGAAGTCCGATTCTGGAAAAGTGTTCAACATGAAAGTTGTAGGGAATTGTCTAAGCTTTCCTACAAGGCCAAAATCACATCAATCAGATATTTACAACTCAAATTATAGTCACTTTACTAAACACTTCCAAAGAGATAATTAAGGTTAATTTATGCAATAATTTATTTAATTGTCCAATTCGGCTCAAAATCATAAAATGTGTCAAAACCAACTTAATTAAGCCTAATTCAACCTTAAGAAGTCTAGTGAGAGGATTACAAAATGTATAAAATACAGTATTATCAAATTCCCCCACACTTAACTTTTGCACTCCTGGACAAAACATAAAAGACAAAAAACCAAGGAATAAAGAAAAACAACACAAACTCAAAAACTAAAAACTCTAAAGGATTCAATGACTCAAGAAGAGCAACTAGACAATCAAGGGATCAAAACAATCGTGAGGTAACATTTCTTAGCATCTCAAACCAACAAGCAAGGAAACTTCAGTTGAAAAGAATGAATCAAGAATGATAGATCCTCACAGAATTCACTCTCAATCTCTCAAGTGTTTAAAAAAGTTAGTATTTCACTCTATTCAACTCATGAATAATTGCACTACCATAAGCTTGCTTATCTTCTACTTCTCCGCTACTCAAAAATAACATATATACACAAATCATGAGGACTTTATTCAAGGTTATAATGGGGCCAAGGTAAAGGTGGAAGTAATATAAATAAGACAAGTTAAATACCAAAGAGAATAAAGGAGCATTATGTTACAGATAGAGTGGAGAATATGTTTGAGAACATTCAATCTAAATTTCTTGAGAATTTCTTAGTTCTTCCTCATACAGGACAATGACGAATATCTGACTAATGTTTTGTTGAAGATCAATTGGTAGGTTGAATTCATTATTAGACTTGAACATTCTCCTTCTATTCTTGTTATTTCTAATCATCCACCTTCATTCTAGGTATGAATATATCACATGGTGCATTCTTTTGATTGTAGCAATAATCAGCTCTTTTTTTTTTATAGAAACATTTTTTCCTCTTTTTTTTTATATAACCAATCTGCACATGCACCCCCACACTTGTTCAAGAACTCATCAAATAACAAAGTCAATGCTCTCTTATTCCCTAAGGTTGGGTTAGAACATGGTTTTTCATTTAAGGCACGTAATGATTTAGAAACAAAGAATGGTCAAATAAGCCCAAAGGGGTTAAGCAAAGGAAAATATGTAAGGTTAGTTATTTGATCAAAGCGGTTAATTCAAGAAAATTTGTCTCAATCATGTTTATGTATGCATGTGAAAAAGTAGTTTCAAAAAGAATCAAAACAAGTTCTAGAGTAACAATTCCATGAGTAAAAAAAAATCACACAAGAAAGAAAAGCATGGTACAGATGTTCAATTCATTCATTTATAAGCTCAAAATCTCACAAGGCATATATCTATCATTCTCAATCCACAAAAATTTCAACATCTATAACCAAGCATGTGATGTTTAAGAAAGAAGACAATTTACTCAATCATTCAAATTTCCTTGAATTTGAATTGCTACTTCCACACAACAAAGTTATCTACCCCAATCTAAATGCGTCTCAGGAGTAAAATTACCTCCACAGCAAAATTTACTCCTTACTCTGCCATCCTTAACTGGTTTAGGTTAGAAAATTACTGACAAATATATAATCACAACAAACATAAACATACTTTCAATTTTTTTTTAAGTATTTTTTTACACAACTCTACACATGACAAACATAAACACACTTATTGAATTTTTTATACATTTTTTTACACAACTATCCTTCCCCCCAACTAGATCACAACATTGTCCTTAATGTTAAAAAATAGAAAGGAAAAAGATAGAAGATAATACATGTTACCGCAATTACTGAAAAGAGAAACTTCACACAAATATAAACAAAAACAAAGTATGACCAAAGATTGAAATTATTTATACAGATGGAGTGTCTTGACTGACTTCATTTTCTTACTGCTTCACACAACATTTCCTTCGGACCATTTCTTGCTCTTTTTTTTTTAATCTATACAAGAAAATATATACATGTAGTTGTGATTGTGGCATCTTCCTCTGGTTTTACGTTCAGTAACGGCTTAAACGCCTTCTATGAGTCGAGGATAGGCTTCCCATTCAATTTTCTTATAAATTGACAAACAGGGTCTTTTTGAGTCAGATTCCCAAGACTTTTTTAAATATATATATATTTACAAGTAGGCGGTATAAACCTGCCATGATAAAAATAATAATAATATAAAAAAATAGGCGGTATAAACCTGCCATGATAAAAAAATAATATTAAAAAGTAGGCGGTATAAACCTGCCATTAAATATTAATAAAGGCGTGGTATTAAACCAACCACCAAAGAAAAATTAAAAATGGTGTGGTAGAAACCAACCACCAAATAAAACTTAAAAATGGTGTGGTAGAAACCAACCACCAAATAAAGAAAAAATATATATATAAGTAAAGGTGTGGTATGAATCAACCACCAAATAAAGAAAAAAAATATAAACAAAGGTGTGATATGAACCAACCACCAAATAAGTTAATAAGTAAAAATAAATAAAAATAAAAAGTTAATATACGAGATAAATTAAAATGTTAGAAGCGGGTAAAGTAAAAAGTTAGATAGTTAGTAAGAAAGTTAGTAAGTTAGTGAGTTAGTAAACAAAAATAAATGACAAAAAATAGAAAAAATAACAAAAATAAATGATAGAAATTAAATGACAAAAAATAAATAACAAAAAAAAATAAAGTACAGAAAATAAAATACAAAAATTAAAATGCAAAAAGTAAATTTAAAATATGAAAAGCGGAGAATCGACAATAGATTTTTTGCTCCAAATGAGAGAGAAGAAGAAAAAATATTATTTCATTAATGATTACAAATTATAGAGGGTTAAGGGAGAGTTACCCCCACTAAGTTAGTATGTATAGAAAATAAAAGGGAGAGATTCCCCCCACAAAGTTAGTATATACAAAAATTAAAAGGGAGAGATTCCCTTACTATTAGTGTATAAAACAAAAGGGAGAGTTTCCCCCACTGTTAATATTTACAAAAATTAAAAGGAAGAATTACTCCCACTGAGTTAATATGTACAAAGAAAATAAAAGGGAGAGGTTCCCCCACTGTTAATATGTACAAAAAAATTAAAAGGGAGAATTAACCCCACTATTAATTTGTACAAGAAAAGCAAAGGGAGAGTTTTCCCCGCGGAGTTAATATGTACAAAAAATAAAAGGCTTAACTTTTTTTTTTTGGATGGTCACGGGTGTAACCACCTTTTTTTTTTGTTTTTTTTTAATTTTCATTTTTTTTAATTTTTTTTTACTTTTTACTTTTTTTTTATTTTTTACTATTCACACTATTCACACATTATTTACTCCATTTATACTATTCACACTACTTACCCAAAAAAATTATTATTTTTTATTTTTACTATTCATACTATTCACGTTACTATTTACATACTATTTATATACTATTCATGCACTATTCACATACTATTCACGCACTATTCACATACTATTCACACACTATTCATGCATTATTCATGCACTATTCACACACTATTTACTTTTTACTATGTACAAAAATATTTACACCTAGAAATTTATTCTTCAAAACAAGTCCCCGGCAACGGCGCCAAAAACTTGATGTACACTTTTTAATTATTGCATTTGTAAACCCAAGTGCAGGTTGTCTCAAGTAATAAATTTTTCGGTGAGTCCGAGGTCGATCCACAGGAAATTGATGAAGATTAATTATGGTAAGATAAATATTTTATTACTACAGTAAAAAATATTTACTTGGGTAAAAAGATCCACTCTTGGTAAATAAAATAAAAGTAAGATTAATTCCTTTTATAACTCAATTAGAATCCTCGCAACATGGAGGTTCCAATCGGAAAATATAACGTTAAAAGTCCATAAAAATAATATACGTAATTATATTATGATTCCTTTAATTATTACTACCACTTGTAAATGGGTTAAAGCATTCACTGTGCCAAAATCTTATCTACAATAAATCAAGAACTTCTCTTTACAAGGATGGAGTATTCCCGTCTGTCATCCGAGATTTTAAATTATCAGAATCAAAATATAATACGTATAAAGAATATTAGAAAAATAAATCATTAAAGTACAAGAGAGGAATAAATCTAACCTTATTTTATTACCAAGAGCTTCACACTTTAACCTAAGTAGACTAGAACTTATTTACACATAGACTAAAAGAAAGAAAAAGAGAAAAAGAGAGAGAAAAGAAAAGTGAAGGGAAACTGAGGAGAGGAGGGAATTCCTCCTCTCCTCCTCTGGAAATATGCCCAGAGTTTCCCCCTCCCCCGAATTCTGAATTCTCCAAAAATGAATTGTGCGTTGTGCATTTTATAGGCAATTTTATGGTTACTGTGCAATGCACAGTAACCTGAATCATTTGAAGAAAAATGTCATCCTTGACGTTTCTCTTTTCTTTTCTTTTTTTTCTTTTTTTTAAATAATAATTGAGTAAATACACAGCCGTGCATCCAGTCATTTTTTCATTTTTAAGAGAAGTAGTTTTCATGAAAGTTGTAGGCCTGGATATTTACTTTAAAATGGCTTTGGTTTCAGTCCAAAATCATGCCTAGAACTCAAGATATGATCCAATTACTGCAGAGTGTTTAGACCCGATTTCAGCTCTTCTATTTTGACTTCAAAGCCCAATATAACCTCCAAGAAGTCCGATTCTGGAAAAGTGTTCAACATGAAAGTTGTAGGGAATTGTCTAAGCTTTCCTACAAGGCCAAAATCACATCAATCAGATATTTACAACTCAAATTATAGCCACTTTACTAAACACTTCCAAAGAGATAATTAAGGCTAATTTATGCAATAATTTATTTAATTGTCCAATTCGGCTCAAAATCATAAAATGTGTCAAAACCAACTTAATTAAGCCTAATTAAACCTTAAGAAGCCTAGTGAGAGGATTACAAAATGTATAAAATACAGTCTTATCAGCCATTAGATACTTAGTGAACAAGAAGAATGCGAAACCACAGTTGATTAGGTGGGTCTTGCTATTGCAAGAGTTTGATATGGAGATTCGAGATAAGAATGGTGCAGAGAATCAAGTTGCAGATCACCTTTCTAGATTGAAAAATGAAGAGTGTCAAGCTGAGCCGATCGCAATTAAAAAGACATTTCCTGACGAGCAACTTTTTGCATCCACAACTCAATCATATCCATGTTATGCTGACATGGTAAATTACATAGTGGGTGGTGTGTTGCCCCTTGATTTGACTTCTCACCAAAAGAAAAAATTATTGCATGATGTCAAGCACTATATTTAGGATGATCCTTTTTTGTTTAAACAGTGTCCTGACCATATGTTGAGAAGGTGTGTGTCTATGGATGAAGTGGAGCAAATTTTGAATCAATGTCATGCTTCTCCATATGGTGGGCATTATAGTGGTGAGAGGACGGCTGCTATGGTTCTACAGGTTGGCTTTTATTGGCCATCTCTCTTTAAGGATGCGTATTTTCATGTGCAAAGATGTGATCGGTGCCAAAAGTCAAGGAATATCTCAAGAAGGAATGAGATGCCCCTTAATTCCATTTTGGAAGTTGAATTTTTTTATGTTTGGGGTATTGACTTCATGGGCTTCTTTATTCCATCTTTTGGGAACCAGTATATACTTGTGGTAGTGGACTACGTGCCCAAGTGGGTGGAGACATGTGCGTTTACTACCAATGATTCAAAGGTAGTGATAAGTTTCATGAGAAAACAGATATTCACCTAGTTCGGGACACCTAGAGCCATAACCAGTGATGGAGAGTCACATTTTTTTAACAAATATTTTGAAGCTCTCTTAGCCAAGTATGGGGTAACGCATCAGATTGCCACTGCTTATTACCTACAGACAAGTGGGCAAGCAGATGTATCCAATTGTGACATCAAACGAATATTAGAAAAGACGGTGTGTTCATCTAGAAAGGATTAGTCAAAAAGACCGGATGATGCACTGTGGGCTTATAGGACCGCTTATAAGAGCCTCATCGGTATGTCTCCATACAAGCTGGTATGTAGGAAGGCTTGCCATCTACCTATTGAGTTTGAACATAATACGTACTGGGCAATAAAGCAGTTCAACTTCAACTCGTAAGCTGCTAGTGAGAAAAGAATTTTGCAACTTAATGAACTGGATGAATTTAGACTGCAAGCCTATGAAAATGCAAAATTGTATAAAGAGAAAATAAAATTCTAGCATGACCAGAAGATTGTGTAGAAAAGATTTGAAAAATCCTCCTTTACAATTCTAGGCTCAAATTATTCCCTAGAAAGCTTAAATCGAGGTGGTCGGGGCTTTTCGTGGTAATAAAAGTGTTCCCCCACAGAGCAGTGGAGATTGCTCCACTAGATAGTTTATCAAGTTTTAAGGTTGATGGCCAGTGCCTAAAACCTTACTTGGGTGGAGAGATTCAAAGGGGGAAAACCTCCCTCACATTAACAGCTCCAGTTTGATGTCTGCAAAGTCCTATCGGGACTATAAATTAAGCCCTTTTTGGAGGGAACCCAAGTTATTTATTTTATGTCTTAAATATGTCAATACCTTGATTTTTAGGTTTTAGTATGTTTTTGTATTTCAATTAGTAATTTAACCCTATAGGTATGTTTTACAGCTGCTAGAGGTCATATTTAAGCAAAAGTCCCGGTTAAAGTGAATTTGTTGTAAAATTCTGCAGACAGACTCCTCACACCGTGGCGTTCCTATGGCGCGTGTATTTCAACGTCACGGTGCTCAGTGACAGTTAGGGTTATGTGCTATAGCGTTTGGAGCACCTCACATTTCAACTCCTCACTTTCTTATTTCTTATGCCTTCTCTCTCTCTCTCATAGTTTTCTAGTTTATCCACCTTATAATCTCCCTTTTAGTTTATGCTTTCTACATTTCAAGGTACGTTCTTCTTTATTTTAATTTTTTTATAAATTTATAATATATTTTCTTAGTTTAATTAGTTTACCTTTTTCTCTATTCATATTTTTGTTGTTGTTGTTTTTTTTTATCTAGAATGTTAGTTAGTAGGTTAGGTATTTTATTGTTTTTAGTTTTTGTTTGATGTGTTTGCCTAGAATGCATGAATTTATTTTGCCCTCTATTGCCTGGGTTTTCTGAATGAGTTTCATATGCGTATCACAGCGTTAAGGATGAATATTGTGACATTTATTTGAATGTCATGACGTTAAAGATGAATGTCGCGATGTTTGCTTGCACGTCGCAGTGTTAATGATGAATGCCACGAAGTTTGCTTGAATGTTGTGGTGTTAATGATGAATGTCGTGACGTTGTATTGAAAGTCGCAGCGCAAATGTTATGTCACAGTGTTTTTTTTAGATTTTCCAGAATTACTCTATTTTAAATGTGTTAGACAATTCTAATTACTCAATTTTAATACTTTGTAATTCTTTTTCAGGTATCATGGGTCTTAAAAGGGGGAGGTTCATTCAGAGAAGTTCTTCAAGTCAACGTAACAGGGAGCCTCTCCCCCTCCTCCAGATTACGATAGAGGGGGTTTATCTCGACAGATGCTGCCTAGAGGTACACCGTATTGATTACTAGACCGCTTATTCTGGAGCAAGGCTTCTCCTTTTCTAGAGCCATTCATCAGGAGTTAGAGGGCTTATCAACCAGCTCAACTGGAGCGCGTTTACCCGACACTCGGAGTCTTTGGCTGTTCTTCCTATGGTTCACGAGTTCTACGCGATCGCAACCTTCTCTGGTGAAGGGACTACTACAGTTCGAGTAAGAGGGCACATGGTCTCATTTTGTATAGCATTTATTCGAGCAGCTTTGAGCTTACCTGAGCCTCCTAAAATCTGTGAGTTTACAGAATTCTGCCGGTGAGAGTTAGAGGAGGGCATTGACCTTGCTGTAGTCACTGCCAGGATCTGTACAGCCAAATCTCAGCCTGTGTTAATGGACTATAAGTGTGCATACTAACAGGCCTAGATACTTCTCTTGCACCTATTTGACACTTGAGGCCAAGGCCTGGTATCACTTTATCTGCACTCGGATCTTGCCATCAGCAAACCTGTCTGAGGTGACGCGTGATCGGGCTATACTTATTTATGCTATCTTGGAGCGCCGGTCCATTGATGTTGCTCAGCTTATCTTTGAGTAAATCTTAAGTCCAGTATGGGAGCATAGGAGCCTTTTCTTCCCGTTTCTCATCTACACCTTATGCAGTAGGCATCATGTTCAGTGGGGGCCACATGAGGAACTTACTGATGTTCGACAGCCTCTTAATGATCATTTCATTGAGAGGGTAGGAGCAACTCTAGCCTTCGCACCAGCTAGGCAGAGGCGGTCTTGTGTTAAGCCTAGGGCAGCAGCACCTACAGATGATACAGCATGGCAGGCACACATGGAGGCTCAGATGGCACAGATGACAGTCATGTTGTCTTACATTATTCAGACTCAGCAGTGGATAGCGAAGTGCCTACGACTTCCGATGGAGGACTTTCCAGTCCCAGACTTCTCGCCCACTGTTGTAGCTGACCCTCCTCTGCCAGGGCCTGCACATGGTGATAGATAGGATGTCGCTGAAAAGGATGCTGAGATCACCGACACAGATGATGCAGTCATTTAACCCTCATAGCATTTAGGGCATTTTCTTTCGTTGTATTTCCTTTCCTATATATCTGTATGCTTTCTTTTGTACAGTGCAGACATTATTTCCCTCAGGTTTGGGGGGTGTCTTTAACTTTAGATTTTGATTCCATATGTGGTAGTATTATTATACTTTCGTACTGTTATTTTGATATACATGTGTTATCTATGACTATATGTTTTTGTGAATGTTTTTATGCATATTGATATTGAATGTTGATAGTCAGTTTTGATAATATCCATAGGAGCAAGTATCTTGATAAAAATTTCATGAAAATCCTATTCAAGATATAATTGTCGTTCCTTTTCACATTATGGTTGCAATGTTTGATATGCATGATGGATAATGTTGAAAGATTTTAAAGAATATTGTGTTGCCAAAAGCTAGTGTGAATGATTGCCCAATGATAGATATGGATGCAAAATGACCTACATATTTATGTGAATCCATATGAAATCTTTGACGCATGCTGAAGCAATCTAGTTTCTTTTTATGTATGATGTGTTTCCCACTTGCATGCTTGCTTAACTTTGAAAAGGATAAGAATTTTTGTCTAGAAAAAGTTTATGGATTGTACATGTGAAATTTTCAATTATCATTGAAATTATTTTTCAACTCTCTTAAGGCAAAATCCTAGATTATGCATGATTGAGGAAATGATTAGGGCATTGTTTGGACCGATTGAGTCTTTCAAGCTTACCCTGATATGATTATATCCATAGGTCCCGTTTTGAAGCTTATATATGTTTTGCCTTATATGTTTTTCATAACAATTGTGTTCGTTAACTTGTTAACCATTCTAATGCATGTGAAAACATTACATTTTCTTCCTACCATCATTGTTTGTTGAATGCATAATATGTTATTTCTTGAAGTGAGTCTTGTGATTAGGAGTATTAATGATTCAATACAAAATGAGCCTAAAAGAACCAGATGCAGTTAAAGAAAAGAAGCAATATTTTTCAAAATGAAAAGAAAGAAAAAAATATGAAAAGAAAAGAAAAAATCAATTGAAAAGGAAAAAAAAAAGCAAAACATAAGAAAAGAAAAGTTTGAAAAGTATTGAATGGCTTTTGCGAGTTTTTTTCTTTCCCTGTTGAATACCCTGCTAATATCAGTTAGAGACTCAAGACTTGAAATAACATGTTTATGTTTCTCAATATTTGTGTTAAATCCTTTCCCTTTTGCTCTTTCACCCATTACCCTTGGCCTTACATTACAAGTTATTAAAGTCCCTTTTGATCCTCAATTTTGTGTGATTTACATTAGTGGAGAGAGAGTTGTATTACAATCTTATGGATTCTGTGAATTATATTCATGTTTATGCTCATAATCTTATCCAGGTGAATATTTGAATAGAAGAAGTTTTATTTGCATGATTATGGGAAAAATATATTGTATAAAAGGAATCTGTGAATGCTAGCATGATGAGGATTGTGTATGTGTGAAATTGATTGTGAGACATATGCACTTTTTGAGGTTTTATGTAATCATCATACATTAGTTTGGTTTAAGTGAAAGTGGAATGTTAAAAGCTTCTGAATGTAGGTTAAAAAGGTTGATCAATGCAAGTGTACTTTATTTTGCTCGAGGACTAACAAAAATCTAAGTTTGAGGGTGTGATAACTTCACAAAATGTAGTTATTTGTGCCTTATATATGTGTGATATTGGTTGCTTAGTCCTTGTTTTTATGCATGAATGGAAAACTTTTGCTTCATATTTATCTGATTTAATCTTGATGACTTTTATTATGTTTTTGAGAAAAATATTTCCAAATCTGTGATAAATTGAGTACATTTGCATTTTTTTATTAAAGTGGTTATTTCTCTATTACAGGAAGGGCTCCAATCAAACATAAATATGGAGAATTTGGACTAGCATTAGATTAGGAAGCCCAAGAGAAAGCCAAGTTTAAAGATCAGTATTCAACACCGCGGCGTAGACATGTCAATGTCGTGACGTGGTGCATCCCCTGCTTCAGTACATAAGACCCGAGGCTAGTGCACCGCAGTGCAAAGTTTGGACGCCGCGACATTGGTGACCTAAATTGCACATGCGCCGTAACATGGGACAATGAACACTGCGGCGTGACTCTGTTTTTTTTAGCCTATAAATACTATTTCATTAAATTTTATTTGTGAGCTTTTTGTGTTTTTAGAGAGTAGCTGCTAGGGTTTGTATTTTAGACGAAAAGGAAGTAGAAGTGACCAAGTTTGGAGGCTATCCTTACCTTAGAAGGATAATGGAGCATCAAAGTTCATCATTATTGAGCTTCTCTCTTCCATCCCTTCTCCTTTCTCTTTTTCATATGCATGAACCTGATATATATATATATATGCTTATATTTTCGTGTTTCATGGCCAGCTAAGCTGTGTATAGGGTTTTCTTTGGATCCTCCTATGAATATTGATTGATTTTGTAATATTTTGAGTTTATATACATGATTTGGTTTTATTCACTCATATTGTTCTTAATGCTCTTGAATGTTTGATCAGCTTTTAAGTGATTTGATAAAATCTGATTAACCTAAACATATGAATTTGGATTTAAAATTATATATATGGTTGATACATGTTCAATTTCATTCAATTGGCTTGGATAAGTTAATTAGCTAATAGGATAGAAATATACCTCTTAGCCATGCATTGTGTGTGATTGAGAATAGATCTTAATGAGTGGATTTTACATCTAACTAAGGAGTTAGGTAAATGAAACTATGGTTGATTGACCTAAATATAGGCTTTTAACTAAGTTAGATTCTCAAACTAACCTAATCATTTCATTTATATTACTCATAAGGTTTACATGTTATCAATTAAAGTAGGAGGTGAAAAAGGATTCCCTATTCTTTAATTAATATCTTAAACTCAAATTTATTACATTTTAGTCTTTAAAGTTATTTTAAACAACCTTTTATAAATTGAATGTTCTTAGATAGTATTAATTAAACTATTAGTTAATAGTTGGCTTTGGAGATTAATGTATTCCTTGTGGGAATGATATCTGGCCCTTTACTATATTACAAGTGTGACCTATGCACTTGCGATAAGCAAAAGAGTGAACATGTGTACCATAGCAATGGCCCAGGATTCAATTCTCCAAGGAAGTTTTCTTTAATGAAACTTGAAATATCTAGTTGAGTCTTAACTCTCAACTCTTCGCAAAAAACTACAAATTTTATAATTTGGGATAGTAGTTACAAGAATCAAAAGTTTACAAGTTTGAAAGATAATGACCATCCAATGACAAGAATAAAATGCTAAGAGCTTACTACAATGATAAATGACAAAATTAAGAATACATGGCACTTGTTGACAAAAATAACAATAAAAGGAGTTGAGATATAAACCTAAAGGGTAAGAAAACTCATTTCCTTTTTCCACTTTATCCAAGTCAGAATTGCAGAGTAATGAATCTAAAGATACATTTTATATGTAATTAGCACTTATTGCCGCACATGTCAAAAGGCAACAAATCAATAATAAAGCCTAGTAATATCACAACAGTTTACGAGAATATTTTACAGTTTGAGCTTTGTTGAGACAAAAAAGAATTACTTAATATTAGAAAAAAGGAAAGAAAAATTCCTATTAGGAGGGTGATTCATGAGTGCTATACAATTTAGTTGCATTCTTACTTGTGGTAGTGGAAGATCTGCAGTAGAAATCTACCAAGTAAGCCAAAGCTTCTGATTTGCTGTTACAAACCTTCAACAATGATGCTACCTCTCCTTTAGAGACAATGCCCCAATCCTCACAAATATTTAAAAAGTCAAGCAACTTTGAATATAGCCTGCTTGGTCAATTTTTATTTTTGAGACGAGCTTTACAAGAACATGGCTTCAAGCTGGATGGATGACATGGAGATGTAAACCATAGGATCCAAGCTGTATGGATGAAATGGAGGAGTGCTTCAAGAGTTATTTGTGATAGAAAAGTGCTTCTTAAACTTAAGGGTAAATTTTTTCACATAGTTATAAGGCCCACGATGTTGCATGGTACTGAATATTAGGCAGTAAAAAGTCAGCAAGAACATAAGATTAGTGTCATGAAGATGAGGATATTGTGATGGATGTGTGACCATACAAGAAAAGATAGGATTAGAAATGAATGCATTAGAAAGAAAGTAGGGGTACCACCTATTGTGGAAAAGATGAGAATCTTGCCTTAGGTGGTTTGGACATGTAAGGAGAAGACTCTTAGAAGCTCCTGTAAGGAGAGTCGATCAGGTGGAGGATAGCCCAATAACTAGAGGTAGAGGGAGATTAAGAAAGACTATACGTGAAACAATTAAAAAAGATTTAGATAGAATGATATTTCTGAAGACTTGGTTTATGATAAGGTACAATGACATCATTTGATTCATGTAGCCGATCCTACCTAGTGGAAAAAGGCTTCGTTGTTGCTGTTGTTGTTCAGTTTTTATTTTTATTTTTATTTTCTATTATAATATTTGCCTTAATGATAATTAGACTATGTATTTTGAATTTGAATTAAGCATCTTGCTAGTGGAACATTTATATGAGTGATCTAATGTTGTTCATGTATACGTGCAGCTTCTGCTAACAGAGAAATTAGAGAAATCTGTTTGTTGAAAATGATTAATTATGATGTATTCATGTATCACAAACTATTTATACAAGCTCTGAATGAAGAGAGATCTAACTAATTGCTGACGTGTAAAATAGAAAGCATAACTATCAAGATAATAGTTCAACTACTCTAACTGCTATCAGTATACAACTACTAATATAAATACAAGTCTCATATACAAGTTTCATGTATAGATATGTAAGATGAGGGGTGCAGCTGTTGGTTGCTTCCTTTGACACATGATTTTAAAAGTTAATTAATATAAAAGCAAAACTCATATACTATATAAAAGCAAATCTATGCTAAATTCAAAACATAATACAATTACTAAGTTGTGCAACAAAATATTTTTTCAATACATTAGTAAATGGCCATACAACATAATTGTTGTCAAGATCTCACATAAAAACTCATCACAAAATCTTGCAGAAGCAAAACTTTTGCAAATTTTGAGTTCATCTTGCCAATACTAACTCCTCTTGGAGTTAACTTTTAAAAATATAGCTTTCAAGGATGAGTTTTAGTCACAACCTACAAAACAAAAATAAATAAATAAATATTAGATGCTCTCAACAAAGTATATTATTAATTTAATTATCCTTACCATTCAAACTCCAGGCCAAGTAATTCTGAGGCATTCAAGAATAATGGTGTAACTTGAGATGATGATGGATGAACATTGTTATGAAGCTTTTGATAAAAAAAAATATTATTCATCCATGGAACTGAAATAGGCATTTCAAAAAGAGTTTCCTTTAAAATAAATAATAATTTATTATTTGAAAGACAAATACTATACAAAAATGAAAACTAACATATTTAAAATATGAAAAACTATTACCTGAACTTGTTGGTCTTGGGACTATTTTATATTTGAAGCCTTCTTCTTCTTGGATTGCTTTTCGACTCAACTTTTTAATCTTTTTTTACCTTTACATCTTTCTTTCTTTTTTAATCCTTTTACATTTTCAAAAAGATTCTCCATTGATTCACCAATTAAATTAGTGCTACAAATTCTTTTTTCATTCAAAATATTTAGATCAACTTCATTTTGTGCTGAGAGTTGAAGTTTAGCAAAGCATCTACCTTTTTATACAATTCATCTATAGCTTGATCAACAAAATTATATGTTTATTCACAATCAGATGCTCAAGTAGCTAATTTGACCAATTTTGAACAAAGCTTTTTGTAGCGTTTTGTGATATTGAATCTCACATTAGCTTCAACAACTTTTCCATTAGTATCGTGAACTACCATCTCTCTTGCTTCTCTAGTCCATTTCTTCAAAATGTACTGATTTGGAATTTTTTTTTTCACATCCCACACATTATATACTTTCAAAACATGACAACATAACAACCCCAGTGTTTCAAACCTTCCACAACTACAAGAAATTGCTCCATATTTCACATTGTTGGTGACTTCATATTATCCAACTTTATCAAAAATGGCAACTAAATATTGACTCATTTGATCAGTTTCATTGCGTGAAATAATATAAGTACTAGACCTCCAATCAAACTCATTTTGAAATAAATCAAATGCAGCAAGAGTATAAAGATGTCCAGCATATTTCAACAATGGTGAGTGCTCTATCTTAAGCCAAGAGAGCTTTTTCTTAGCATTATACTCAACTTCTAATTCTTTATACCACTTAGAATCTACAACCCTCTCAAAATGCTTGAAAATTATACTATATCTAAGCTTGACCTCACATAATTTTTTAAGTCCCCATTAAAAATTTCAATAAGCTTAGTACTTCGCATTCCGATGGTATAAACCTTCTTCATATAACAATGAGCCCATTTTTCCTCCACTTTAAAAATACCATCCAACTAATTTTTTTTTCTCAACTTCATATTTATGAAGCAAAGCATTCCATGCCTTATGAAATTTTGATTCATCTTCACAATTATACATGCAAGCTTTAAAATCTTTAAAAAAACAAGAATAGTCCTTCATCATATTCCTTAAATGTCTTATACCATTATGCATGATATGCCAACACACAATCCATGGTATGTGTCTCCACCAAAGCTTTCGCTATAGCAGGATCTTGATAAGTGAAAATAGTTCTAGGCTTTTTGTTGTTGTTGTTGTGAGCTACTAACAATGATTCAAATAACCACATAAAAGACTCCGTTGTCTCATCATACAAAAGAGCAGCTCCAAATATTACAATTTCTTGATGATGATTAATTCCACAAAAAAAAAAACATCATGTGGTCTACTTTCTTTATTTGTGCAATATGTGGTGTCAAAAGTGATTACATCACCAAATATAGCATAGTCAATAACCATTCTTGCATCAGCCCAAAAAATACTATTTTTCTCTCATTATCTAATTGTATAGCATATTGAAATGAGGGATTATCTTGCAATTGGCATTGAAAGTACCTTAACAAGCTTTTGGCTTCTCCATAAGCCAACTCTCTCTTTTGTTTGCTTCGAAGATAATTCTTTTGATCTTGTTTGGTGTATCCAAGGACATTTTTCCCCCCTACTTGCTTACTAATAAGCTCATGTGTTTCCTTAGGCCTTATAATAGAGTCATTTGCTAAATGTATTTGCAAAGCTTGTATTTCTGAAATCTTTCTTTGTGAAGGCATCATATGGCTAATTTTCGTATTTTGCAAAATATGATTGTGATTCAATTCAACATCATAAACTACATACCTCCTAGTTTCTCGAACTAACTTGAGTGTCATTCTTGCTTGACAATATGTTCCTATTTATGCACGAGGAGCTTTTGTTGAATAATCTTGCTCGTCTTGTCTTTGATGACCCTTCTTTGCACAAACAAGCCTGAAACTGTTCGCACGATTATCTATTCGACTCTTGTTTTCATATAATTGTCCAATATTAAAACAAGCAATTCTACCATAATTTTTCCAAAACTCTCTAGCTTGGTGCATTGTATCAAACTCCATGCCTAATTTAGGTAATTTTTCTGGTGCAATTGACCTAATCAAATCAAATCGAGCTTGGTGCATTGTTTTATTACTATTGCTAAAATCACAAAAATAAAAGGTCATTTCAAATTCAATCATTAAGAACAAACTATAAAAAATATAAAAATATAAATAAATAGAGTTTTCCACAACATGAATATGTTTTATACATACACTTCACACCACACATGAAATTTTAGGAAAATGACCCAAAAACATAAAAAGAAGAAGAAATTTTTCTCTTTGATATCAGATGTGACAAGCTAATCTGGAACAAGAAGATTGTTTCAGATTACACTGTTGACTTCATTAAGTTTCTTCAATTTCTTCAATTAGCCATGGACGATTCACTAAGGGTGATAATGCTTTGCAAAAATTTTCATTCATTTTTTCATAAAATATGATTAAGTAGAGGATTAAGCCAATGCAACTACAATTTTGTTTGCATTCAAGCTTTGCGTTGGCATTTGTATCTATCTGGATTTGGGTGAAAATATTAGTGACCTATCCCACAATTAGACGATTTCAAGAAATAAGAGAAGGGGATCTAGGCAGCAATAGTTGCCAAAACCGGTAGCATAATCTATAATGGAGTAATTCCTCACCCTTCACCGGAGTCAGTCCAACGAAAATGGAGAGCAATGCCAAAGTCCATTCTCATCCTTGCTATATTTTAGTTTGTGTTTTGCTGTTCGCTTTTCAAGGTTGAAAGTAATTTTTTTATTTATTAGTTTAATAATATTTGTTATCAAATGTCTGTAACTTGACACCGTTAACTGCCTTTGTGGTTACTTTAAGTTAGAATTGATTGTTTATTTTATGAAAGGATCACGATCACTTCCTGTTGATGTTTTCATTTTTTATCTCATATTATTTTTTATCATATTTATTAATAATTATAATGAAGTATAAAAAAATAATATGATTAATAATATGAAGAGTAATATAAAAAAAATGTGTCGAGAAAATTGAAATTGTTATTTTATTAGTTTCTTACTGTTTATTATTACAGGTGTGAGTATCTACCCTGTTAATAATTTGAAAGGTGCAGATGTGAGATGTGGTTTCATTTATCCCTAAAGTGGATTTATTACTTCAGAGGAACCGCGTCCATTGTTGATATGTCTGTGCTTTCATATCCTTTTTTTTTCTCATCTGTGGTTCCATATCTCGTGTCATTAGTATTGTGATGAAATTTCTTTTTGGGCCTAGGCTTCGTTTTCTCTACCAAAAAATGTTTCACTTCTAAACTTCATTTATTTAACAAGTCAATCACCAATGAAAGTTTAAGTCATTTATATGTAAAATATGTAAAAAAATTATATGTACAATAATTTTTATATTTTTTATATAAATAAAAATTTGGAAAAAATGCATAAATATCCTTGAATTTTATCTCGTTTTGAAATAAACATCTTGAAACTTTAAAATTAGGGTGACAAATGCTTAAAATTTCCAAACAAACCTTATATTTATTAAGTAAATAAAATCAGTCATTATATAACTTGAATTAGGGTGACAAGTGCTTAAATTTTCCAAACAGACCTTATATTTATTAAGTAAATCAAATCAGTCATTATATAACTTGCACGTGTTAATTAATACACATTATAGTCTCTATTTTGTCCATATTAATTTTTGAAAAGGAATGAATTTTTTATCCTTTTTATCTATTTTTATTTTTTATAAAATATAAAATAATTTTAAAAAATTAAAGTAGAATTTTTTAAATAATATGAATAAATTAAAATTATCATGTTTATTAATTAATATAAACAAATTATATGATTAATGGTTTTTGTTAAACTTATTGTTCTCGATCGTAATCTGAGCTCATGACTCACAGGTCAACCCGGTACACAGTATGCCAGAATTCGACATCGACACTCTTAGCAGAAGTTTGCTTATTATGAGACCTTTAGCAATATATGTCGGATCCCGATATTGGATGATAATAGCTTTATCAAGAGATTTGCACAATACATAAATCTTTATGATATTTGTTATTGTCAAACATGATTTTACGGAATAATAATAATACCATAATTACCATATCAATATTTCAATAACATAGGGATCCTCTACAACTAAATATGAAACATATATTTTCCTATTACTATTACGAAAACGTATTTTTCCCTCATGAAAATGTATCATACAACCTTTATAAATATCATGCTAAGTAACCCTAAACAGATATCAGTAAATTATCACTCATAGTATAATCCTATTTGTGCACAACTTATAACTTGAGCATTAGAGTTCTTTTATAGGTACTACCCTCTCTCGTTTTAATACGCTCTATTATTGTTGCTGTGTAAGGAGAAAACTACCGTGATATGCATATCTCAGGTACATCTTTGAATCCACTTCAGAATAGTTGTATATAGAAGAGTTTGCTTACAAATTTAGAAAAATTTGAAGGCCTTTCATTTGAAACTAAAAATTTATAATTATTTTAAAATGAAATAAAGTTTAAAGAATTTGTGTACAATTTTTTTCTAATAATTTAAAAGGAAGATATCAAGATAAGTTCTTCATGATGCCATTTTTAAAGCACAAACTCAATCCTAAACCCACCGGCCACCGGGACCCAATGCACACGATACATCAAAACAAAAGTAGTAAACTATGGCCAACTCCCTTAATAAAATGACAACGCATCGTTGTTCACGTCATTGCCGTCACATAAACACATGTAAAACCCGCCCACACGTGTCGTTTATTTTTACACGACGTCGGAAGTCCCATAACATTGTCGCATTTTTTAATTGTTTTTATTTCGTCTATTGCATGAAATACATGAGAAATTTTTAAATGTTAAATACATTGTTTCTGTTTTTTAAGCCTAGGACATATTGTGTGGATTTGATCAAAGGGTTCTAGTAAGGGTATTCGCAATTTAATTTAGATTGATTTTAAGTAAAAAATAATTGATTCAAATAATATTGTATATATCAATTTAAATTAGATTAGATTTGTTATTTTTGAAAATTAAATTAATACAATCTTATTTAAATTAGTTTAGATTAGATTGATTTAATCAATTTTTTATTTAAATTTTTTATGAAAAATTTATGAGTTAAAAATAATTTAACTTATTAAAAATAAAAAATAAAATAAAAGAAAATAAAAAATAGAAAGTAAAAATAATTCATTTCACATGTCTAAAAATATTTGATCATATAAAATGAGAATAATTGTGTAAGAAATTAAAGTTATTATAAATAAAAATATAAATTTTATAACAAATAAATATATTATATAATATTAATCAGTTTTAACTTTGAAAATCAAATTTGAAATTTGATTCAATCAAATCAATTTTCAAAAATTCTTTCCAAAAAAAACCAAATTTGTTGGATTTTTATTGAATTTTAGTTTTTTGATTTGATTTTTAATTTGGTTTTCGATTTGTATTAAATTTGAACACTCCTTGGCTCTAATAAGATCTCTAGATACCTTTCTTACGGGGGCCGTGAGAAGAGCCGGAAAAAAGGAGAAGAGAAATTAAAATGAAGAATATTTACAAGGATTAAACCTTATTATTTTTCTACATGTTTTCTAACTCTTGCTTTTTTTCAACTGAGCTACTAATATAGGACTAAATATTTTTTCTAGCAATAAAATATATTGCTCAATCCTAAACCCACCGATTAAAAATAAAATAACGTCACGTAAATAAAGTAATATACAATTCACACGATACATCAAAATAAAAGTAATAAACTATGGCCAACTCCTTAATAAAATGACAACGCATCGTTGTTCACGTCATTTTTATTTTTTATTGTTTCACATAAACTTACATGTAAAATAAAAAATACCAACACGTGTCGTTTATTTTTACACGACGTCGGAAGTCCCATAACATTGTCGCATTTTTTAATTGTTTTTATTTCGTCTATTGCATGAAATACATGACAAATTTTTAAATGTTCCTAGAATAATTTTTATTAATAATATTAAATACATTGTTTCTGTTTTTTAAGCCTACGACATATTGTGTGGATTTGATCAAAGGGTTCTAATAAGCGTATTCGCAATTTAATTTAGATTGATTTTAAGTAAAAAAAAAGCAATTGATTCAAATAATATTATTTATATTAGATTTGATTTGTTATATTTTAAAAATTAAATCAATATAATCTTATTTAAATTATTTTAGATTAGATTTGGTTTAATTAATTTTTTGATTTTAAAATATTTTAAAAAAAGTTTATGAGTTAAAGAGAAGGAATAATTCTAACTTATTAAAAAAACATAAAAAATAAAAAATAATGTTGAAACAGTAAAAAATAATTCGAATTTGGTTAGGATATCAAATATCATGTTTAAAAAATATTTGATCATATAAAATAAAGGACTATAACTATGTCGATTTTGATGTAAGAAATTAAAGTTATTATAAAAAAAAGGTATATAAATTTTATAATAAATAAATATATTATATAATATTAATTAGTTTATATTGATTGGATTAGTTTTTCTTGTAAAAATCAAATTTGAAATTTGATTAAATCAAATCAATTTTCAAAAACATTTTTGAAAAAAAAAAACCAAATTTGTTCGATTTTTATTTGAATTTTGATTTTTTGATTTGATTTTTAATTTAGTTTTGGATTTTTATTGAATTTGAACACTCCTAGGTTCTAATAAGATCTCTAAATGCCTTTCTTACGGGGCTGTGAGAAGAGCCGGAGAAAAGGAGAAGAGAAATTAAAATGAAGAATATTTACAAGGTTAAACCCATCATTTTCTGACATGTTTTCTAACTCTTACTTTTTTTTAACTGGATGCTACTAACACAGCATTCAATATATTATTTCTAGGTCAATATTAAATATATTGTTTCAATTATATTATCAATTAAAAATAAAATACCGGTTTACATAAATAAAGTAATATACATTTATTCAATACTATAAAGTTTAAAATAGTTTAAAAAAATACAAAGTAAAAATATATCTTACTGGAGCCCGATAATTTATGAGAAAATTAATGCTAAGAATTTTTAAGGAATAATATTTAATTTAAATGAATAAATAAAGTTAAAATTATTAAGAAAATTATTCAAATTTTAATTTGAGAAAAGTATTATTTAATTTCACTTAATAGACAATAATATTTTTAATGAATGATTGTTAGTTATTTTTTATTGAGTGTTCATTAGTTGTAAATGAGTAGCTAAAGTTTTCAATTGATTTAATATGAAAAAAATTTATGGATATCTATTACTTTTTGTTGAGTGCTTATTTTTTGTTACTGAGTTATTAACCTTTCAAATAAAGTTTAATATATAAAATACATAAAATTAGAAAAAAATTTATGAATGATTATTACTTTTTATTAAGTTATCATTAGTTGTTATTGAGTGACTAACAGTTTTAAATTAAATTTTATAAAAATTTGTAAATAATTACTACTTCTTATTGAGTGATTATTTGTTGTCATTGAGTGGCTAACGTTTCAAAAGAAAATTAATATATAAAAATAAATGAAATTATAAAAAAAATTTGTGAATGATTATTATTTTTTATTGAACGGTCATTAGTTGTCACTAAGTATTTAATAATTTAAATTAAATTTTATATGAAAAAAAATTTGTAAATGACTATTACTTCTTATTGAGTTGTCGTTTGTTGTTATTGAATGATTAATGTTTCAAATAAAAGTTTAATATATAAAATATATAAAAATAAAAAAATTTATAAATGATTATTATTATTTATTAATTGATCATTAGTTATTATTGTCAAATGATTAACTATTTTAAATTAAATTCTTTATAAAAAAATTTATGAATAATTATTACATTTTAATAAATGATCATTTAATGTCATTGAATAATTAATATTTTAAATAAAGGTTTTATAAAAAATAATTTTAATTATTAAGTAAAATTAAATAATTATTTCTTTAATTAAAATTAAAATAATCCATTTTAATAATTTAAATTTTTATCCTTTAAATTAAATATTATTTTTTAATAATCTTTTCCATTAATTCCTATAATTTATTTATCTACTTACAACAAGACAACACATTTTCCCGTGGCTCCCATTCTCTTATCTCAGATAATTTTTTTTTTCCACAGAAATTTCGTTGCTATTTCTTTTCTAGTTTTTTTCCCCTTTTGCCTTCCTTTTGATTGTGTTTCCTTTTCTTGTCCTAATCAAATCAAACAACCAACTAGTTCATTCGCTTCGGTTTTTACGGAAATTGGTCTTCTTTGGACTTTAGTCACTTTTCCCCTCAACTAGCGCTTAGCAGTGTTAATTTTCCCAGTACTTTCTCACTGTAAATTTTCCCGGAAAGTGAGAAAAATGGGGTTGGCTGATTTCCTCATGGAGAAGGAAAGGAAACAGAGTGGAAAAAAAAAAGGCTATATCAACTTTTAAGATAAACAGAATGTGGGTATTTTTTGGACACACAGCTTTATAGTCAGCATTCAGCAAAAGCCACTTTCTTCCTTCAATGTATGAAAAGCACTTGCTTCACTATTATTCCTTGTCATGGTTCAGTAATGGGATTTTTATAATGAAAATAAAAAAATAATAATCTTTGTTTGAGTGTTTGATGGAAGAAATTGTTTACAAGCTGACATGGGTTGGTCCTATATAAAATTTTAAAGCTTTTTGTGTTTTTCATTTTATTTTTTTATGTGTCTCTTATAGAAATTGTTTTATTATTATAATGGAAGGTTGTGGGTTCAGATTGATGGGTTTTACAGTTCATACCTTGTCATCAACACGCGTTTCGTATCCAAGTTGATATCTTGTTTTCTTCTTCTTCTTCTTTGCATGTTTGGTTTGTGTCACAGTCAGATCTGCATCTGGTTTCTCGTGGGGTGCACATCCAGACATTCTTTCTGGTAATTCACCAACTTTGTTTCTTTTTCTGTTTGGTATTTATGTTCTATTTGAACCTAGCTTCAAGTTTCCTCCTTTTTTTTTTTCTCTTAAAAAGAAATAAAAGAAAAACCCATTAAAGTTCGTGGTTCATGAGGTTCAGTAGTGGCTAAACTGGGTCATGTAAATTGCTTTATATAAATGACATAATGCATTGTGAAAAATTGCATCTTGCACTTTGAAGTTTTATCTGGTTATTGTTGTTGTTCAGTGGGTAGTTGTTAGATCCTGGCTTGACTACTTCGTTTGTGATGAATGCAGATCAAGTTGGGACAAAGTATCTGTTTTTGTGCTAATTAGTGTTTACTGTGTGGAAGGAGTGCTTCTGTATTGATCTGGGTGCCTATTACAATTTTTCAAGTTTGGATTTTGGAGTTCTGATAGAGAGCTTTAGTTAGTTTGAGTAATCGGGTCTGAGAGAAAGGAGCTGGTGGGGCTAGATATGGCCTCTCATGAACGGAGGCGGCGTCATCATGATCTTGTGCCTCTTGCTGCATTGCTTAGCAGAGAGATGAAGAATGAGAAGATGGAGAAGCCCACTGTGAGGTGCGGGTATGCTGCTCAATCTAAGAAAGGGGAGGATTACTTTCTAATTAAGACTGATTGTCACCGAGTTCCTGGGAATTCTTCATCATCGTTTTCTGTATATGCGGTATTTTTCACCTTTCCTATCTCAGAGTATATTTGTTCCTTTTGAACTCAAAACTAATTTGATAAAAAAAAAAAAACTAAAAACTAATTACTGAGCAGAACAAGATTGTTTTTTTTTTTTTTTTGAGTTCTTTTATTTGCACGTCATTTCTTTACATCAAAATATTTGCTCATTTTCAGTTCTGCATATTTCAATTGAAAATTTGCTTTATCTTTCAACTCCTGGATGGAGCAACAGCTTTGCTGATTGTAATTCTGAATTGTGTGCTAAACTGAATGTCCTTTGGATAGAAGAGCATCATCCTTTGAGATAATCACTCGTTTCTTTCGGTTTACAGATCTTTGATGGGCACAATGGAAATGCTGCAGCCATTTTTACTAGGGAGAATTTGTTAAATCATGTCTTGGGTGCTGTCCCTCTAGGGCTTGGACGAGAGGAGTGGCTGCAAGCTTTACCTCGGGCATTGGTTGCTGGGTTTGTGAAGACTGACAAGGAATTTCAGAGAAGAGGTGTGGAATTTGGCTTTTATTCTTTTTAACTTTCGGGTGATTGAAAATTTGTTCTTATGGAGAAGGAAAGACATAACGGGAGGATAATGAATTTTACCTTTATTCTAACTGATTTTATGTGATTTTGTCTGATTATCTCCAGGAGAAACTTCTGGAACCACAGCCACATTTGTGATAGTGGATAGGTGGACTGTGACAGTTGCATCTGTTGGAGATTCCCGTTGTATACTAGATGCCCAGGGTGGTGCTGTTACCAACTTAACTGTTGATCACAGACTTGAGGAGAATATTGAAGAGTAAGTTTTTATCTCTGAGGCTGTGGTGGTTAGCTTTTCCTGTATTCACATGGTAATGAGTTGCACTGTATGTGCAGGAGGGAACGCGTTACTGCAAGTGGAGGTGAAGTTGGGAGGCTTAGCATTGTTGGTGGTGCTGAGGTAAGCATATTATGTCATAATACCACCTTTGTCATCTTAAAATGGGAGAAGGGAATAGTTTTCATTTATTTTTCTTCTTTTCCCCTTTCAGCATCTTATTTAAGGACATTCAATTTAGCTTATCCTTGTATTATTATTTTTAATGTGTATATCTGAACCATTGCAGATTGGTCCCCTTCGATGCTGGCCTGGGGGTCTATGCCTTTCTAGGTCAATAGGAGACATGGATGTTGGGGAGTTTATAGTTCCAATACCATATGTCAAACAAGTGAAGGTATATGTTGTTTCCCAATAATCTCTTCTACTTTACATCTTTGATTATATAATGCCTATGGATCCTGCTAGTTCTGTCTTCAGGATGAAATCTGACGTTTTTATATGGATTATAGCTATCAAAGGCTGGTGGGAGGCTTATAATTGCTTCTGATGGCATCTGGGATGCTCTATCATCAGAAATAGCTGCAAAATCTTGTCATGGTTTGCCTGCTGAACTTGCTGCTAAGCAGGTTGTAAAGGTAATACAGTGCTATCTGCTAATTTTGATCGAATCAACATACGTTTTGGCTTGTGATTTGACATTAGCATCATGTTGCACTGCACATATTTGACATTTCTCTGCAAATTTTTAAGTTTCTACATGTTCATACTCTTTTTCAGGAAGCACTAAGTACAAGAGGGTTAAAGGATGATACAACTTGCATTGTAGTTGACATAATCCCACCTGATAATGAATTGCCGCCCTCACCTCCTCCCAAAAAGCAGAACAAGTTGAGAGCTCTTTTGTTCAGGAAGAGGTCCTGTGAATCTGCTGGTAAGCTGTCAAAGAAGCTTTCAGCTATAAATATAGTGGAGGAACTATTTGAAGAAGGATCAGCAATGCTTGCTGAAAGGTAATCTTATACTCTTTTATAGGAATTTTTTTCATTATACAAGTATTGAAAAATCTCATGACAGGACAGGACCCTGCATATTGTTTTTCTTCTTTGAACCTGCTTTTGTCCCACAGGATTTCAATCATTAAAAGTAGAGGTTATTATATGGTTTTATTGCTGCAGGGGGGGTGGACGAGTAGGAGCTAACTCATTTGTAATTTACACTATAAGATAGTGTTTTAGTTTGGGAAGTTGGGAATAGTGGTAACTAGTTAAATAATGGTTGTGTGGAGCCTTATTTCAGAATGGTGGTGGAGTAGGAGAGATAAGTTGTTCATTATTTCCCTTATTAATTAAATTCTTCAATTAAAAAGGAATTAAATAAATAAATAAATAATAATGTTTGATTAGTTTTGAGGGTTGATACGAACCTTGGGAGAACCACACCACAAAAGCTAGCCATTGTAGTTGGAGAGCCCAAGGCCATATAAACCCCACACCGGAATCCCATACTTTCGATGTGGGACTCAAGTCCCATACCTTGCAATTGGATCCTAACATTCCACTCCGCAGCCCCGGCGCCCACGCGGGCTGGCTGTGCACTAGTCCTCTGACTAGTCTCGGGCGAACACTGCAATGCCGGCGTCACCACCCGCGTCGCTCGTTTGCAGCTGAGAGACATGGTGAAAGGCTTTGATACTAATTGATACGAACTTTGGGAGAACCACACTACAAAAGCTAGCCATTGTAGTTGGAGAGCCCAAGGCCATATAAACCCCACACCGGAATCCCATACTTTCGATGTGGGACTCAAGTCCCATACCTTGCAATTGGATCCTAACAAGGGTCAAAATAAAAAACAAACTGATTAGTCGAAACTGCAGGCCTGCAGCAGAGAAGATAGTAGTTTTCGCCTAATCATGTAAAAGACCTTTGAATATGGATCACTTACAAAGGATATAATGTTTGAAAAATGAAAAGCTTAAACTTTTCACTTCAACTGTTGTCTTATTCATATATTTTTCCAGGACTCTGTTGGATATACGAAAATATTTAGCTTAATCCAAATGGAAAACTGTATCCAACTAGTACAAGTCCAAGCTATTATTTCTGAAGCATTTAAAAATGAAAATAAAACTAACGGGAAACACTTAGATTGAAAATTAAATCTGGATGTGATAATAACAAATCCTTGCAAATCAGGAGGTACTATTTCTAACCAAAATTACCTCATTCTTATCTGACATCCATTCTGTTTAATTGGTTGATTCTTCTTATATCATACACCTGGCTTTTTCTTCATTATGAAACTGAAACAATTTCTCTCTTACAAAATGTTTTTCCCGCAACAAAATACATTTGAAGTAAGGTTGTTTGATATAATAATGCGTTGTCATTTATCATTTTCATCCATATTGAAGGACAAGTTTTTATTTGGGTTGATGCCAATATATTTTTATAAATGACTTTGATCTTGAATAGATTTGATATGGGAATACAGGTAATATGGTACTTATGACTTTTCAAGTGGACATAGAACTCAAAAGATAAGGATAGGAAGGGAATTATTTTTGTATGTTAGCATTATTTACTTCTGGTCTTTGGTTATTGGTATATAGTATGGTCAACTTGCATTTTGACACCTGCTACAATAATATTGCTTGTGGAGTACCTTCTTTGTTCTTTTTTCCTTGTGAAATAAGCTTTCTAGTGGTCCTATTGAGTTGTGGAATGTGTTTTGGATGGGGTATTTGGGAGAGTTGGTAATTCTAATTATTTCACAAACTTTGGTTAGACTTTTTGTTATTTTTGTCATCTCAATAAAGAAATGAAGGACAGGAAAAGAGAAAGAAACTGATGTCAGTTATGAACTCTTCTACAAAGTTGTATTTGAAGAGACATTCTTGCTTACACATGGTGCTTTACGTGATTTTGCATTAAACCAAGAGGAACAGCCAATTGATTTGACACATACTGCATGGTGAGACCCAAATTTGAAATCGTCAGATCAACTGTTGTTAGTTCCTATTAATCTGGTGCACAGTTCTCGTGCCTACCAAATTTTCTGTATCTTAATTTGATTTTAAGATATATATTATGAAATTTGGCATTAGAGTAGCTTGACTAAGGATCTGTCAACCATTTGTTTGAAAAGGATTTCCTACGGCAGCCATATAGGAGTACCCATGCATCCTAGAGGCCTTAGCGAGCCAATTTTGGTATATGTTTGGTAGTGAATCTGTTCTTGTCTGGAAGCATTACATGCTGTATAATTTTGTTTACATGGTTTTCTTGTTGTATGGCTTTTACTCAAAGCTAATTTTATATCCATATTCCTTTATATATTTTATTGGAAATACATTTTTAAAACTTATCTGGTTCATAAATATTTAATAGTTGGCACATCTTGCAGATTAGGAAATGATGACAACTCGGGGCAATCAACATCTGGCATTTTCATATGTGCTGTATGCCAAGTTGACCTTGCTTCAAGTGAGGGCATCTCTGTTCATGCAGGTTCTATTTTCTCCACAAGCTCCAAGCCCTGGCAAGGTCCTTTTCTATGTGCTGATTGTCGCAATAAGAAGGATGCTATGGAAGGGAAACGTCCTAGTGGAGTTAGTGTCATATAGGTTCTTATTTGGTTTACTCTTATTCTTTATGCCATCATTCATTTTTTTTTTCCTTTTGTAATAGGCCAAGTAATTGTTTGAATCTCACTGTCAAGTAGTAACAGATGTATATGTGATATCCATGAATTCACGTAAAATGGGCGTTGAATTTAAGTATCAAAGGCTGGGAGAGAGCCTGGACGGTTAAGATCAGTGCCGGGTAGATTGTTTTGTATAGTAGTTGTGTACTTGTGTTGCTTAATGTGCCACAAAAGTCAGGAACATCTTGATTAAGTTTGCAGCATTGCAGAGAGCATAATACCATCACCCAATATTCCTGTAAATGAACTTCCATCACCTTTTCAGTCCTTGGGGATTAAAAAGTAAAATAATCAAATCTTATGTATTGAAAAATCAATTAATCTAAATTTAAGATATGATGCACTGCGTATTTTGCAGCTTTTTGGTTTACATGCTCTCTATGCTTGTTGCTAGTATATGTTTATTAGCTATGAAGTACAGATATATCGTTGTTAAGGTGTATTTGCGTGTTAGACATGTATCAGTGTCAGATACATGGAGATACTCGTACGACACACATGTCTTGCATGTCAGAATGTGTTTGATTAAAAAAATTATTATTTTTAATTTAGACAAGTTTCAGATATGTTTAGATACATTTTAGACATATTTAGATGTTTTAAATATGTTTAAGACACAATTTAGATATGATCTATTAATATATATTTTAAATAATTTCATGATTAACGTTTAATTAGTAAATCTATAACTTTTTCAATCATAACTAATGTCTCAGTCATTATTTTCACACATTAGTATTTTAAGTTTTATATTTTCATATATTACTATTAGATTTTTAAGTTTTATCTTTTTACACATCATTTTTATCTATTCTTTTTACCTTTATTCGTACTAAATTGTCCACTTTATCGTCACTAAAGTTTGGTTCATATCAATATTTCCTCTAATTAAGTTTTTTTATTTTTAAATTAATTTTAGGAGAAATTAGATTAAGATTTTTTAGAATATATCAATAGAAATTATCTTTGCATATTTTTTAAGAGGGGCTTATTAGGTAGCAAAATATTAGTATACGTATGACATATATATAAAATATTATAAATCTTCAAGTTTATAGAAATGATATTAATGAATTATCAATTTTTTTACTTAAATTTTGTAATATTATATATATATATATATATATATATATATATATATATATATATATAAGTTTTATCTTTTTGAATTTAGTTATTATTTTTATCTCCGTGTCTCTTTTGTACTTTTTCATAGTTTATTAGTAATTTGTGTAACACTTCTCTTTGAACATGTATTTTTAACAACTGAGATAAAAAAAATACCAAATATTCTGAGAGCATGATTGATTTGTTTTCTTGTTTTATCTTTTAATTAATATTTTTTTCAATAATGGTATTCACAAACTATTTTTATTATATCATTCTTACGTTATTTTTTTAGTAATAAACTAAGAGAAACATATTTTTTAATAGAGGTATAAATTTGTTCGAATAACCAGATCAACTCAATCAATCCGAATCGAATCAATTAAATTAGTTCGGTTTGATTTGAGTATATTGATTAGTTAGGATAAAATCTAAACTAGTTAAAGCTTAATTGGTTTGGTTTCATATTTGAAATTTTAAAACCAAAGAACCAAATAATATATTTATATATTATTATTATTATTATTATTATTATTATTATTATTTATGCTACAACTTTTTTTATATATTGTTGTTTTTTTTTTGTAATATTTCCCATAAATCTTTGTCCAATCAGGCGCCGAAAACTCTCTAAAATAAAAATGTTTGGTTTTGCTCACCGAATGATATTAACTCATTGTAGGTTCTGCTTCATTATCAAAATTTGCTTTGTCACACTTAAATTTTAGTGTTTTAACTATTAATAATAATTATATATATAATTATAATTTTCTAACTTATTTCATCATATTTCTTAAATAAGTTAGTTGGATTATATTAATTCTATCAATATTAGGCATAGTATATATTAAAAAATTAAAAAATTAACAATTGTTTGGTGACATATATTCATAGCTTGAAAAATTTGTTCTTGGCCAAGAATATGCTATCAGGTGCTACTCCAAAAACTCTTGGAGAGGTGAGAGGCTTGGAAACTTTGGATATTTCCTTCAATCAACTCTTTAGATCCATTCATATTGAGTTTCAAAATCTACGTCGCTGTCTTTATAATAATTTAAAAGGAACCATTCCTAATGGTGGAGTTTTTCAAAATCTCTCTACTGTCCATTTAGAAGGCAATAAAAAACTTTACTTGCATTTTACATGTGAGTCTCATGGCATAGAAGGTTAGACATTATTATCATAATTTGTGTAACACTTCTTCTTTAAAGAGCATGTAAGGTAACAAATAACAACATCATCTGAACTTGGAAGCTGAAATGATAATTGAAAAAAAGTATTTGTACACCTCAACTTTTGGGATAATTCTATAGTCCCGAAATGTCTTGCATGATTGAAATTTAATTTTCTTGTTTCGTGAGTGTCATACTTGACTCTTGTATGTGATTTGCTCTTTAATAATTTTCTGTAGCCGAAAATCTTTTTTATAATTAATGGTATCTTACTAAACTCAATTGATTGATATATATTTTCTATTAATTTTTTGGATTTATTCTAAAATAATTTTATATTTTTATAATATTATTTTATAATACAAGACTAAGAAAATAGAAAAATACTTTTTAATAAAGGGACCAGCGTATAAATTGGTTGGAATAATTTCTAACCAATGAGAGCAAGTCAACAAAAGTAGGCTTGACTTTCTAACCAATAGAATTGGTCAATCGAAGGAAGCGTAGACTTTCGTGTGGGCCGGATTGGATGAAAGACTTAGTTAAAGCCTTTGATTTCAACCGTTGATCAAATCAATGGTGAGATTAAATTCAAGATTTATGACTAAGTGATATCTACCTTAGATCTAATCTAAACTAATTAAAGATGAAATCAATGGTTAAATTAAGTCAAAAATTGTAGGCTTGAATTTGATTAGTAGCTAATTAAGCTTAATTTGACTAATCTAATTACTTAATTAGCTAACTAAGTGAACTAATTTAATTCTTAATTAATTATAATCTAAATACTAATTAGATGTTCTAATATTTATTAAAGGTTATAATATATGCTAATATATATTAAACTAATTGATTATATGATTAGAATGTTGATTTAGTTTTAATAGGATAATTAATCAAACTAATTGCCTAATTAATTAGCAAATAATTAGGAGTAAATGGAAAACAATTAAACCCTTAAAATGCCAAGGAGACCCACGGTTTTCAGCAGCTTGGAGGCTTGGATGGCTTGGTTCTACAAGGTTCTTGAACCCTCCAAATTGTCATAAACCATGTGCACCATCATGTGCATTGATTTGGATATTTACCTTGCCAAATTGAACACTCAACCTCACTCACAAGAGTACCTCAGGGTAGCAGCCCTCTAATTTACTCTCTTCACTTTTATTTTCACACTTATCTTAGTTTAAGCTATTCATCTTCTCTCCAAAAATACCAAGAAGCCATACACACTTTTCTCCCCTTTTCTTTCTCAAATTCGGCCAACACCCTAACACCACTAACCAATATTCTATAATTTCATCTCATCATATTTTTTAAACTCAAATCTCATTCTAAACACTTTTTGTTCACAAAGTTTTCCCAAATTCCTACTCTATCTTGTCTAAAATCCAACCTTTTGCTTACTTACTTAAGGGTAAGTTTTGTTTCTATGGTTCAAAAATGGATTTCTAATTTTTCTGACCATGATTGTTCCATGGTTTTTCAATTTTGTACCTTGTATGTGTTTTTACTAATTGTTTAAGAATTTTAGGAATTGTTTTGGAACTTGTACGAAATTTAGAGGAAAGGAGGAGAACTAACTGATTAAATAGTCTACAAGAGGTAAGAGAGAGATTTAATCTCATCAACCCTAAGTGGTAATGAGAAAATGGATTGATTGTGTATGAAGAATCCATAAGGATTCGATTTGTGTAATTGTTTATGGTTTTATTATTTTTGGGATTGTTTAAATGCTTTCTTATTTGTGATATATTTTGCTATACATGATTATAGCTTTCATTATTTTTGCTATGCATGTTTATGGCTTTAAATAAATTGTATGTATATTGTATGTGATTATAAAATTGCATGTGTTTAAATTTATGTAATTATTAAAGTAGGATGTGAATAACATGTAACGAATTGCATGAGTGTTCCAAAGAACACATTTGAGGCTCACGGCCTTACACCAAATAGAAAACCAAAATGTTCTCAACAATTTTTTTAAATCACCGATTTAAAGGATCTAAGTGTAATAATGGATTTAATAATGATTTAAGTTAATTATGGCCAACATGCCATTTAGTGTATAATCAAATGCCATTTTATTTTTAATTTGGCCAACATACCATTTTATTTTCTAAGATAGGTTAGGTAATGGATTTACAAAATAAATTGATTCCAATGAATCATTGAGAAAATAAAAGGAATAAATTCATTCTAGAATTTTAACTTAGCGAGAAATTAGTTTAAGTAAGAATTAGATCGAGACACTTGAAAAATACTAACGTAGAGCTCATTTTATAAATTTTGAAGTTGAGTTAGTAAGTTTCAAAGTGAAACTATTGGGTAAAAATAAAATAAACTATATTTAGAAGAAAAACATTAAAAATACATTATCTTGATTTTATAGGCAAAATCTTTAGAAATTTATTAAAATCAAACGTATAAAATCAAAAGATTCCATACTATATTTAGAACAAAAAAATACTCTACGTATTTTAAAAGTACTAGATATAATTTTACACATATCAAAAATGATGATTATAAGCTATTTGGTTAAGAAAATGAATTTAAAATCCTACTCGATTGAGAAAATGATTTAAAAAGATTTTGTGATGTTTAAAAATGACAAAATGTATTTACTGCGATTTAAAAACGTTTGTGAAAATGACGAGATTGTGAAAACGCGATAAAATTTCTACGCGATTGAAAGATCTTGTGAGTTTCTTTGTCGGGCCAAAGTGGTGGACTAGACATGTTGTGGTGTAGATCTTGTCAGGTGGGACGTACTATACTTTGTTATTTTGTGACTAAGGGCATTTTTGTAATTTTTTGTAATTATGGTAAAACTTGGATAATAAGGGTATTTTTGTAATTTTAGATCATGTTTAGAGTGTTGTGCCAATTTGGGTTATAATTGGTGATTGATTGACGAGGCGAATTACACCGTGTTTGGTGTGATAAGCGTAGTGTGGTTCATTTATGAACTTGGAGGCATTAGTGTGCGGAGGATTCCATATGTGGACAGTGGTAGCACCTGCAGGCGTGGTAACGGCAACACACTAATGATCTTGACAAACACTATTCTTAATCAAGATCTTGAGGAGACTACTAAGTACTATGCACTCGTGGTACACGATGTTTGAAT
This sequence comes from Ormosia semicastrata, assembly GCA_029884595.1. Taxonomy (NCBI): domain Eukaryota; kingdom Viridiplantae; phylum Streptophyta; class Magnoliopsida; order Fabales; family Fabaceae; genus Ormosia; species Ormosia semicastrata. Next base: position 22,798,303 of record JAQQTO010000053.1, on the reverse strand, counting down.
TTGTGTATTTCTACACGATGTTTTGAATTTGTGGGCTATAGACACAAAGATTGGACGATGCAATAGTTTGGTTGGGCGTACCATAAAGTATTATTAGTTTCTATTCGGATCATTCTCTCAGATATCCGTGTTTAGCTCCATGGAGTAGAAACGAGTCGTGTGTGTTCATGCATCATCTGCACTTTACTGTTTACCATATACTATGATAAAATGTATGATGTATTGCTTTAATATATATTGTATGATATGATGATATATGTTATTTATTATATATATACATATGGCTTTGCTATATTATGCATAATGTATTAAATTGATATACTATGTGTTATTGTAATATCTACTTGCTATTGTAATATCTTTTGTATTGTCATTTTCTTTATTGCCATGCGGGTAATGGTGTAATTGTCTCACCTCTTTATTGTATTGTTTTGTCTGTTTCTACTTTATGTTTATATCATCGAAGACTACAATGGCGGCAAGGGAGATCAATTAGGTTTCTTTAGACTTCGTTTCTCGAAGGCGCAGAGGCTTGGTATGTCCAGCTGGGACACAGGACACATAGAGTACAGTGGTAACGTGACCTTATCAGTAAGTAGAACTCGACAGGGGTTCGTTACTACACGTTATACAGTTGCTTTCGTAGAGATCATTTTACCTATTAGAGAGTTGTGGGACGAGTTTTACTATACTCCTAGAGAGAACTTCGATACACTTTTGGGTCGAATTTCTATCGGTCAAGACATTCCTAACTAAGAAATTTGTCTTATGACGATGGCTCATATCTTAGGTGTTATGTTTGAGTAATATACTGTCTTTTACCATTTTCTATTAAATATTAATAGTTGTAAATTAATTGTATACTTTAGACAAGAATCACATGTATATTATGGTGAGTTTATATTTGTTATATTTTGTGATCCGTGTTATTTTATTTAATGTTATAATTATAAAAGGAAAAAATATATATATATACCACAAATATTATTTAAGTATCAAAATGTTTTTACAACTTAGATAAGGATTTTATTTATTTTTATTTTTCTGCATCATAAATGTGACATCCCCAGAAAGGGTGTTACAGTATTGACTTTAAAAATAATGAATTTCTGACTCTGGTTTATGAGTACTTAAGTAATGAGAGCTTGGAAGATTGGATTAAGGGGAAGAGAAAGCATGCAAATGAAAATGGGTTGAATCTTATGGAGAGATTGAATATAGATATTGATGTTGCTTGTGCATTGGATTACTTGCACAATGATAATGAAGTTCCTATTATGTATTGTGATTTGAAAACCAACAACATTTTCTTAGATGAAGATATGACTGCAAATGTTAGAGACTTTGAATTCGCTAGGTTGCTAATTCAAAGTTCAACTAATCAAGTCTCCATTAGTTCCACTCATGTCTTTAGAGGTTCAATTGGTTACATATATACCTTTAAGTTAGTAACCTCACAATTTCCTCTTTAATTGAATAATAGTAGTATATAACTTGTCAAGTTAAATCTCTCTTGAAAAATTTTTTAACTTATTCAAGTATAATTTCTTAATACAAATATCAATATGTTTCTTTATTCCCTCTTTATGAACTTTTTAATACATATTTTGAAACATGAAATAATTATTAGTATTCAAATCAATAAGTTTGATTCTATTTTTAGAAATTTTTTCATAGGTTTATTATGTATTTTTTTTTGCTATGAAAAACTATTTATTTAATTGATTTTTATGTTAAAAAATAGTCAATCCAATCACTCAAACCAAACTAATTCGTAGATGTTCGGTTTGATTTGGTTAGAATTTGACTATCAAAAAATATAAAATTTGAACAAAATCAAATCAATTGATTTTGATTGGTTCAAATTTATTTTCTCTCAGAAAATGAAACAAATTACTCACTTACACCCCTATTTTTTAATACATATTCTCTCCTCTTTTTTCCTGAACAAGAGAAATATAACATATTGGGTAAATAAAATAGTGTGATATTTATTTATTTTTATTTTTAAATTATAAAAATATCATTTTGCTTCCGTTAAAATTTCAGCCTCTGATACCTCTTATCCAAACACATCGTGCTAGATGCAAAATTGACCTGATGAGGCCTCATGCTAAAACAAAATGTTGTTTCCTTTTTTCTTTTACTGAGAAAAAAAAAGATAATGTAACCCCAATTACAATCTTCCAATATTGCACGGATAGCAACAGTCAAATTTGTCAAATTTTTTAAAGTCAATTTTGCGTAATATACACGAACACAATAAATAGTTGATTATGAAGATGATAAGAGACATACACAGCAAGGGTCATAGGAGAGAATCATATGTGCTTGTTGAACTTCATTTGCTCTTACTCCTCAAATTTGTCAAATTTTTTAAGTCAATGTTGCGTAATGTACACGAACATAATAAATAGTTGATTATTATTAATTGAAGATGATAAGAGACATACAAAGCAAGAGTCATAGGAGAGAATCATATGTGCTTGTTGAACTTCATTTGTTCTTGCTCCTCAAATTTAGTTAGGATGGCTCCCGGACTTGTACTTGGTTCGCTTGTTCTCTGCAGTTCTCTGCTTCTTCTCTTGGCAGAAGAATGCCCAGAGTCTTTTCATTGTCATGCACTCCACCAGGATCTTTTCTTCCCATTCACCAACTCAACGAACTCAGAATGTGGTTTGTCTGTTTATGGTTGTGATGAGATAGGTGAAGCTGCACAAGTAGAATTTCGTTTGCCAAATTATACATCTCTTCAAATTGTATCGCCAGTAATAGGCTTAGGCACCACTGAAATTTCAGTGTCCGTGAAAGACCGTCTGCTTGAACAGGTCAATATGTCTAACTTATATTGTGGTGTATTAGGCTACAATGTTACCCTTCCCCCAGCGTCTCCTATGATGTCTTTTAAGAAGGAATTTGATTACACACTGACTCTCTGCGGATGCAGCCAAGACCTCCAAGTCAATCCCCCTGAAAACTTTTCCAGCTATAACTGTAGGTATAAATACGACCAACTCTATTATGGTGTTCTAAAGGGTGACGACGCCCTCCCTAGCGCTTTCAATGCATGCACAACTTATCAGGTTCCAGTTAAATCACCAAATGTTTCCGACTTGGAAGCATCGTATAGCACTGAATACACCTTAAGAATAAAATTATCTGAGAATTGTTCGACGTGTATTGATAAAAGAGGAGGCCAATGTCGACTTGATGACAAAGGAGAGTTTCGTTGTGTTTTAAAAGGTACGACTGTATGGATTCCTCATGTAAAATAAGTATAACTGTTAATTTTATGGAGACTTAGATTTTTCTGAATGTTGAGTTTAATTCAATTTTCATTTGACTTTATTGGTTGAAAATTGTTTATTAAAAATATTAAGATGGAATTTTTTTTTTTAAAATGAATCTTAAAAAATATTGGTTTATTTATTTTCAAAGTTCGAAAATAATTTGTTTTTTGTTTCATTAAAAAATATTAAGATGGAATTTTTTTTTTTAAAATGAATCTTAAAAAATATTGGTTTATTTATTTTCAAAGTTCGAAGAATAATTTGATCAAATAATTTTGTTTCTGATCAATAATATATATATTAATATTCTGCAGATCAAGGGGATCAGGGACATGGATTCATGAATGTCCTCATCGAGGCAGCAGGTAAAAATAAAAACAATTAATTAATAGTTTTCGGAGTTTTTTGTTTTTATATTTGAGAAAAATTGAAGTTAATTTCTTAAAACTCCCTTACTTTTTTTGCATAATTATATAAATCATCTATTTGTTTCTATTAAAAATAAAATAAAAGAAAATTTTGTATAATAATAATACTAAAACAATGAAAGGGAGTTGAGATTAGCATACAGCCAAAAACTAACATCTATTACACATAATTTTGGTAAACTGTGATTAATATTCATGATATGGGGAATAATTCCTATGCGGTATACAAATTAGTAATTAGTCCTACTTGAAATCTCTCATTACTTCATTACCTTGTAAACAACTAAACATCTCAACGTACGTACTTTATGCTCATGTACCACGAACGATAAAGTATGAAGAGGTACTATTCTGATTGCTTTTATTTATTATACTTCCATTCTTTTTAATATAATTAATTTCAATCCAGCTGCTTCAGCTGCTACGGTTGCTATGGTTGCAACGCTTATGGTCTTGAATTGCTGTTTTAGAAGAAAAGTCACCCGTGCATCTATATTCTTCTGGAAGGGGTATAATCCAACCAATCAATCAATTGAGGTCTTTTTGAAGAAATATGAATCCCTTCTAACCAAAAGGTACACTTATTCTGAGATAATACAAATGACTAACTCCTTCAAAAACAAACTAGGCCAAGGGGGTTATGGAAGCGTATACAAAGGGAAGTTGCCTGATGGACGTCTTGTTGCAGTGAAGGTTTTAAGTGACTTGAAAGGGAATGGTGAAGAATTCATCAACGAAGTTGCTAGTATCAGCCAAACTTCTCATGTTAATGTAGTTAGTCTCTTTGGATTCTGTTTTCAAGGTTCAAAAAGAGCTCTAGTTTATGAATTTATGCCTAATGGATCCCTTGAGAAGTTTATATGTGAAGAGAATGCTGCAATGGTTGATCGTCAATTGGATTGCAAAACTTTACATGATATTGCAATTGGTACTGCTCGAGGTTTAGAGTACTAGCATAGAGGTTGCAACACTCGAATCTTACATTTTGACATCAAACCTCACAATATACTACTTGATGCAGATTTCTGCCCGAAGATTTCAGATTTTGGACTTGCAAAAATATGCCCAAAAAAGGAAAGTATTGTATCCTTGTTGGGTGCAAGAGGAACTGCAGGGTATATTGCTCCTGAAGTGTTTTCTAGAAATTTTGGTGGTGTGTCTCATAAGTCAGATGTCTATAGTTTTGGAATGATGGTTTTAGAAATGGTTGGAGGAAGAAAGAATATTAATGTGGAAGTTGAGCGCTCTAGTGAAATATATTTTCCACATTGGATTTATAAGTTTCTAGAAACAAATCAAGAACTTGCACTGCAGTGTATTAAAAATGAAAATGATAATGAGATGGTAAGGAAGATGATTGTGGTAAGCTTATGGTGCATACAAACTGACCCTTCTGCTCGGCCAGCAATGAGTAAAGTGGTAGATATGTTGGAAGGAAGCCTAGAGTCGTTGCAAATACCACCCAAACCTTATTTATCTTCGCCCAAAACATCTCCAGCCCATTGGTCAACTTCAAACATGGAAGATTGATTATAGTGGTGTGCGCAGTATCTTTATACGAGTTTTTATTGTGAGTATTGTCCGATTATGTAAAAGAGTAGTATGTCAATCTCGAATTTGAATTTTCGTTGTTTCAACTTTTAACTGACATTTCCTTGTTCTTTGTGAGCTGTAAACAGTTTGTATTTGTATTCATAAATCTTTGTGGTCATTGTAGTTAAGATTCACGATTTTCTCAAGCTTGGAGAAAAGATTTTTTGTTTTTGTCTTAATAGTATCCATTTTTGACATTTACTTTTCAAAACTCTTCATTACAAGTAATATTTGTTATAGAAAATCTAGTTTCTTGTACAAAATGGAATTGATTCCTTCAACATTTTACAGTTTTCGTTTTGTGTGATGTGGCTGCTTTATTATCACTTTGGAATGACCTCTTTAACTTGCTCAATTTTCTTGCATAGCTTCCAAATTTGACTGGTTTTAGTTTTTCTTTTTAAACATAGGCATGCACTTCTTATTTTGTGCAATTGAGATAGCTGGAGACTTTAATTTGTTGTGGGAAATGGGTGTCCATGCACTTCTTATGTGGCAACAATCGAATGGATTTATGACTACATAGGTTTATATGACTTTAAAGGCAAAAACGAAGCCACTTCTGCAATTATATACAGTTATTTATACATATCGAATCCAACAAATTATGCTACAAAGTATGTCTAATAGACTTTTACTACCTAAGATTTAGATAACTTGCTACCTCAGGTATAGATAACAATCTATAGTGACAAGAATGATTATTCTTGGCCATTTTTCAGAGCTCTGTCATTTCATCGTCAACCTGCTTCATATCTTCCTTTTTCTATTGGCATGAATTTGGTTAAAAGAGGATTTCAGAAGGAATTGAATCAAGTCATGCCTAATTTAACTTATGAAGAAGGCTAAAACACATTATTGAGAATTAAATTAGGATACTCTAGATTAACTTTAGTTTTAGAAACTAGTTGAGAACTAATTACAAAAATATAATTAAAGAATTGATATACAAAAAGGAAAATAGTAAAATATAATTATGTACAGAATTAATTAAATCAATCAAGCTAATCAATCAACCCAATCATCACAAATCAATCACGCTAACATCTTCCCTCAATCTCAAGTAGGTGTAGAGGGATCCAACTTGACTTTGGAGACCAGGGTGCGAAATCAACCGGATGATGAGTTTTGATGAACAGATCGGCTGACTGGTGGAAATGAGATGAAGAGTACCACAAAGAATATATTGACAAATGAAGTGACAATCGATTTCAATGTATTTGATGCGCTTATGAAAGACATCATTATGAGCAATCTGAATAGCTCTTCAATTATCACAATAAAGAGTAATGAACGAAGATTGAGAGAAACCTAAGTCATCAAGAAGTTAGCACAACCAAAATATTTCAGAAGTGGTGTTAGCAAGAGCTCGATACCATGTTTCAGTACTAGAACGTGTAGTCAAGGTCTGTCTTCTTCGCAAAACTTTGTATGGTCTTAAACAAGCTCCCCAAGTCTGGTTTGCCAAGTTTAGTTCCACCATCAATCAACTTGGTTTCTCCTCTAGTCCTCATGATTTAGTTCTCTTCATCCGAAAGATTTATCGCGGTACTGTAATACTGATTCTTTATATTGATGACATGATCATCACCGGTGATAATACTTCTAGCATTATTGATCTTAAAGCATCCTTGAGTTGTAATTTCAAAATGAAGGATGGTGGTGAACAAAAGAATTGGACCGATAGCCTAAGTTCCCTAATACCAAGTTAGAAATAGAAATAGAGAAAAAGAATGATGAATATATGTATATTTCTAAATAAGTTGTATGCAGGAGGGTTAGTTTCTATTTATACAAGAACACTGTTATACAAAAAAAAAATAATATAATTATATATGGAATCAATCAAATCTATCAAGCTAATAAATCAACCCGATCATCACAAATCAATCATGCTAATAAAGATTAGATATAAAATAAGGTAAACTAAATTTAAAACCAAAAAAAAAAAATAGTTGTCTTTAGGTGTAAGCAAAATTCCCGGAAGCCACCAAGTTGAGTAAACAATTGAAAGGAGAAGAAAAAAGAAAATGCTTATCAATGTTTTGTAAGCTGTTTTTTAATTTGCCTGACATGGAAATTGTCCCCCAAATAGTTCCACTGTATCAACTTTAAGTCATTGCTTCGTCCCCCATTAGTGCCATTATGGTGCCATCTTTCTCAATACGATAGCATACAAAATGAAAATACATTTTGAGAAAAAAGGGTAAGATGGGATGGGCAGGAAGGATCACAGAAATTAGAGATTGAATTTAGGAAATACTGACAATTAGGAGAAGAGCGTTATAAGTCCTCTCTAGTCAGAAAACTAGAACAACGACCAGCATCCCTATGGAGTATAAACCCAAATTCAACCTCCCTGAAAGGGGCCTGGGACCATAAGGGGTAGTTTCAAAAGTCAAGCAGCTCAAGTCCTGTAAGTGCACCAATTGAGAAGCTGAGCGGGAAGAGGCCCATGTGTTCCGTTTGCTTTGTGTGGCCATTGATGGATCCCAACAAAAATCTAAATACCACTCTTTCTAGTGAATTTCTGAAGTATTCCTTAGTCATTTGTGCAAGTCAAGTCAACTACCGTAGTGCACACACATGAAGTAGGTAATTAGCAAAATAAATAAATAATTGCTTGGTACACATTTTATGGATGCATAAGTGTTTCTTGTCATGTGAAGAGAGAAATCTTCCATATATAAAAATAGAATATATTAGTGTTGTTTTAGAATTACTCTAGAGTAAACTTTCTCGCTCATTGTGGAGCTATTTGTGTCATTTTGTTCTCTTTATCATTTCATAAAAAAATTTGAACATTTAATTTTTCATTAATTGACTTTTAATCTTATTCTATTTTCTGTATATGGGTTTTAGTTGTTATCTTTTATATACATAAGATTTTGTATCCGCGCGATGTGTAGAATAAATTAAGAATTAAATAATAAAATAAATATAATTACAAATAAAAATAATTTTATTAAATAAAATATATGGAATAATTCATTAAAGAAAAATAATACTTTTAAGTTTAGTTTAAAAATACTTAAAATATATATTTTATTATATTTTCATAAAAGGATTTCACTTCAATATAAATATTAAAGAATTGAAATATAAAAGGTTATAAAACTACCTATATACCTAAAAAAAATATTTATAATATAAATAAAAATTGTTATCTTTTAAATGTACAATTTTATCCAATAAATTTATAAAAAATATTTTAATAAATTAATTTTACTTAAAATTGCATATAATAAATTTTGATATTATATTTAAATTATTATATTTATAGCAATAATAAATTATTACATATAATAATTTATTATATTTTCATTTTCGTGTAAGCTTTTTGTTCAATAAAATACATATGCTAAAATATTTAAATATTACAAAACAATGCATATATTAAAAATAAAATAACTATTTTTAATAAACATAACAATAGAGAGTAGTGAACGAGGACTGAAAGAAACCCAATTTATCAAAAACTCAATGTAACCAAAGTATTTCAAAAGTGGTGTTAACAATAGTCTAATACTCTGCTTTAGTACTGGAACGTGCGAAGTAACAAGGTCTGTTTTCTTTAAAGCTTTGTATGGTATTAAACAAACTCATCGAGTCTGGTTTTCCAAGTTTAGTTCCACCATCAGTCAGCTTGAATTTTCCTCTAGTTCTCATGATTCTATTCTCTTCATCCAAAAGATTGATCGCGTTACTTAATATTGATTCTTTATGTTGATGACAAGATCATTACCGGTAATGATACTTCTGGCATTATTGATCTTAAAGCATTCTTGGGCTACAATTTTGGGATGAAGGATGGCGGTGAGCGAAAGGATTGGACCGAGAGCCTTGACTCTCTGATACCATGTTAGAAATAGAAACAGAAAAAAAAATGATAAATATAACTATATTTCTAAACGAGTTGCATACAAGATTGTTAACTTCTATTTATACAAGAGGACTGCTATACAAAAAATTAGGAAAATAATAAAATACAATTATATACAGAATCAATCAAATTAATTAAGTTGAGTAAACAATTGAAAGGATAAGAAAAAAGAAAATGCTTATCAATGTTTTGTAAGTGTAACGTCCTACTTCTTTTTATTTTCTAAATATTTAATTTTAAATAAATACAAGATACTATTTTTCTAAAATAAAATATATTACATTAAAGGGGTTAAACCCTTCAAAAGTTAATAGTATTTATACAGACTTTTTCTAAATCAGACACCTATTTATTACAAATGAGGCTTTCAAAAGCCTTTACTTGGTGGTACAAATTTATGTAGTAGTACTATATCTACTCATTGATCCCAAAACAAAAGTGAAAACTTAATCTTCTGGCTTTGTTAATTTATAAAAACTTGTCGCACACGAATATCCTTTGGAACTCTTACCGCTAGAATTATCTGAAATGTTATACCACAAAAAGAGTGAGATAAAAATCTCAGTAGAAAAATGTAAAAAACACGTAATATAAGTTTACCACCTACTCTTTACCATTCTTTATTTCTAAAATCATAACTAGTAGTCCAAGTAATAAAATAGTAAAATAAATGGAAAGTATGATAAAAATGAATAATTGTAAACTTTAACAAACAATTGTTCAACCTTTTCTCAAAAATCTTCTTTCATTATCTCTTTGTCATCTTATTTCAATACTCTTAATCAAATGTGTCTCTTTTCTCTTTGACAATGAAGCGTCTCTCAAAGTCCTCAGATTATAACTACAATAAACTCTAATCAGGTCGTCTCCCAACACTCTAATCATAGTCATAATATTAATCTTTGATCTTTTCTCTTTGACAATGGTGCGTCCCCCAAAGTCTTCTGATTATGACCACAATAAACTCTAATCAGGGTGTCCCTCAATACTCTAATCATGGTCATAATATTAATCTCTATTTGATTAACGCGTCCCTTAATCCTCTAATCACGACCGCAATAATTCTCTTTACACATTGATTCATTTTAATTCATGGGATAACATAGCTCTTTAAAAAAATATTTTCATAAGAAAATTTATATATAAAATAAAATCAGTCATAAAATAATTGAATCAATAACAAATAATTTCATAACATAAATAAAAAGAGATTAAAATAGAACATAATCATTTACGTTCAAAATCTCAAATTTTATCATTCTGGTGTCTGTTAGCACTGCTACGTTTTAATGTTTTGGAAAAATTATATTCAAATAAGCTAAATCTTATTCAAATAATGCTTCTTGAAAATTTCAGTATGCAGTGCTTTATTCGAATAAAAAATGGGTTATCCGAATAACTCATTTGAAAACATACTTTTCTAAAACATTTTAGCATGTTTTATTCGAATAATCACGAGCTTATTTAAATAAAACTATCAAAAATCACGTCTGCAGAAACCAGAATGTCATTGTTACATTAAGTAAAAACAGGGTAAATGAGTTTGGATGCAAAGTGATGGACTAGGAGGTATGGTTAGAAGAAAGAGAGAAGAAAGAGTAGTGTTTTTGTCATTCCCTACCTATTTTTCAGAATTGAGATGGGTGGAAGAGTGATTGAAATTAAAAGGGATGAGTTTGCAAGAACCAAAGCTTAGTTACTTGTGATTCTTGGTGAGTGTGTTGTGACGAGATTAGGGAAGGAAATGAGCTATTTATAGAGCTTGTCATGCAGAAAATCTTCCTCCTATAATCATGGCTCTCCATCCAATTTTTGGCACTTATTCTTGATGATCTCATGACTTATCTCATCTCTAATAATTGCTTGGACACTTGTTCATTCTTGATCATCACTCACTATCTGATTTTAACACTTGTTCCCTATCATCATTTCGTGGAGAGGCTTATGGATCAAGCCTTATTACTCCTCCATCCATCCCTTTAACACATGTCCATATTCTAAATCTCTCTTGATCATTCTTAATTCCATGAGTTCCATTCATGACACTTGTCATTGCTGATATCACTTTCCTTGCCTCATCAATCATGCCTCATCATTTGATCTTAAAAGAATTTAGAATTTTCTCCTCCTGTTACTCTGTTACGTGCTCTCCATTTTTCTAATATCAGCTAGGTTATTCGAATAACAAGATTGTTATGCAAATAACTCACTCTATGTACGTTTTCTCCACAACTTATTTATTCGAATAGAAGAAGTTATATTTGAATAAAATGTCACATTTTCTCTTTTATATTTGCATAGAAACACTCTGTTTGAATAACCATTTGGTTATTTGAATAATATGACTGATTTTCATTTTTATGCAACTTTTATTTTTCAAGGAAGTTTCACGTGGCTTATTCAACAAGCTTCAAGATTTTTGTTAGTCTCAAGCTCGTCACTTGTCAGCATACTTATCTCACATTGCTTGACTTACAATGACTTCTTCAAAAAATTTTAAGATTTTTATTTCAATGACTTCTTCAAGAAACTTTCAAAGGTTTCTTCAAGAAGTCTTGAGATATTTATTTTATTGCTTAGTATTATTATTATTACTATTTTAAGAGTTATTACAGTAAGTATTTTTTATTTTATTTGCCTGCGATGGAAATTGTCCCCCAAATAGTTCCACTGTATCAATTTTAAGTCACTGCTTCATCCCCAATTAGTGCCATACCGGTGCCATTTTCTCAATACAATAGCACACAAAATGAAAATACATTTTTGAGAAAAAAGGGAAAGATGGGATGGGCAGGAAGGATCACAGAAATTAGAGATTGAATTTAGGAAATACTGACAATTAGGAGAAGAGCGTTATAAGTCCTCTCTAGTCAGAAAACTAGAACAACGACCAACATCCCTATGGAGTATATATAAACCCAAATTCAAGCTACCTGAAAGGGGCCTGGGACCATAAGGGGTAGTTTCAAAAGTCAAGCAGCTCAAGTCTTGTAAGTGCACCGATTGAGAAGCTGAGTGGGAAGAGGCCCATGTGTTCGGTTTGCTTTGTGTGGCCATTGAAGGATACCAACAGAAATCTAAATACCACTCTTTCTAGTGAATTTCTGAAGTCTTCCTTAGTCCTTTGTGCAAGTTAAATCAACTACCGTACTGCACACACATGAAGTAGGTAATTAGCAAAATAAATAAATAATTGCTTGGTACACATTTTGTAGATGCATATTAGTGTTGTTATAGAGTTATAATAAACTTTCTCGCTTATTGTGGGGTTATTTATGTAATTTTGTTCTCTTTATCATTTAATAAAAAAAATTGATCATTTAATTTTTCATTAATTGGCTTTTAAGCTTATTGTATTTTTTTTTATATGGGTTTTAGTTGTTATCTTTTATATACATAAGATTTTGCCCTCATGCAAAAAAGTAAATTAAGAATTATATGATAAAATAAAATAATTATAAGTAAAAATAATTTTATTAAATAAATATATGTAATAATTCATTAAAGAAAAATAATACTTATATGTTTAGTTTAAAAATACTTAAAATATATATTTTTATTATATTTTCATAAAACAATTTCACTCCAATATAAATATTAAAAAATTAAATATAAAAAAATTATAAAACGACCTGTATACCTGAAATAAATATTTATAATATAAACAAAAATTGTTATCTTTTAAATGTATAATTTAATCTAATAATTTTATAAAAAATATTTTGATAAATTAATTTTACTTAAAATTGCATATAATAAATTTTGATATTATATGTAAATTGTTATATTTACAGCAATAATAAATTATTACATATAATAATTTATTATATTTTCATTTTCATGCAAGCTTTTGGTTCAATAAAATACATATGCTAAAATATTTAAATATTACAAAACAATGCATATAGTAAAATAAAATAACAATTTTTAATAAACATAACCAACTAATCTAATTTTTAATAATAAATTATATTTTGATTAATTTTATTATGTATTCATGTCATTTTTTATCCCTTAAGATGTTAAGTATAATTTCATGTGAACTTTTCATTCCGTGAAATGTTGACATTAAAATATAATTTATTAATTTTTATTTAGTAAATTTATTTATTTATGAAGTTTCTTTCAATAAAATTAAATATCCTTAATAAAAATAGTGATTGCATATAAGAAGAATACTAACAACACATTGTTTTGGACACTTTTTTTAACACTTATTTTACTATTGGTCTATCTCATACACTTAAAAGGATTATTAGAGAAAAAAATACTATCAACACTTGCTTTTGGACTAATTATAAAATAAGTGTTAAAAAGAGTGTTCAAAAGATTGTATTGTTAACATTTCTCTCTTACATATAAAAATTTGTTAGGTGAATATTAATTTATATAAAGTATCCTATTTATCAATATTTTCATGATAACTCTGCATTTCATGTTTGATGTATATACCCAATTCAATGAAAAATAATATGCCCAAGTTTTACTTCATATCAGTATTTTACTCATTGCTAAATATAAGTAGTACGAATTTCATGTAAAGCCAAAGAAGATATGAAATTCTAGAAAATTGAAGTTGTGGTTTAAGAATTTTTATATATGTATGAAACTTCTACTTTTCCTTTACTATATTTGATAATCCTTATATAGTCTCCTTTTAACATAGTTTTAACATTTATCTTAAATTCTGCAACGGTACTCCTTTTTTTTAGTTGTTACAACAATTGCTTTATATTAAGCTCTTCAACTTTAGTTGGCATAGAAATTCACAACCTTATTTAAGTCAACAAATTGAAAAATCATTCCTTAAAGCAAAGAGAAAAAGTTTCATGAGAAAACTAATAAAAACTTAAAAGCACTCAAGCGTGGCTCACAAATGAAGAAAAAAATATGCATGAGTAGATGAGGGATTGGTAGATATTATTTTTCAATGAATCTTACATGAAAAGCTAAATGAAAATGGAAGAAATTTTGAGGGTTTGAAATTTTTGATTTCATGTGAATCATTACTTGATAAAACTCAAATATTGATAAAGTATACTATTTCTCAGCAAAAAAATAAATAAGTAAAGAATTACGTATACTATTTAACAATGTAAATACAAAAAAAAAAATTATTTAATATTAGAGACTAATACTAACGTAAATCATAATATAAAAAAAGAATAATTATATTAAAAGATGATAATGTAAATCAATAAGATATAATAGAATATTGATTAAATATACTAAATAATAACGTAAATTAATGAGCTTTTTTTTGTTATAATTGACATAGTATATTAATAGTTTAAATTTCATAAAGATAAAGTATACTATTTCCATATGTATATTATTTCGATTTCCATCCTTTATCGACCCGTCCACCGGTCCTTCCAAATTTATATGTGCATTATTAATGTTTTCATCTCCAAAAATTTCCTCACAAAAACATTTTACATGTAGGTATTTAATATTATTCAATACATAAAGAATTGAGTGATAACACATGCACCATGATTGCCAATCAAAGATTGATAGGAAATAAGAAATCAGTGATTAGGAATTTGATACCATATTGCTTTCTAAATTGGAGTAAATTGAATCCTGAAACATTTCATTAAAAAATACAAATAAAATAGTCAATCAGACAAGATGACATTAATGTGTTAAATAGCAGTATCTTACATTGAAGTAAAACATTATTGTTATTTTTATTATTCTTTTTTAATTAAGATATTTTGAATAATTTCAAACTTGCACTAAGAATGAGTTGGTAACTATACCTATTACGAGTGGCCTTACACTTCATAGTAGTTAGGGAGCAACAACCCTGGCAAATCCTCTTATGTAGCAATAGTGACTCAACGGCGGTGTCGCTGTAGGAGTTGAATTTAGCATTAGATTCGATAGGTTGGGGAGCTTCAAACTCCAGATCTTTGACCAATTTGCCTGTGATCAGAGGGACCTGGTCTCGTACCCGTAGCATGTGCCACAAATTCTTCATCAATGAGACAACCAAAGCGAGATAGTCGGAATTCAGGTGGTGGATTCTATAGCAGCGGTGCCGTCATCGTTTGGCGAAGAAGGGGAGTGTTATGAATGATTATTCCTTTTTTCTATTACCGAAGACTTACTTGTTAATGCAATTATATTTTAAAAAAATTCATTTAATTTGTATCTTTAGTTCTTACTTCGATGTTTTTTTTTAAGGTTAATTTTTTGGATGGTTTTTGGTTATTTGTTTTTTGGTTCTTTGTTTGTTAAATGGTTTTTGATTTGACTATTTATTTTTTAATATTTATATATGTGTCATCCATATATATAGACATGTTAATGTTGCGTTGTCTTTTTTTCTTTTAAATAAAAATACATAACATTAAAATAGGTAGACTATTTGACACATGACATAAAATTAAAGTTTTGCTTGTCACGTAAGATTGACACATGACGAATTTTTAAGTCACATATCTCTCTTTTATATATTATATCGATTGATTGATGTTGTTAATACTAATGACACTCACATTTTCAATTTTTTTATATAAAATTAAAATAGATTGGTGTTGTCCTGAATTGCTCTAGGGCAAACTTCCTCATCCATTATGAGACTATTTATGTAATTTTATTCTCTTTACCATTTAATAAAAAATTCGATCATTTAATTTTTCATTAATTGATTTTTAAACTTATTCTATTTTCTATGCATAGATTTTAGTTATTATCTTCTATATACATGTTGTTAATTGCAATTACAATCACATTTTCAATTTGTTTTTCCAATTTGCTAGACTACTGCTCCCACATTAAACTTGCTAGATACGCTTCCTAATTGAAATGATATATCTGCCTTAACTCTTCCAATACCCAATTACCCACCCAGTACTCTTCTGCTTGCCTTTATCTGACTCTTCGTTCTTAACCTTTCTTCATTGTTTCACATGGATCTTCAAATTTCAAACCCTTTCTCATTCTTTGATTCTCTCTGCAACTTTTGTTCTCATTCCCAATATACATTTTCGAGACTTAAACAGCTCCAGAAAGTGCAAGGGTAACTAATGGGAATGGAAGAACAATTGTGAAAGTGCACCTGTATCATCAAATTGTATAGCTATATATTGCAGCTTTCTGAGACTTAGGGTGAATATAAATAGTTAGTATGATATGAGTATATATATTTATATTTTAATAATTAGCCACATCAGGTGGCTCTCATTGATGTTATATTCCAAAATTCTTTGTTACATCTATTTTTAATTTTAATTTGTTTGCATCCTTTGACTCTCCCTTCCGTAAGGTTATGTGTACTCAGAAAAGCAACCAACACTAGATAAACATGAAATATTAAAGGCAACTTATGGTCATGTATATATCTATATCTATTTTTTTTAAGCAGTTATTTTGAAGTTAATGTTTTGGTACAAACAGAACTATATTTTTTATTTTCTTGAATTGCAGTTATATTACTTTATGTTCAAGACTACAATCTCAATTCAGAGATCAACCGTTACAAAGAATCATCGAAAATAGCTATTAGGATCATTGGCCTATGGAACTTAATTCCAAAAAATTTATGGACGACGTAAGATTGCTTAGTCTATTCCTATATGTAGTTTTAAATTCGTTTTCCCGACCTATTTCTTTTCACTGCTGTTACTCTCAAGATGCTACTACCTCTATCACAAGTTTTTATATGCATTATGCCAAAACTAATTCCAATTTCATATATTGATAGTTATTATTTTGTCTTGATGATCATTAATATATGAATTTTGGCAATACTTACAATTACTAAAATATTAGTAATTTAGTTATTTATACCTTTTGTATTAGGGATGGTTATTAGAGATATATTTATCTAAAGTAAAATTTGTCGAGGCCTTTATATCTAAATTTGGATCTATAGAAGGTTACTTTTGTTCCTCAAAAAGGTATTTTATACTGCTGTTGATAAATCAGTAAGATTTCTGAGTTATGTGCAAGATGTTTAATCTCTAACTTGTTTCCCATGGCCTTTCAGCATGTAAGGTGTTTCTTCATGGCCATGTGGATATGAGAACCTAGATACCATTAATTCGATCTTCATAGGGGAACCCATTCTTAAGGTAACATTTCTATTGCATATACGTCATTAATTATTCAGCCTGATTATTCTTGCATTTGCTATTTTGAAATTCCTGTGTCTCGCAGTGAATTGTTTTGTTGGGAAGTTCTGTTTTGATTCTGATAGGACTTTTATTCCTGCATTAGAAGGAATTAATGAGTCAAGGAGTGTCACTTACAAGTCTGTTGTTAACTTTTGGGACAAGGAACTGAGTAATTACATGACGGCTAACCGTTGTTGCATCTTCTGCATTTTTTTTCTCTTTTTGTTTTTTTTTCAATCAATAAGTCAATTGGGTTTCTTTTCCGATGAAATATTTCTTGATCAACTTAGTATTTTTTTCTTTTTAATATCTTCTCTCACTCTTCAGCTTTTCAAGATGGAAGAGTTGCACACAAATTTATTCTTATATAAGGAAATATAATTAATAGCTTATTTAGTTCATTATGAAGTTCTGCTACATTTTTGAGGAACAAATGCTTCAACATCGATGGATCTTCTTACAAAATACTGTATACCTTCAACAATGTATAACATGAATTCAACTATTTTTAGGACAAAAGGAATGTTAAGTTCTGCTTTAAGAGATTAATCTTCAAATCCCAATTTTCAACATGGTTTTTAAGTTTTATTTCTTTCTCCTTATTAACAATTATCTTTACTGATTTTAGATACTTCACACTTGATTATTTGTATTTGGAGGTCAGGACTGTGAAGAGGAAGATTGAGATAGGTGTTACAGCATGTTTTTTTACATCATAACATAATAAAATTTTGATATTGACGTCACACGAAGTGAAAATTCACACAAAAGCATAATAAAATCAATCGAATGTAATTTTATTATTAAGAAACTAAAATAATATTAAATGACCTTTTGCTCAAAATTTTAATATCTACATCATAAAGGGTTAAATTTTTACATAAAAACATAATAAAATTAATAAAATTTGTTATCAGGTAATTACATTAATTAATTATATTTTCAAATTAATTTTTTATATCTGCTTCAGTTCTTCCTGTAGGTTGATCTTTTTTTTTTTTTAAAACACAGACAAGAAGATAAAGGGCTCTACTAGATTATGTCCTGATATTCCGTCATACTTCCATTGGAAGAGATGGGTTGATAATGTCTACGATGAAAATTTTATGTCAAGAAAGACAATATCGATATTTAGGTAATTTATTTATTATCATTATTCTATTTGGATCTCACGTCAAATTTTCTACTGTTAGTGTTTTTCATAGTCTGAATGTTTCTGCCTTTTGTGTCTTTGTTTATTTGTTGCGTTACTTATTAATAAATAACTTATTTATTTATTTCACACTACTTTTGAACCTAGAAAGTAGAACGTACAGAATCTCTACTTGATAGGAATATTTTTAACTGCTTTTTGTCTATACATATAATTGCTTCTCAGTATGGTATTTATATATTTCACAAACTGCACCAAAGCTGTTCCATATCAATTTGTTTTGTGACATTATAAGAAATGGACTGTTATTAATTCACTTGCCATTTGGAAATCTTATAAGGAGGTATGTTAAAGATGAGCATGTCCTGTAAACATCTTTAATGTGTTTGAAGAGTTCTGATTGCATTCTTTCTGGGATTGTAAATCTTTTAATGTTTTCTTTTTTTTTTTTCCCTTTATTTCTATTAAATGGCTCTATGGTGATGCATTTTAGAGAGCTGATTCTGCTCTTTAAATGACACAATGCTTTCACTTAGCCGGTTTTCCTATATGCCTATTTAGTTATTTTATGGGCAAACGGCTCTGAAAATTGGTGACTTGCTAGCAGAGCATTAAGGAGTGAATTGTATAAGATGTTAGTTTTTTCCTTTTTATCCCTAATTCCCATTTGTTAAGTAATTTTTATTCAGCTGATTTATGACTCATCTATCTAGTTTTTTCCTTTTTATCCCTAATTCCCATTTGTTAAGTAATTTTTATTCAGCTGATTTATGATTCATCTATCTAGCAACGTCATTGGTAGAGTTATGCTAGCATTGCCATTTCAAAGAAGGCAGCCAAACTTCCTCTGCAAATGGAGTTAGGAGGAAAAGATACATGCATTTTTCTTGATGGTGCTGACATGGATTTGGTGGCTACAAACATTTTGAAGGAGGATTTTCATTCATGTGAATAACGCATCTGAATCTACATTTCTTGGAAAGAAGTTGGAGATGAGTTTTGTCCAATTTCTTGGAATGGTCGTAGTTTACCATTCTTGATCTTTTTCGTTATGTCATAATCTTCTGATGCAGGCATATTAGTGTTGGAACAGAGTTAACTCAGTTAAAACAAGAGAACAAATCTTGGAAGTCAGAGTTTTATATTCTTATTATTTCAGTTTTTTTATTATATTTTGTCTTTTTGATCTTTAACATTAATCTTAAAGTATAGCTCAAGAGAAAGCAAGCGATCAATGACAATATTTTCATATATTGCACTATCTTTGTTTAGTAGGGTTTGCTAGTGGGTTTTGCACATATATTTCTCTATTTAGTGGGTTGAAATTCTTGGATTTAGGTTGTTGAATCAAGACCATGAGTAAGGGTGCAATAGTTAGATCATTTTAGGGTGTAACGCTGGTGTAAACAAGTTCATTTGTCACACCTTCTTAGAAGAAAAGAGGAAAAATGAGTAAGTTGTGACACCTTCTAAGAGTTTTATAAATTCTTAAGAGAACTAATTTTTATCTTTCAGTTAATAATTCTATGCATTATGTTCAATAAATTAAAAAGATGCTTTTCATACATCTATTTTCTTGTTACAGAGAACAAGTAATTTTGTGATAAACTTGGTCGCGGTGGCCACTGAGGTTGTGATTATCTATTGAATTTTGTTTATTGTTAAATGTCTTTTTCAATGAATTTTAATGCTTTCCTCTTTTTAGTTAATTTCTTGCTCAGTTTTTTGGCTCAATTTATTTTATTTGTTGTTGCTTTTCATATAGGAATGTTCTTAAATTTGAGAATAGTTAAGTGTTTGAGACTGATGTGGAAGGAAATGAGATTAGGGTGATTAATTCCTTATAGGATTTGTATCTCTCATTCATGTTGAGTGTTACTTCTTTTTTGTCCATTGAAATTATCTTGAACCATGAATCTGAGACCCCGTTGATTTTTGAGTAATTTTTCTCCTTTTCACAAGAAGAGATTGAAAAGGTATGAAAGCTGTTGGATGGGAAGATATTTTCTAAGAATGTGCTCTTATTGCATTTTGTTTTATTAGTTCATTTGTTGGATATAGAATAGTTAATCTATCTTTTCTCTTTTGTTTGTAGATAAGAAATTCTGAATTCTTGTTTTAGTGCACGGATTGCATTGATCTTGAATCTTTATTTTAGTTTTGTATGTGATAAATGATTGAAATTTTCAAATATAGCTAGTAATAGGATTTTTGTTATGCGATGAGAATATAGGCTTCAAATGTTAAGGAGCTCTATGTCTTTGAACGAATGAAAGGCATTAAGGTTGTTTTGGGTTCCAAAGTTTATTAGATAATGAGTTAAATTGTAAAGAAGAGTAGTATAATAGATGTTATCGTTAAAAATTTGGGGTTATGTGATATAATGTAATATATTTTTTTGTTCTTATAGTTGTATGTTCTATGTGCAAGGAATTTCTTAGATCTATTAATCTCAATATTTATAATATATCAAAATATATTAAGAATTTTAGGGTTACATTAAAAAAACGTTGATGAGAAAGTCATTGTTGAAACCCTGAATATCAATCTCGATGAAAAAGATATATTATTCTTATCCCATAGTAGTCGCTCATGTATCAGTATCAATGAGACAAATGTACCCATTAGAGTGACTAGGAATATGAGTCTCTCACTGTATATATAGAATAACTAAAATGAGTTAAATCTACCTACTATGACAAACCCATATACAGGACCTATAAAATAAAACTCACATATGAGCAATAATTTAACAATAGACTCATTAACAATACTGATCACAATTTAGACTAAACAAAATGCTCTAATAATTTTGGTGTCCAATTAATTTGGGTTTTATAAAATTATAATATGATTTATGTTAGACCATAAAATTTTCTAACATTCTCCCACTTGGATGGTATAAGTCATATTACATTATTTCAATAAGAAAATAATTTTCCTGATTAATCAAACAATATATGACCACAACATAATGTCAAAATCGAGTCAATATTCTCAACAACTGATCCAAAATGAGACTACAAGCATATCAACAATACAGAAAATCATACTCGAAGGAGTATTAATATCATACATACAAGATACTCATATCCCGGTGACCCAACAAAATGTGATATATGGGTAATGGGAAAACACATCCAAAATTGCATGCCAATATGTAATCAAAGTGCATTTCCTAACAAAATGGCCCCAAACATCCGCCTAAGATGCTTTTTGATATTTAACAAACATCTCAGCACAATAACAAAATGAGACTGGTCCAAAATATCTCCACAATATGTCATAATATGAACAAATAATACTATGCAGATAATAATAATAACAATATTATATGACGACGACAATAATAACATAATTATTTAAGGTCTCGAGACATAAAATGAGGTCACAATATAATTACAAAACAAACTTCCGCTAACCCAAAACATTAAAAGACCTCACTATACCCATATGAGTCACCCACAAAACTTTGACAGCTAAACCTTTGGCTAGGGGATCTACAATCATAAGTTATGTAGGGATATACTCGACATGAGTTTGAAACTCCTGAATCTTCTCTCTAACTAACATATACTTTGTGTCAAAAGCTTCAAACACTTAAAGCTCTTACTGATTTGAGAGAAGCATATTACGACAGAGTTACCACAATATATAGTAAGAGGCCTAGAAATACTCTCTACAATACGAAATTCGGTAATCAATTTTTTTTTAAACCATACCTCTTGACGTGTAGTCTCATAACAAGCTATATACTCTGTCTCCATAGTGAAAATAGTTGTAAGTGTCTATTTAACACTTTTATAAGAAATAGCTCCTCAAGCCAACATAAAGATATATACCTTGATGTGGACTTGTGGTTACCTAAGCAACCACTATAATCAAAATTAGAATAGCTAATCACCTCAAGTTGATCTAACCTTATATAAGTTAACATATTATCTTTGATACCATTCAGATACCTTATGATTTGTTTTGCAGCCTGTCAATGAGCCACACCAGGTTTGCTCAAGTATCTCCCAAGTACACTAACAATGAAAGCAATATCAGGATGTGTATAAACTTAAGCATACATAAGACTGCCAACAACGGAAGCATATGATACCTTCTTCATTTCAGTAACATCTTTATCTATTCTGGACCGCGATTTGAGATCCCATCTAGGGGATCAACCTGGCACACGTGTACAATCGGATTCTGCCCTAGATGGCGTAGGTAAGGCCTTGATGACAGTCCGGACCTCAAAGCCATGCACGTCGAGCGACGTTGGGCCATAATATCAAGATTGATAGATTCATGTAGATGATATATCCTTAAATACCCATAACTGTCAATCATCAGCTTACGGTATTATAGGATTCATAACTGTCTCAGACTGCTAAGTAACTTTCATATCAAAGTTCCTAACTTATAGGGATTCTCCCCAACAATAAGGGGAAGATAATCTCTACCAGGATACTAATTCTAAATACCTACATTCAATATAGATTGCATTACGATTCTGTACACACTCTATAAATACCAGGCTAAGTAACCTTAAACAGGTATCAGTAAAATTACTTACTAAATAATACCTTACTGGAGCACATCCTGACTTGAGCGTTGGAGTCCCTTTGCAGGTACCCACCCCCTGTCTCAACACATTCGTTCGCTGCTGCTCAAGGAGGAAACCACGCAACGCGCCTATCTCAGGTACTCTTTGAATTTACTTCAGAACATTATCATTTTTTGAGGATACTAGGTATTAGAGAGTTTTTCACCCTTTTGAATAGGTGCAACACAAAGATTACAAGATTTTATATTAAATCTATTCATAATCCTTTCAATATAAGCTTTCTGAGACGAGCTAAGAGTACCATGAGATCTATCATGGTGAATCTCAATGCCCAATACAAAAGAGACATCACTAAGATCTTTCATATCAAAATGCGTTGTCAACATCTGCTTAATCTTATATACAAAATCAACACCATTACTAGCCAATAATATATCATCAATATATAAAACAAGAATGATGAATCTGCTCCCAGTAAACTTCAGATAAATGCATTGGTCAACAGTATTTTCTTTAAAGCCAAGAGAGCCAACAATATAATCAAATTTCAAGTACCAACCATCTTCAATAAAACCATCAAGTTGGTCCATATATAGATCCTCATACAAATCAACATTAGGAAGGCGGTCTTAACATTCATTTGATGAAGCTCTAAATCAAAATGAACAATCAATGTCATCACAACACGAAAAGAGTCTTTAGTAGAGACCAGTGAGAAAGTCTCCTTATAATTAATGTCTTCCCTCTGATTATATCCCTTAGCAACAAGTCTAGCCTTATACTTCTCAATTTCACCTCTAGCATCACGTTTGGTCTTAATTAAGACCCATTTGCAACTAACAGTTTTACAATCAGTAGGCAACTCCACCAATTCTCAAACATTATTCTTTCTCATAGAAGCCAACTTATCCTCCATAGCCACCAACCATTATGTACTATCAAGACTAACCATGACCTCTTGAAAGGAAATAAGATCAGAATCATCAACTGAATTAAACTCATGCTCTTGCAAGTACATAACATAATCCCTGAATTTAGTAGACTCAATCGATATAGGAACCCGCTCAGATCTTCTCAGTAAAATCACAACAACATATGGATTATGTACACTATTTTTGACTTCTTGAGTGATATTAACATTATCAACAATATCATCATTATGGATTAAAGGAGATACATTATCCCTGGAAAGGGAACAACATGAATAGGAACAACAATGTGCACATCTCTAAAATCAACAATATATGACTCTTGAGTTCCATCATGCTCTAAGTCCCTTCAAAATAGACAGTCCGATTGGATTTAATAACTTAGTAGTATGAGAAAGACAATAGAGTTTAGAACCTCTTGAGCCAATATAATAACTAATAAAGAAACCGCTAATGGTTTTTTTTTTTTTTTGGATCAAGATTCCTTAAATGTAGGTTATAAGGCATCACCTCTACCTTACAAGGTCAAACATAGAAATACCCCAAAGTAGGTCATTTTCCTGTCATAAGCTCATATGGAGTCTTTAATATAGATTTACTTGATACATGATTCAATATATATACAGTCTTCAAGGCATCTCCCCACAAGAATTCTGAAATAGTAGAATGACTAAGCATACATCTCACCATATCTATAAGAGTACAATTTCACCTTTCTGTAACTCTATTTTGTTGTAGAGTGTTAGACATGGTGTATTGTGCCTTAATACTACAGTCCCATACGAATCTAGCAAAAGGTTTAGGATTTCTATCAGTTTCATCATATATGTCATAGTACTCATCACCCCTATCAAACCTCACACATTTGATTTGCTTACTAAATTTCAATTCACCTGTATCTAGAGAAGTCATCAATAAATGTGATAAAGTACGTAAAACCGTCGATAACAATAGGAGTAATAGGCCCACAAAAAACTATATGAATTAACTGTAGTATTCTAACACTCCTGGTAACACCACTCCTCCTAGCTCCAACTGTAAGTTTCCCTTTTATATAATTAATACAAATATCAAAATCAGAGAAGTTCAAATCATGAAGAATATTCTCCTTCATCAACCTCTCCATTCTCTCCCTAGAGATGTGTCCTCAATGTTTATGCCACAACATAGAAGAGTTTTCAGCAAGTCTATCATGCTTGTTCCCAACAACATTATTAATATCTAATCATCGTTGATCAACAGAAAGGGTCAATATTTAACATACAAAGGCCATTAGATGAAACTCCAGAAATAACCAGAATGGAAGCATAAGGTAGGGAAACTCTCTTATCATTAAATAGACATGATAGTATAACTATCCAAAATATAAACTGAAAATAAGTTTCTTCTTATAGAGGATACATAGATGGTGCCTTTTAAACCTAAAGAATATCTATTACACAGCTTTAAGAAAATAACACCTATATACTCTACTTGGACACTAACTATATTTCTTACTGTGATCATCAACTCTCATTCGATTGTCTTTCGCCTATTTTGAACTCTAGTAATGAGCTTATAACGTGAGTAGTTGTATCACTATCTGACCAACAAGTGTTAGAAGGAAATTAATAACATTGGATTCAACACACATTAGAGTGAGGGGTTCAACTTTCTTCTCCTTAATTCAATTATTAAACTCTATACAATTAGCTCGTTTGAGCCAATCTACAAATTTTGTGGCACGTTCATGACCACCATTCACACTATCATGCTTAGTCTTGGTCAACACAGAGAGGTCATAGGCCCTTCTAGATTTATCAAAAGTCTTAAAGAATTGGTTGACATTATCTACTTCATAAAAACTCTCCTTAATGACTTTGTCCATACTATACTTTATGGTCATAAGATGAACTTTATTTGAATGATCCCACATTTCACATTTCACCCTAATCGTAGCAGAAAACATACCTATGGGCTTCTGGGTTCATCCACAACGAGAGCAACATCAATAACAGAGATGACTAGAAATAAACTCATTGACTGAACTCAGTACTCATAATTGGTCTCACACAACTTTGTTAACATATTTATTTTCATAAGGCAAGCTAAATCAATGTTTTAAAGGGAGATTTTCTTGTCGAGTATTTCAATTAACAAAATGAGTAATAACCACAATGGAACTCTCCTATGCAATTGTAATCTCACCTAAGGGTCCCGAATTATAACACATGAGTAAACTCTCATGGACATTAAAATCATGTCTCTAAAGCTAGTACCGAGAGGTTACTAAAAACTCTACGAACATAACCTCAATGCCCTTAACAAATCATTAGGTATTACATTAATAAAGGCAAACCGATAGGATAAGCGCATTATCAACATAATCTCCAATGCCACAAAATAATAATATTTTATCAACAAAATAGCATATCATCACAGTTGGTCCTACGAAGGCGAGCTCACAATCATACAAAGTGTCCCAAAATAGTACCACATAATATATCATCAGGAATTGCATTAGTAAAAGCAAACTGATAGAGTAAGCACATATCACCATAATCCCTAATGCAACATTATTAACAAAATATAAACAAAATGACACATCAACATAATTGGTCCCGTGAAGGCGAGCTCACAATCATGCAAAGTGTCCCAACATAGTACCACAATACTTAAAACAGTAACTCTCATAATCAAATTTTATAAATAACAACAAAATAAATAGTTTTTAAAACATTACATATTAATTTATGCACAAAATAACACCGAAAATTATTTCAGTGACCAAGCAACATCAACTCTAAGAGTGCACAATATATATCATGCCCAAAAAGTCACAATTATGCACAAAAAAATTCTAGAGGCAAAAGAGGAGAGTACCATATATTTTTAATAATTTTAGTCTCTAGAAATTTTAGAATAAATAATAAATAAGTATGAAAAAATAAATAAAATTCACCAAAAAACAAAATTAAAAAATCAATTTTTAACAAGTGTCACGCGCTTAGTACGCGCCTAGGTGCGTGACTGAATCACCATCTTCATCCATTTTCCTGGTAACGGGTCGCGCGACCCGTTTTCCCCAGAAACAGGTCACATTTAATTTCTCTCTTGATTCTCAACAAAAATTAGGGATTCTTATGCCATTAAATTCAGAAGACAACGATATACAAAACCCCTATTGATACGCATAAAATACACTAAGAGCAAGTACACTCTATCGCAAAGTACTATAAGAATTGAGTTTCAGTTGTCGATTTCACAAGGAATAAATGATAATTACTAGATTCGTTAAGCTCTTGGTTATTTAGACAATCGAAAGTGTAAAAGAAATTCAAAATAAAATCAAAAAACAAGTTCAGAAGAATAATGGACAGTCTTCTTCCATGCAAATTTTCTTATCAAAAACCATTAAAACCCGTAATAAGAACACAATTAAAAAATAATAAAAACATAATCAAATTTGAAAACAAAGTTCAATAAAAAATATCTAAAGAGGATGAAAAACCAAGAAAATGAACCGTAAAAGTATGAAAATTTTAAGGTTCATCACCTATGATAATTTTCAAAATTGTTGCAAAAAATTTCTAGGTTTTCTCAATGATAGCGTAGAACATATCGTGGTTATGTTTCAGAAATTCTAGGTTGTATCTCAACCTTTTGGAATGATCTTTATGTCTTTACACTACTAGAAAATTCAGATTTAGAGACGAAAAAATTTCATCTCTAAATATTTAGAGACGGAATTAGATACGGAAACTGATCCGTCTCCAAAAGTGGTGTCTCTGATTATTAGAGACGGAAAAATTAATTCTATCTCTAAATTAGAGACGAAAAATTTTCGTCTCTAAATTAGTGACATATTTTTTCGTCTCTAATATTTTAAAAAATATTAAAAAAAATTAGGCATCTAGTTGAGATTTGCCACAACTAGACACCTTCATTTTATAAAAAAAAAAATTATATTCATATAATTATCCAAAATCAAAATTTATCAAAAATCACAATAAATCATCAATCATTATAATTATCCAATTATCCAAGTAACTACCAATTGACCAGGAGCACTTTTACTTTTTAAGTCAATATCACATATCACTTTGATAACAATATAGTGCAAAATGACAATAGTGAGCTCAAGAAACCTTAACACTAGTTTTAAAGCTGTGACTGACAATCAAATTGAAAGCATCCAATCTCCAACAACCCCAGCCAACATCTGAACATGAAAAAAGCAAAAAACTAAAATTTCATTGTCTTGCATTTTATTGGGAAGCAAACAGTGAGAAGAACCAAAAAACAAAAGAAATGAATATAATTGTTTTAATAATTTCTAAGGTTAAAGATCAAAGACAAACATAGGCTTGTAAATATGCAAATACCATAAACAAAAAGTAACTATAATCTCAACATTACTATTTTCAGTAAGTAGTAATATGAATTTAAAAGATCAGCTAATGAAATGACAAGTGAGCCCCCAACAAATTGGACGTCATATTCATCCATGTATAACATGTGAATTGTTTGCAAGTTCCCCAATTATACCATATAACATTTTTATATAAATTAATATTGCATTTCTATAATGATGAAAGTATGAAACACGATTGTAAGTAACATACTTGCTACCGAGATCAATATGCTCCTGAAAATCACAGAGGAAAATAAACAGGAGAAGAAAATATATTATAATACAAACCAAAGAATTAAATAAAAAAAGGAACTAACTGGACATAGCAAATGCTAAGCCCAAGACTTAATCCCATTGGCATAAGCACTTGATAAGAAAGCACATACCTGTCCCTTATGCTTTGTAAGTGTAATGTCAAAGCCCTCTTGAACATCCTTATCTGTTAGTTCCTTCTTAAAATTGGTAATGTGATATGTATAACTCGTTCTACAGTGTTATATATCCAAAGGACAATAACTGCACATAGAATTGGAGTCATTTGAAATCAAATACTTGATGGAACTCTATAAGAAGATCTTTGCTCACAAGATATCTCTCAACTGATAAAGCAGCAATGCATCCAGATCCAGTAACAGTTATGGCTTGCCTTCATTCATGGTCCTATAAGATAAAAAGAAATAACCGTTGTAAAGGTGCCAACAACAGTTACTACTTTATTTCATATGAAAGGTAACATCAAATCACAAATAAATTCAAACAATAAACTTCCTAAAAATTTGCATAGTTCATAATCATACATATGCTCAGTGTTCATATTGGTAGCAATCATAAGTAATTTAAGAAAAGAAAAGGGTCAAAATTTAGCCCGTTCAATTGCATTTCAAGAAGTTTAAATGAAGAAGAGGATAGAAACAAATACTAACAACCAAGCCTTATCTTTCTAAATATTTCAAGAAGAGGATAAATATAGTTTTCATCTACACTAAAAGCCAAAAGCAAACCTTAATCTAGGAAATATTTTCTAAGTTAATTATAGCCAAAAGAAACAAATAAAATTCAAACACCTTAAAAGTATTGATGACATTCCACACAATATTCACTTGTCCCATCCAAATCAATGTAAAGCACTAGGATCTTTTATTTCACCCACTAACTCTTGAACCTGATTGTACTATTGAGACCACACGATAGTATCAAGGTCTTCCTGTACATCCAACCAACACAAAGAACGACCAAGTCCAACACTAGAGAATAATAGAGAAGAATCAATCTAAGGTAAGCTGCAGAACATCAGAACAGAACACACGATGCCTCAGTCACGTTGACATTGCTCAATTCAACACACAGAAATCTAGAAGACGTGTGTGAACTATGTCACAGCTCCTACCAAGAACAAATAATATTTTCCTTGACAAAGTATAAGCAACAAAATAAAGAATCCAATCTATCACCTGGTGTGATACCAGAATATCCAAAGTGCTTGGCTACAAGTGATGTAAAAGTGGACAGTCATCCAATCAAGCTAAAGAACATGAACAACTGCTAACATTTGAAAAGAGCAACTACAAAGACAATAAATAGTTCGACAAACTACAAAACCCCCCAAAACCCAGTCAATATAACCAGGGAAATACAAACATGGTTAGGTTAATAATTGTATAATATAGTCAAACAATGAATCCTTACATACATATGCACTGACCCTCAAGCATTAAGACCTTGATACCAATGTTTCAGGTGATCTGATATACTTTTTTTCTAGACTCAAATTACAATAGTAGCGTCCTTTTCAACAAACTGAACAAATATGACTAAATATTTCATTACAATGACAATTTAAAATGTAAACATGCTTCATGTTCCTCATTTCAAAGATTTGAAACTTATAACTACCAACAAAAAAAATTGAAACATATGACTTATTAAATTATCTTTGTGATGTAAAGAAGACTTCATCCAGTTTTAAAAATTCTCATAGAAATCCAAGCCCTCTCTTCCTAGCAGTGTTGGATTTCTTTAGTATTCGTTCAAAAGTTGTGCAGTGTGGTCACTAAACCAGTAAGCTTATCACAATCTTGCGATAACAATGCCTGCAAAGAGAAGCCATGCTCGTTGAAATATGCCCCTAGCTAGTAACTAGAATCATAGGAAGAAACAAGGATAGCAAAACGTAGAAAAGAAAAAAATGGCTAAACAGAGAGACAAGAAGCATGAAATCGAGAGAAATTTTCAAAAAAAAAAAATGGAATTTAGGGTATTTGGAAGGAAGGAAAAATAGAAACGAACCACGTGTCTATTTTGCTCGAACCTTTCGCAGAGGTTTGAAGCCCGAAGAAGAAGAAGAAGAAAATTAGAAGAGAGAAACAAAAAGAAAGAATGATGAGAGAGAGAGAGTGAAGGTGAATTGGATTTGAAAGTGAGATGAGAGATGGAAATGAAATAGGAATGTAGATCGTACCAAACGGCGCGACGAAGAGAGCAGAGGAGAACGTCCAAGATAAGGGAGGTGCACGGTTGGGAGAGAGCAGACCGCGACGGAGAGAGCACACGGAGAGCGATGGAGAGCGATGAATAGTGTCAATAGCGCAGAGGAGAGCGATCGATTTGGGAAATTTGGATTTTTGAATCCCTTAGAATTTTGAAGTGATTAGTGACCGAAACAATTAGTCTCTAACTTTTATAAAAAAAAAATTATTAGTTAAATTATGGATAAAACTTAGGTAAAATTTTATAAGTGTTTGTGGTGTTTGTCTTCAATAGAAATATAATATGTGTATATTTTTTTATAATTCATTAATAAAAATTTTAAAAATAATAATTAAGTAACTAAAATAAAAACACAAGTTATGTTTATTGAAACAAGACCACAAAATACCTATTAACTTTACTAAGTTTTCTCCTTAAATTATATGAATTATTTTTAGAGATGGAATACAGTATAATTAGAGACAGAAAAATTTAGAGGCGAATACATTTTGTCTCTAAATTTCCTCTCTACATCTATTTGATTTTTTAAATTTCAATTTTGACTATTTAGAGACGAAAATAGAGATGGAAATTTCTGAGACGGATAATTTTCATCTCTAAATTCTATCTCTAAATTGTAAAATTTATTTTCTATCTCTGAATCATCATTTTCGTCTCTGTTTCCACCTCTATTAGAGACAGAATTTTGTCCGTCTCTAAATTTCATCTCTAAATTTGATTTTTCTAGTAGTGTTAGAATAAAAAACATGTGATCTACAATAACCCTAAATCAATTTCTTGAATTGATCTTCAAAAGAAAAAACGAATCATAAAATTTAAATGTTTTAAGGTTCCACTAGTTTGAGCAAAATTCTTTGTGAATTCACAATATTATAATGCAATATACATGTTTCTATATTCAGGGTAACCCGATCTACAAAAGTCCTCACTCAATTTTCAAAAATTAATCATAAAAAAATTGAATTGAACATCACATTCGTTAGAATTTTGAATTTTTTCAATTTCAAACCTCATATGATTTTTTAAGGTAAAAAAGAAAATTAATAGTTGTTGATACCCAATTTTATCCATTTTCTTTTATTTTTGTTTTTATTTTATTTATTTAATTTAATTTCCTTTTTTTTAAAAAAAAAGAAAAAAAGAAAAAAAAACTTTGTACGGGTCAACCCATGACCCAGTTTTCTCCTCAACCCGAAACCCAATTTCATTTTCTCAACCCATAACCCAACTTCTCCATTCTCTGCAACCTTCAAACCCTAGCCTCCACAAGCAGCATTAAAATGGCAGTTTCTTTGTTTTAATTGTTTTTGAATTTTCTAACAGTTTTGGTTCTGTTTTAATTGAGTTTTGAATGATCAAGCGGTTTTTAATCCTTCTGCTTTCCAAACGTAAAGAGAAAAATTAAGGCATTCGAATGATGGGGCACAATATAAAGAAAGGAAGAATGAAAAGAACGGGATTAAAAAGGATTCAGAAAATATACAAAAGAGAGAGCAATCACAGACTGAGAAGAGATTTCCCCAGACACAGATTCATCACACGAAATTCCTTCACCATAACCATCAACTCACCTCAGCTGAGTTGACTCAGCAACCTCCAAACAATCACCCACTCCACCAACCAAGCCACCATTAACACCACCCAGCACCACCAAGAACCAGAATCGTGACTTCGGACGGCCTGCGCGTGTCTCCGTCGCGTCCCACTCCCCATCCCAGCCGTCGCTCTGCTCTGCGATCCGGATCCAACCCATCGAGAGCCAAACACTGCTGGCAGTGGCAGAGTCGAGAATCCAAATCCGTGGTAGTCGTCATAGCTGAATCGGTTGGCATCCACAATCTCTCCCTTTTCTCTTTTGCTCTGTTTCGTTTTCCTTGCTTTGCAGAGATTGAGAAATCTCTCTCCTTCTTCTTTTTTAATGGTGGTCACGACACCACTTTTTCCCTTCCCTTTTATTTTCTTTTTGGTCACAAGGTTGTCTGTGTCTCTGTTTTCTTTTTTATATATATATACATTTTAATTTGGGTGGTCACCGTGACCACCCTTTCACCTTTTATATATATATATATATATATTTAACTTTTGGAGGTCACTCGTGACCACTCTTTTTTTTTTTTTTACTTTTCTTTTCGACTTTTTTTTCTTTTCTTTTTTCTAACATTTTTTTAAAGATTAAAAGTAGATTAAAAAAGTGAAGAAATTAAGATGGGTATTTGGGATATAAAGTAAAAAATAAAATTGTTTTCTTTTAAAATAAAAAACATAAAAAATAACATAAAAAATAAATAAAAGTAAAATACATCAATTTATGGGTTTGTTTGACTTGATTATAATTTATTTCTGTCTCTTACTAATTATCTTATTTGTAGTTATGACAATTGAGCTATTTGATATGTGATCTTAATCATTTTTTTTTTGTGTAAATCAAATATTTTTAAATTGATCGATGACAAAAAATTGGGAGAGGATCGGATATGCCGATCGATTACACTCTTCCCAATAATCTTGAGGTTTTATATTGGATTTTGTCGGGAGCGTACCATGGTCTAATCCCCACATAAAAATTAAAATAATTATGTAAATTAAAATACAACTTTTTTAATAAACCAAAATAAAACTTTTCTTTTTATAAAATAAAATATTCAAATAAAAGTGAACAATTTCATACGCTTTCAACATCATAGTTGTGGTGAATTAAAGTTTTATTTTTCATGAAGACATTTTTTTTGGAAATTATTACAAAAATCTCATTGTGCCAAAAATATTTTTCTTGATTATAAATAATGTTTTATTTGGCCATTTATTTTGCAAATTACTTCTCTTCAAAAAAAAATAAAATTTTGATTCACCACTTTTATATAATATGTTGTAGACTTAGAATTTGTTCCAAAATAATGACTATTTAGTCACCCATTGCTTGTCTTAGTCATTTATCATTCTTAATATTATACTTGACAAAATGGGACATGTCAAAATAAAAAATAAAAAAAAATTCTTTTAATTAATAAAGGACCAATTAAATTAATCTTGCAAATAACATTAGATTAAATAGGTAACCGTTCTTAGAACGGACGTGTAGTAGTGCTAACACCTTCCCTACCCGTAATCAACCCCGAACCTCAAACTCTGAAACGTAGACCATCTTTTAGGTGTCCAATTGCGCCATTCCATTTAATGGATAAAGCGATTGGTGGCGACTCCCACACCCCGAGATCCTCCTATCCTTCTTTTTCTTTTTATTTTCGCGACGCCTTCGGGACGGATTCGACATTGTAGCGACTCTTCCAGGGACGCTAGAGGTTAAACTTTTTTTATCTTATGTGATTTGCTCTTTAATTATGTTGGTCCGTTTTTGTTTTATTTGTTTTATTTGTTATTTGTTTCATATTAATGTACATTTTGTTTGTATTATATTTATTATATTTACTGCTTTGTAAATAAGTTCTCTCATGTACACTTCCACACACAAGCTCTCCACCCGAGCTCGGTACCTTGTAGGCTTAGCAGACAGAGGGTGAAGTAGTGTTGCTTTGTGGGACCGTTGGTCTCCGTTTAGGCACATGAAAACCCCTCGCTCAAATTGAACTCTTTCCGCTTGTAACCTATCATGGGTGAGGATGGAGGACCCTTGCTAGCCAAAGTGTTGGTGACAAAGAAGGATAATTTGGGGACCTTTTGTCCAATAGGGGTCTAGAACCAAAGCTCTCACTTGTAGATATAATCTTAGAGCTATCATCGTTCATAGAACTTATCCTCGCGATCGGGTACCAAGATTAGGTACCCCTTTTCCTCTAACATATGAGGAATTTCTGTTTGTCTTTTATTTTGTAGTTGTTAACTTTTCTTTTATCTTGCATTTGCATATGTGGTCCAATCCTGTGAAGATATCGATAAATCTCAAGCATGAATAAGGGAAAGATGACTCTAATGTCTGAGGTGGCAGAGAGTATCAGGGCTGTCGGTGAAGAGTCTGCAAGAATTCAAGCCAAGGAAGGAAATAGTTTGCATCGCGAGGATGTTCCTTTACCTCTCTTAAAGGGGAGCCATGACTTTGAGCAAAATGACTTAAGGAGGCTCCGTAATGTGTGGTGTAGCATGAGAAGACAAGAAGAGTTCAATAACAAGTATGGAGATATTGCAGCTCTCATGTTCATCAACCCTGACCTCCAAATGTTGAAAGCTATGCTCCATTTTTGGGACCCCTCATATCGGTGTTTTATTTTCCAACAATTTGACTTGGTGCCCACGATTGAGGAGTATGCTAGGCTTCTTAATAGAGACGACGTGCCAAAGGACAAAGTGTACTTACATGACCCTAAGAAGACGCCCAGAAGGATGCTGTCCAAATTGATAGGGATTCATGCCAATGAACTGGACAAGTACATGGTGGATGAAGGACGAAGTCTAGATTCGGAGTTCTTGCTTAGGCTGGTTGAAACTCAAATTGATCAAAGGTTTGGTTTGGTAGCACTAGCCCTTGCTATTTATGGGTTAGTAATTTTTCCGAGATGGAAAAATCAAATAGATGGACATGTGATCAATTTGTTCCAGCAGATTGAGCATGGGGTACACCCAGCCCCACCAATTTTAGCCGAGACAATTCGATCTCTGAACTACTGCCGAGTCCATCAAAAAGGAAGGTTTTGGGGAAGTGCACCATTACTTGCAGTATGGATGCTTAGTCATATGCCAATGTTGAAGTGCTTTAACCATCCAGAAATTGATCTGAAACAATATGTCATACCTAAGCACCCGCTCTCTCTATATGGTCGTGACAATTGGCCTCCCCGAACTCCGACGATGAGGCAATGGATCAGTTTTTTCATGGAAATAGAAGAAGTTGTTTGGAGGGCCAAGTGGTTTCCTCACACTTATACCATATATAGATGTGGAAGCAAACCTTGGGTTCCACTTATTGGCCCATGGGGAGTAGTGGGCTATGCTCCAGCTATGGTCCGAAGACAAATGGCATCTCTGCAATTCATTCCGATGACTCATGGACTGTCCAAATTTGAATTCTCGTACGACAATGAAGGAACCAGTCATAAAATAAAAGAAGTCATTGAAGATTGGAAGGACACAAGAAGTGTGAAGCCCGGTCTCCCATCATCTGAAACGACACTAGAATACCCAATTTGGCAGGCTAGTAGGAGGAAGGGGTTTCTTGCTCCCAAGGTACAAGGTCCAGAGTTACCAATGCACCAATTTAATGAACCCAATGACTACTATCTTTGAAGCGAGGGGATACGAAATCATTTATCGGCGGTGGACCACCGAGAGAAGGTCATTAGAAGATCAACTTGGCACTACAAGAAGAAAAATCCAAAGTCAAGAACAAGAGACAGCCTCTAAAGATATTGAAATAGAGAGGTTAAGGAAAACATGTCAAGCCCTCGAAACAATCATTCAGGGGAAGGATGGTCAACTTTAAGAATTCAAGAATGAAGTTAAAATCTTGAATCAACATTTGGAAAAACATGTTGAATGGTCTACTTTCTTGGAAAGTAAGAAGAATCGGTTAGAAGATGATGTTCTTTTCTTGACTAATGAAAAAGATTTTTATCGTAATGCAAGCCAAGAAATGGAGCGAAAAGCTGAAATGGTTCTTGATAATATGAGGGAAATCTCCAACCATTCAAGAAAGAGGGCAAGAGAAATCATCAAAGTGGAAGCCAAGCTAGCACCAGGAGAAAACCAAGATATTCTGACTCGGGTTAGAAAGGACCTTGACTTCCTAGGAAAATTTCACTGAAATTAGTTTCTTGTTCTAGGAATGCTGATGTAATGACTCTTTCCATCTTATTTTGTAAAGCTAATTCCTCCATCTGACTTGAGGAGTAGCAAGAATTAACATGTGTAAAACTCTCTATGACCATAGAGCTTTTTCCCTTTGAATAAATGAGGTTTATCGATATCGCTTGCTGCTTTGGATCATGTCTCTACATGCATAGTTTTATTTTTGGTTGCATTTTCTTTTCCTTTTTCATATTTTCTAATAATAAAAAAATGAACAGAAAGGAAAACTGTCTCTACGACACCCATATAGGACTCGCTCTCAATCAAGAGTCATGGATGAACTGGGTCAGTCACAAGAAGAGTTGAGAAGTGAAGTAAGTCAGCTAAAGGAACAAATGGCTAAGATTTTGGAAATTCTGGAAAAAACGAAGAACACAGAGGGGACTTCTTCAAAGGCAAATGATGATCCTTCTGCCACGCCTGCTCACCCGCCCGGCTTTACGCCAGTTCATTGGCAATATCCTAGTGTCACCTCTCAAGGGGCCATGATGCCGCTCACCATCTACTCAAATAATCCTGAAACACAGGCATCTTCATTCCCACCATATGGCCTTCCACCTGGTTATGTGCCACCATTGTCCACCAATATTCCCGAGGGCAGTGTCACCGACAAATTCCCAACGAGTTCAAACCCTCTTCAAGGATCTCAACCAAATACCAGTGAGATTCCTCAGTACCCGGTTTCTATTCCACCTTATGGCATTTCTCCTGGTTTTATGTCATCCCAAATTACCAACCCTCTTGAGAGTGGCTCATCATTGGTAATACCTACTTTAGGGCCACAAGGCTCGACTCAGGCCCAACCTCCTTTCTACATGCCACAGTTTTTTCCCCCATAAAGTCGCTGGAACTTCTCCGCTGAACCCTTCAACTGAAGGCATTCAATCCAAGGGAAAATTAGAAGTTCTTGAAGAAAGATTGCGAGCCATAGAAGGAACAAGTAGCTATGGTCTTCTGGATGCCGCAGAGCTCTGTCTTGTCCCGAATGTGGTAATTCCTCCAAAGTTTAAGGTCCCAGATTTTGAAAAATATAAGGGAACCACTTGCCCAAAGAATCATCTGACCATGTACATCCGCAAGATGGCATCCCATGCTCATGATGATAACCTGTTGATTCATTTCTTCCAGGATAGCTTAGCTGGGGCAGCTTCTAATTGGTATACACACTGAACGTGCCCATATACGATGTTTCAAGGACTTGGGCGATGCTTTCTTGAAGCAATATAAGTACAACATCGATATGGCACCGATAGGTTACTGATTGCAAAATATGGCTAAGAAAGAAAGAGCTGAAATCTTTAAAGAATATGCTCAGCGGTGGAGAGAAATAGCTGCTCAGGTTGAACCCCCATTGACGGAAAGAGAAATGGTGGCCACATTTATTGACACTCTCCAGTCACCCTTCTATAACAAGATGATAGGAAGTGTGTCATCGAATTTCTCAGACATGGTTATCATCGGGGAAAGAATTAAAGGAGGAATGAGAAGTGGAAAGATTGTTGAAAGCTCAACAGGGACATTTAGTGCCAAAAAGCCCCCAGCAGGGAAGAAAAGAGAAGGAGAAGCTCATGCTGTGACTTTCGATCAAAGGAGTTTTGCCCAAGGGAGACATAGTCAGACACCTGTTAACCCTCAACCGTCCTTCCAACCTCCCTACATGCCTTACTATCCATACATTGCTAATGCCTCTCAAGCTCCATACCCTCAACCTTATCATCTAATGATCCCTTATCGTGCACCATCTCCTATCCCAAACTAAACACTCCCTACCATACCATATCAACCAACCCAACCATGGGCCCAAAACCCAAATACCAACCAAAGAAGATCGCCAGCTAACCAAGAAAAGAAACCCGTCCAATTTGACCCAATTCCCATGACTTATACTTGAATCGCTACCACAACTCTTCCGAAACTCCTTATTGGTTCCTTGCCCAATGAAGCCATTGGAACCCCCCTACCCAAGAGGGTTTGACCAGAATGCTAAATGTGAGTACCATGCTGGGGCTGTAGGTCACTCAACAGAAAATTGCAGAGCCTTGAAGTTCAAAGTGCAAGACTTGATTAATGCCAAATGGTTAAACTTTAAGGAAAAAACTCCTAATGTAGGCCGCAATCCCTTGCCTGATCATGGAGGTCCAGTAGTTAATGCCATAGAGAAGTCTTCTGGACGATGCCTCATAAGTCGGGTAGCTGATGTGAAAACGCCAATAAGAGTAATTTTTCAAGAGCTGTGCAAATATGGGTTGATACAAAACCAAGTTGAGTTTAAAAAGGCCAATGAAGATGAAACAGTGTGCAAGATCCATGGGGAAGTTGGGCATTCTATTGAGGAATGTGATGAATTCAAGCAGATTCTCCAAAGTTTGATGGACAGTCACCTAGTACAAATAAACAATCAGTACGATAATGGTGATGTCTATATGGTCAAAGAAGTTACACCTCCACCAGTTCAAGAGGCTGCCAATACCTATGCAACACATCCAATCATAGAGCAAAGTCCAGGTATACCAAGGCCATTGACGATTCATTATAGTAAAGAGGTGTCTCCGTAAGTCTCTTTTGGTCGGAATCCTATCACTATTCAAGTGCCGACTCCTTTTCCCTATAAGGATACCAGAGCTGTGCCTTGGAAATATGATGTGCAAGTCGTTGTGAATGATCTCCAAGACAATCAAATGAAAATCCCATCGGCTATCTCTAGCATATCTGGGATCGGTGGAATGACTCGGAGTGGTCGTATTTATACACCTGAGTATTTGCGTAAAGACCAAGTGGAGGAAGTGGAAAGAATTCGAAAAGGGAAAGGCAAGATGGGGGAAACTTCTACTGAAAAAGCCTTGAAAGAAAAGGAAGAACCAAAGGCAACACAGCAAGAGGTTTATAAGAAAGAAGTGACCAAGGAAGAAGCTTGTGAGTTCTTAAAATTCATAAAGCAAAGTGAATACAAGGTGGTGGATCAACTGAACCGCACCCCTGCAAGAATATCACTTTTATCCTTATTAATGAACTCTGAACCACACAGGAAGGTGCTACTGAAAGTGCTTAATCAAGCCCATGTTTCTCATGACATCACGGTTGACAAGTTGAATGGCGTTATCAACAACATCACAGCAGATAATTACATCACTTTCACCGATGATGAAATACCCAATGAGGGGAGGGACATAATAAAGCACTTCATATCTCAGTAAAATGTCAAGACCATATCATGGCTAGAGTACTGATGGATAATGGCTCTTCCTTGAATGTGATGCCAAAGTCGACACTCTCTAAATTACCTTTTGATGGGTCACACATGAAATCAAGTGCGATGATAGTAAGGGCATTTGATGGCACGAGGAGAGAAGTCATAGGGAGATTGAAATACCAGGTTCAAATTGGTCCTTGCACTTTCAATATACTCTTCCAAGTAATGGACATTGCACCATCCTACACTTGTCTATTAGGACGACCATGGATTCATTCTGCTGGAGCCGTGCCTTCCACCTTGCACCAAAAAGTCAAATTCATAGTTGATAACAAAATGATTACTGTCTTTGGTGAAGAAGACCTACTGGTGAGCAAGCCGCTAGACACCCCTTATATTGAAGCTACAGAAGAGGCTTTGGAGACTGCCTTTCAAGCACTCGAGGTTGTTAATACCATTTATATAAAGGAAGGAGCTCCAATTTCTAAACCGCAGCCGTCTGTTGCATCTGTAATGATGGCTAAAGTTATGCTAGAAGGGGGTTATCAGCATGGAGAAGGGCTGGGCAAGAAACGACAAGGTGCCACAGGACTTTTTCAACCCTTTGAAAATAAAGATAGATTTGGGCTGGGGTACAAACCTACCAAGGCCGATAAGAGGAGGATAATGGAAGAGAAAAAAGAGAAAAGGTTGTCTCGCTTGGAAAATCGAGAACCCAAAGTGAAGGAAGTCCCCATCTGTGACATAAGACAAAGCTTCCGGAGTGCAGGAGTTGTGTTCGTAGACCAAGTGACCGCAGTTGAAGATGATTTTGTCAGTCATATGGACCTGGTATATGCATGTTCTTCAGATACAAGACTCGACAATTGGGAGATCTCCGAGTTTCCAATAACCTTAGAGTCTCTTTCAAAGTAATTCTGTAGTGCTTTTCCTTTAGCTCTGCCCAAGGCTTTAGGATTTCATTTGTAAACGGGCTCACATGTTTCCTTTCCAATAATTGTTATTAATAAAATGCATTTTTGAGTTCTCTCATTTTTCATTCCTTTTGCTTTCATCCCACCATTATCATGACCTTCTATTCATTTCATTTTTCTTGTGTCAACATCACTTATTGCAGATCTGAAAATGACTCTCTTGAAAGTGACAATAATTGTCAATATCTCATCATATAATTTTGAACACCCATTAATCATCTTGATGAGGATAATGAGGATGATTGGGAAACTTCACCTGAGTTAATGAGATTACTTGAACAAGAAGCTAAAGAAATCCAACCCCATGAGGAACCAATTGAAGTAATTAATTTGGGGACTGAAAATGATAAGAAAGAAATCAAAATTGGTACCTTGATGAAAGAGAATGAGCGTAACAAGTTGATTAAGCTCTTGTTTGATTATAGTGATGTTTTTGCATGGTTATACCAAGATATGCCTGGGCTAGACACTGACATAGTTGAGCACAAATTGCCACTAAAACCTGGGTATCCTCCGATTAAGCAAAAGTTGAGACGAATGAAACCTGAGATGTCCCTAAAAATCAGAGATGAAGTAAAAAGACAGCTTTGATCTTTGTATTTCTTGCGGCTTGCAAAATACCCACAATGGGTTGCCAATATTGTTCTGTCCCAAAGAAAGACGGAAAGTCCGAATATATGTAGACTATCGAGACTTAAATAGGGCTAGCCCTAAAGATGACTTCCGTTACCTCACATTGATGTTTTGGTGGACAACACCACTTTCAAAGATTCATTTTTTTCCTTTATGGATGGTTTCTCGGGATATAATCAGATCAAGATGGCACCTAGGAAGACATGGAGAAGACCACATTCATCACTTTATGGGGCACCTTCGCTACAAAGTGATGCCTTTTGGTTTAAAAATGCTTTGGGGCAACGTATCGAGAGCTATGGTGACATTGTTCCATGATATGATGCACAAAGAAATAGAAGTTTATGTGAATGATATGATTGCAAAGTCAAAAACAGAAGAAGATCATATAATTAATCTGCAAAAGCTTTTTGAACGATTGAGGAAGTTCAAACTCGATCAATCCTGCAAAATGCACTTTTGGTGTCGGATCGTGGCAAACTATTGGGGTTTGTGGTGAGCCGAGAAAGGAATATAAGTTGATCCCGACAAGGTTCGAGTAATCTTGGATATGCCACCCTCGCGA
The DNA here is from genome assembly GCA_029884595.1 of Ormosia semicastrata. Taxonomy (NCBI): domain Eukaryota; kingdom Viridiplantae; phylum Streptophyta; class Magnoliopsida; order Fabales; family Fabaceae; genus Ormosia; species Ormosia semicastrata. The sequence goes on along the minus strand of JAQQTO010000053.1, from coordinate 22,756,308 downwards.
CCGAAAAGGAAGTTCGGGATTTTTAGGAAGGTTGAATTACATCGCTTGATTCATATTCCACTCACAAACAACATGCGAGCCGCTCTTCAAGTTGTTACGCAAGAATCAGCCAGTCAAGTGGAATGATGATTGCCAAAGAGCCTTTGAAAAAGTCAAGCGATTTACAAGAACCCCGGTTTGGTGCCTCCAAGGTGCCAGGAGACCTCTCATTATGTATTTGACGATGCTTAATGAGTCTATGGGTTGTATATCTTTGGGCGACATGATGAATCCGATAGAAAAAACGCGCCATTTATTACTTAAGTAAAAGTTCACCGATTATGAGGCAAAGTACTCATTGTTAGAGCGAACTTGTTGCGCCTTGGCATGGGCTGCCCATCGATTGAGGCAATACATGTTGTGTTACACTACTTGGTTGGTGTCCAAAATGGATCCTATCAAGTATATCTTTGAGAAACCCGCTCTCACTGGGAGAATCGCGCGATGGCAAGTTTTATTATCGGAGTATGAAATCATTTATGTCACCCAAAAGGCAATTAAGGGAAGTGCCCTTGCAGATTATCTGGCTAACCAGCCTATAGAAGATTATGGGTCGATGCAATGTGAGTTCCCTGATGAAGATATAATGGCTCTGTTTAAAAATGAAGAATCTTCTCGAAAAAGAAAAATGGATTATGTGGTTTGATGGAGCCTCTAATGCACTTTGGGACCACGGGAGCCATTTTGATCTCCCCGAAGATAAATTCATCCCAATCACAAAGAAGGTTGTGTTTTGACTACTAACAATATAGCGAGAATACGAAGCATGTGCTTTGGGTATTCAAGCAAAGAATAGAATCAAAAGCAAAGATCTTGGAAGTATATGGGGACTCTGCCTTGGTCATTCATCAACTAAAAGGAGAATGGGAGACCCGGGATGCTAAACTGATTCCATACCATGTTTACATCAAAGAATTGATCGAGCAATTTGATGAAGTCACTTTTCATCATGTTCCTCGAGAAGAAAATCAATTGGCTGATGCTTTGGCCACACTGTCATCAATGTTCCAAGTAAGTCATGAAAGGGACCTACCACTTATAAAAATGAAAAGTCGTGATTGTCCTGTATATTGTCAAGTGGTTGAAGATGAGCCTGATGGGAAGCCGTGGTACCATGACATCAAATGCTTCATCAAGAATAGGGAGTACCCTGCAGGCGCTTCAGAAAATGACAAGAGGACCCTGAGGAGGCTCACAATGGGTTATTTTCTGAGTGGGGAAATACTTTACAAAAGAAATCATGATATGGTGCTTCTAAGATGTGTTGATGCAATGGAAGCAGAAAAGATTATTGAAGAAGTACATGAGGGCTCTTTTGGAACTCACTCCAATGGACATACAATGGCAAGAAAAATCCTAAGATCTGGTTATTATTGGTTAACCATGGAAAATGATTGCTTCAATCATGTGAGGAAGTGCCACAAGTGCCAAACATATGCTGATAAGATCAATGCGCCGCCAGTCCCTTTGAATGTCCTAGCAGCACCCTGGCCATTCTCTATGTGGAGTATGGATGTCATAGGACCTATTGAACCTAAGGCCTCAAATGGGCATCGCTTTATCCTTGTTGCGATAGACTACTTCACCAAATGGGTTGAAGCTACTTCTTATGCCAATGTGACCAGGAATGTGGTGATCAAGTTCATCAAAAGAGAGTTGATATGTCGTTATGGTTTACCAAATAAGATCATCACTGACAATGCAACCAACTTGAATAATAAAATGATGAAGGAAATGTGTGAGAACTTCAAGATCCAACATCATAACTCCTCGCCATATCGCCCAAAGATGAATGGGGTTTGAGGAGGCGACAAAAAAAACATCAAGAAGATCATCCAAAAAATGGTTGTGACATACGAGAGATTGGCACGAGATGCTTCCCTTTGCTCGCATGGTTATCGCACGTCTGTCCGTACCTCAACTGGGGCAACTCCTTTCTCTTTAGTTTACGGAATGGAAGCCGTACTCCTATTAAGGTAGAGATCCCCTCATTAAGAGTACTTGATGGAGACAAAGCGGAAGAGGCCGAATGGGTCCAAGCTCGACTAGATCAGTTGAATCTTATTGAAGGTAAAAGGTTAAGTGCATTGTGTCATGGCCGTTATATCAAAGGAGGCTTATGAAAGCCTATGCGAAAAAAGTGCGCCCTCGACAATTTCAAGAAGGAGACTTAGTGCTCAAAAAGATCCTGCCAATTCAAAAAGATCACCGAGGAAAATGGACTCCAAATTATGAAGGACCTTATGTCGTGAAGAAGGCTTTCTCTGGAGGGTCCTTGATTCTCACAAGAATGGATGGTGAAGATCTACCACTTCCACGTAAATTCGGACGCTATCAAGAAATATTATGCGTAAAAGCACTACTTGTCAAAAAAAAAAAGGATAAACATGGCTCGCTAGGTGGAAAACCTGGAAAGGCTACCTAGGCAAAAGTTAGAGCGACCTGGTAGGTTGAAAACTCGAAAGAGCGACCTAGGCAAAAGTTAAGGTCCAAAATAAAAGGACAATAGTGCTTGATATGACAAAGGAAGTGAGACAATATTGCTTGGAGTCTCCATGCTAGGGAGAAGCAAATCTCGCTTAGAGCAAACTAAGTTTCCATATTGGGGCAGGCCAAATGATCTCAACTGGGGCAATCAAAGTCTTCATAGGTTGGTTAACGGTGTTCAAAATCGGGTATGCAGAGGATTGATGCTGATTACGATAAAGGGTTTCATTGGAAGAACTGAAGACCTTTGCCCTTATCATCCCTCTGTAAATTTCATGTTGATGACCACAATAATACTTTCTTTTCACCATTCCCATTTCAATACAATATCATCATGTTTCTACCTTTGCCTCTTCTTTGACTTAATATGCATTTTTCTAATAATCATATATTGGAATGTGAAATGTGACATTGCTGTCCGAGCATTAAGAATTACTAATGATTTGAAAGGTATGGGAAACACAATGATTCCTGATAAGAGTGTTGATAAAAGAGAAAAGACAACCAGGTCACCTCAAGGGTCATCTAAAGAGTTTTCCTATTGCTCTTGTGTGTCACATCTAATGCACACTTCAAGGGTCTGGTTGGACATTTCAACCATCGGCTAATAGACAAATGAAAAGATGCCATTAAATCCTATTCCAGTTCATCTTTAAAAATGATTGCAATCATGTCCTCAAGGGTCGTGGAGACAAAAAAAAAAAACAAACAAACAAACAAAAAAAAAATTTATACTCTCATACATTTGAAGCATGCATTGCATAAGTGCATTTGTTCTCATTTTGCTAGCCTTGACCTACAAAGGTCCAAATTGCTGTTTCTTTTTCGGGGTCCTCGTACCCATTGTTTTATGTTTTTTGGGTCCCTACACCCTTGTTTTCTCGTTTCCGGGCCCCCGCGCCCATTGTCTTTTAGTTTTTGGGTTCCTACACCCATTGTTTTCTCGTTTTTGGGCCCCGCGCCCATTGTGTTTTTTTTTTTGGGCCCCGCGCCCATTTGTCTTTTAGTTTTTGGGTTCCTACACCCTTGTTTTCTCGTTTAGGCCCCGCGCCATTGTCTTTTAGTTTTTGGGTTCCTACACCCATTGTTTTCGTTTTGGGCCTCGCGCCCATTGTGTTTTCCTTTCTGCCCCCACGCCCATTGTCTTTTAGTTTTTGGGTTCCTACACCCATTGTTTTCTCGTTTTCGCCCCCACGCCCATTGTGTTTTCTTTTACGGGCCCCGCGCCCATTTGTCTTTAGTTTTTGGGTTCCTGCACCCATTGTGTTCTCGTTTCGTGTCTCCGTACCCATTGCCTCTTTGTTTTCTATTAAGCTTCAACGGATACCCGACTTCATAAGCTTCTTACCTTGTTTTTATTAAGCTTCACGGATACGATTCCATGCAGCTTTTGGGTCCCCGCACCCATGGTTTTATGGGTCCTCGTACCCATTGCCTTTTGTTTTGTTAAGCTTCAACGGATACCCGACTCCGTAAGCTTCTTACCTTGTTTTGTTAAGCTTCAGCGGATACCTGACTCCGTAAGCTTTTTACCTTTTGGGTCCTCGTACCCATTGTTTTATGTTTTCGGGTCCCCGTACCCATTGCTTTTAAGTTTTCTGTTAAGCTTCAGCGGATACCTGACTCCGTAAGCTTTTTACCTTTTGGGTCCTCGTACCCATTGTTTGTTTTTGGGTCCCCGTACCCATTGCTTCTTTGTTTTGTTAAGCTTCAACGGATACCCGACTCCATAAGCTTCTTACCTAGTTTTCTCGTTAAGCTTCAACGGATACCGACTCCGTAAGCTTTTACCTTTTCTAGGTGCCCGTGCTCGTTGCTTTTGGGTCCTCGTACCCATTGTTTATGTTTTCGGTCCCCGTACCCATTGCTTTTAAGTTTTCAACTTCAATGGATACCCGACCCGTAAGCTTCTTACCTTGTTTCGTAAAGCTTCAATGGATACCCGACTCCGCAAGCTTTTTACCTTTTTGGGTGCCCGTACCCGTTGCTTTTGGGTCCTCGTACCCATTGTTTATGTTATCGGGTCCTCGTACCTATTGCCTTTAAGTTTTCGTTAAGCTTCAACGAATACTCGACTCAAGTAAGCTTCTTACGTTGTTTTGTTAAGCTTCCACAGATGATACTCTCAAGCTTTTGGGTCCTCGTACCCATTGTTTTAAGTTTTCTCGTTAAGCTTCACAGATACGACTTCTGACAAGCTTTCTGGTCTCCGTACCCATTGCTTTGAAGTTTTACATTAAGTTTCAATGACACTTGAATCCACAAGTTTTTACCTTCTCATGGATAAAATTGAATCAATTCCTTTATTTTTCATTTATTCTAAATGTAAAACAAAGGGGGCAGCTGTTGATACCCAATTTTATCCATTTTCTTTTATTTTTGTTTTTGTTTTATTTATTTAATTTAATTTCCTTTTTTAAAAAAAAAAAGAAAAAAAGAAAAAAAAAACTTTGTACGGGTCAACCCATGACCCAGTTTTCTCCTCAACCCGAAACCCAATTTCATTTTCTCAACCCATAACCCAACTTCTCCATTCTCTGCAACCTTCAAACCCTAGCCTCCACAAGCAGCATTAAAATGGCAGTTTCTTTGTTTTAATTATTTTTGAATTTTCTAACAGTTTTGGTTCTGTTTTAATTGAGTTTTGAATGATCAAGCGATTTTTAATCCTTCTGCTTTCCAAACGTAAAAAGAAAAATTAAGGCATTCGAATGATGGGGCACAATATAAGGAAAGGAAGAATGAAAAGAACGGGATTAAAAAGGATTCAGAAAATATACAAAAGAGAGAGCAATCACAGACTGAGAAGAGATTTCCCCAGACACAGATTCATCACACGAAATTCCTTCACCATAACGATCAACTCACCTCAGCTGAGTTGACTCAGCAACCTCCACACAATCACCCACTCCACCAACCAAGCCACCATTAACACCACCCAGCACCACCAAGAACCAGAATCGTGACTTCGGACGGCCTGCACGCGTGTCTCCGTCGCGTCCCACTCCCCATCCCAGCCATCGCTCTGCTCTGCGATCCCGGATCCAACCCATCAGGAGCCAAACACTGCTGCTGTAGCCCGAGTCAGAGAATCCAAATCCGTGGTAGCTGCCATAGCTGAATCGGTTGGCATCCACAATCTCTCCCTTTTCTCTTTTGCTCTGTTTCGTTTTCCTTGCTGCAGAGATTGAGAAATCTCTCTCCCTTCTTCTTTTTTAATGGCTGGTCACGACACCACCTTTTTCCCTTCCCTTTTATTTTCTTTTTGGTCACAGTTTCTCTCTTGTTTTTTTTTTATATATATATACATTTTAATTTGGGTGGTCACCGTGACCACCCTTTCACCTTTTATATATATATATATATATTTAACTTTTGGAGGTCACTTGTGACCACTCTTTTTTTTTTTTTTTACTTTTCTTTTCTTTTTTTTTCTAACGTTTTTTTAAAGATTGAAAGTAGATTAAAAAAGTGAAGAAATTAAGATGGGTATTTGGGATATAAAGTAAAAAATAAAATTGTTTTCTTTTAAAATAAAAAATATAAAAAATAACATAAAAAATAAATAAAAGTAAAATACATCAATTTATGAGTTTGTTTGACTTGATTATAATTTATTTCTGCTCTTACTAATTATCTTATTTGTAGTTATGACAATTGAGCTATTTGGTATGTGATCTTAATCATTTTTTTTTGTGTAAATCAAATATTTTTAAATTGACCGATGACGGAAAAAATTGGGAGAGGATCGAGTACTGATCGAGTTACACTCTTCCCAATAATCTTGAGGTTTTATATTGGATTTTGCCGTGAGTGCCGTAGGTCTAATCCCCACATAAAAATTAAAATAATTATGTAAATTAAAATACAACTTTTTTTAATAAACCAAAATAAAACTTTTCTTTTTATAAAATAAAATATTCAAATAAAAGTGAACAATTTCATACGCTTTCAACATCATAGTTGTGGTGAATTAAAGTTTTATTTTTCATGAAGACATTTTTTTTTGGAAATTATTACAAAAATCTCATTGTGCCAAAAAATATTTTTTCTTGATTATAAATAATGTTTTATTTGGCCATTTATTTTGCAAATTACTTCTCTTAAAAAAAAAATAAAATTTTGATTCACCACTTTTATATAATATATTGTAGACTTAGAATTTGTTCCAAAATAATGACTATTTAGTCATCCATTGCTTGTCTTAGTCATTTATCATTCTTGATATTATACTTGACAAAATGGGACATGTCAAAATAAAAAATAAAAAAAAATTTCTTTTAATTAATAAAGGACCAATTAAATTAATCTTGCAAATAACATTAGATTAAATAGGTAACCGTTCTTAGAGCGGACTGTGTAGTAATGCTAACACCTTCCTACCCGTAATCAACCCCCGAACCTCAAACTCTGAAATGTAGACCATCTTTTAGGTGTCCAATTGCGCCATTCCATTTAATGGATAAAGCGATTGGTGGCGACTCCCAACACCCCGAGGTCCTCCTATCCTCCTTTTTCTTTTTATTTTCGCGACGCCCTTCGGGACGGTTGCGACAATAGTCATAATTAAGATTAAAATTGCTCTGATACCAATTGTTAAGAATGTCTCAGATATATTAATCTTAATATTTATGACATATCAAAATATATTAAGAGTTTTATGATTACCTTAAAAAGTAGTCGATGAGGAAATCATTGTTATAACCTTTAACATCAATCTTGATGAGGGAGAGATATTATTCATATCTCATAGTAGTTACTTTAATGTCGGTGTCAATAGACACAATTATGCGCATCTAAAGAATTATGAATAAGGGTCTCTCCCTGTATATATAAAATAATTAAAATAAGTTAAACTTACCCACTATTACAAACTCATATACAAGACCTATAAAACAAAACTCACATTTGAACAGTGCTTTAATAACAATAGGCTCATTAACAATACTGATCACAATTTGGACTAAACAAAATATTCTAATAATTTTGACATCTAATTAATCTAAGTTTTATAAAATTATAATATGATTTATGTTAGTTCATAAAAAATTCTAACACTATGATCAATCTGACTCATTTTTAATTTTAATAAGAATACTAATAAATTATTTTATTTCAATTTATTCATGCTTAAGATTAATAGATCCATGCTTTTTATCTATACTGCAAAAATTTTAATTTGCTTTATAAGTTGCAATATTAGTGCCAAGTTTGTAAGACAGTTAGCTGCCAAGACAAATGATCTGGCTGGTGATGGAACTATGACGTCTGTTGTTCTTGCTCAGGGCCTTATTGTAGATGATTTAATAATTAAGAAATGGAGTTTACTTTTAATTATATTTTGGTATATTCAATAAAATCAATTATCATGGCACTTTTAGTCATCGCCTTCCCAGTCAATTAACTAAAGTGGGAGTAATTTTTTATGTGTATTTCTTTTTTAAGCTATCAAATTAGATTATTTTAGAGATTTCTGAGAACAAGTTTTGGTGTTTATTACTTCTTTTTTTTCATTTAGAAATCAGTTCGTCATTGCGGCCAAATCTTGAGTTTGATGCAATTCGTAAATAGCTAAAGCTGTTTAGTCTTGAATTTGCTGAGTAGTCTTATATTATTGCTTATAACAAAATGGATCTTCCTAAAACATACGAAAATGGGAATCCTTCAAAGAAAGGCTACAATTTCATGGGATCACAACTTTTTCTATGAGTGCTGTCAAAAGGAAAAGGTGCTCATGAAGTTTTCACATGATACATGAAGATATTTGTGCTGCTTGAGCTTTTGCGTAAAAGTAAAAAGGACAAGGAGGAATATAAAGATTAGAGTAAATTTTTAAATTTGTCCTTAAAAAATTTAGCGATTTACATATTAAGTTTTGAAAAATAAAAATTATTAATTTGGTCCCTAAAAATCTTAAATACTAGTTAAATTAATTCCTAATAAGAGGTACAGTATTCAATAAAAAACGGACTAATTTGATTGATATTTAAAATTCTTAGAGACCAATTTCAAAGTTTTCATTTCTCAAAGACTAATGTGTCAGTCGTTAAATTTTTTAAGGATCAATTTGGGAATTTACTCTAAAGGTTTATAATTCTATTTAAAACTTTTGTAAATATTATTGTCACATTAGCAATTATTTCTGAATATTCTCTTTTTCTCAAATAAGTTCTTTCATTTGAACAAATTTGATATGTTTCAAATGGAAGAGATATGGTAAACTCAAACCATGTAGCTGAGGTAGTACATAAGCAGTGAAGTTCACCCAGAGTGATTTTGAGATTTTTCATGACAGCATTTTAATATTCCCTCTTCTGTTTTAATTCATATTATGTATTAATGTTTATATTTGTGGGATTGGAGGTTTATCTGGAGAGAGCCCATGGATCAATAATGGATACTTTGCCATTTTGCAATTCAGGCAAAGTCCAAGTTACTTAACTTGGACTACTCTTTAAACGCAGTAAAAGGACCCAAAACAAAGTTATCTAAATTTTCAAAATTGATGTGCTTATTGCTTAATGTGAGATGTTTGATTACATTGCTTCCTTTAATGAGATTAGTTTCTATCCACCACTTAACTTGCATTTTGATTGGGTTTGCCTTGAACCAGAAGGCACATGGTTCTTGGATTACATATTAGTATGGTTCTTGGATTACATATTAGTATTAGTGAAAATATTACATTTTTTTTTGTCTTAGTTATTCAAACTACTCAACACTTTCGAAGTAGCTTGCTTTCATGAGTTATTGGAGTGGGGATAATGTGTTGGATGGATTTATGGATCTGTTACTGAGGATGCGGTCACTGGATATAGGATGCACAACAAGGGATGGAAATCAGTTTACTGTGACGCCTTTTGTGAAACTGCTCCCATTAATCTCACTAACAGGCTGACCAGGTCCTCTAATGAACTATTGGCTCAATTGAAATATTCTTCTCTTGAAACAATGCTTTTCTGACTACCCCAACAATGAAATTTCTTCAACGAGTTACATACCTTAATTTTGGAATTTATCCATTCACTTCCATTTTCCTACTACTTCATTTTTGAGCTTTCCCTCTTCTTTGGCCAGTCCACTATTCAAACCTTGAATGTCAGATTTGTTGCTTATATTTTTATCATTACTGTAACTTTATGCATGCTTTTGGTGCTAGAAATTAAGTTGTCTAACATTGAGATGGAAGAATCATGGCAAAATGAGCAATTCTGGTGGATTGGAGAAATTAAGTGGTCTGACAATGCATATATCTTTAACGTTATATTTGTTTTCTAAAAAGTAATATTATTTTTTTTTAAAAATAATTCTTTGAAACTTTAGCGTGTTCTATTGATTGAGTTGTATTCCAATTGTCCTTCGAAAATTATAATTTAATAATATCATAACTTATAGGGGTAACAATACACAAGAATTTATTTATATGCTCCATGTGGTTGTTTAACAAAACCTTAATTTTGCTGCAGAATTTACCTTTGGAATTGGGAAGTTAATGGGCTCCATAGCATTGTCATAGACTCATGACTCAGTCGTGAAAATGGAAATAGACATTTTTAAAGGGATTAATGAGGAGACATATCCAATAAGTGAAATACAAATATGTCACAAGATTCTCTACCTTCAAATGTTAATTGAAAATTATGCTATGAAAGCAATATTGTTAATTAATTCATAAAATAAATATGTTAGAGAGCTATTTTGGCCTTTATAGTGTGAATATTTGTCAGTGTTTTTTTTCCAACTAAATACTTTGTGATTATTTCTTTTATATCTCATTCCTTTCTTTACTTATGTATAACGAATAAAATATTACGTATCTATATTTTAGTTATTATCATTTTGGTCACCATGTCATTATTTTCCACTTTTATATATATGTAAATTCTTTTATATAAATAATAATAACACCATTTACTAATTAATTTGTATTAGACAAATTATTATTTGTACTTTTCCAGCTATTTTTATTAAATATTTTTATGGTTTATATGAAAGAATGTTAATGGAATCAATAATAAAAAACATTCAAATATATTAATGAATATTTAGTTAATTTAATATATTTTTTGACATTTTAAATGCATTTTATTATAATATAAAATTTTAATATTCTTTATTATTGACTCTATGATATATTTAATATATAAATATTAAATATCACCACAATCAATCTAAAACATTTTACAAACAAATAGGGAACAATTTAATTTAGATTTTAATCATCATAAATAAAAATATATATATGCCATATAAGGGTAGAAATGTTAATAGGAAAACATATAAGGTTTGACAAATTTTGAGAGAACCTTACGAAATCCTATTTAAAATTTTTATATCTATTTTACTGTTCACATAACTTTTATTATATGAAAAACACACATCTAAATATTTATTCTTACATAATCTCACTTCAGGTATAGAAAATTAGACCATCAAAATAAGTATATTTATGCAGAAAACAAGGCGGTGAATGTGGAGGTGGTGGAACTAACTACAATAAGATGTTAAAAATTGTGCGAATGTAAATAAATGTTTATATAAGTGTGTGAATATCATTATTTGTAATTAACAGTAGTATATTATGAATGAGTTCTAGGAAATATAAAACAGTTGCTCAAATATGGCATTTGGATCCGAGGGTGAGAAGGGAAGGAGAGGGGTTTCAGCATTGGTTAGACCTTTTTGTGACGGAGGAGTGGTGGTCCCGACGAAGGTGAGGGCAAAGGCTTGTAGGTAGTGGGAAGTGGTGGCCCCGGGATTGGGATCATTTGGACATGGATGAGTGTCGGAACCTATTGCATAGTTGGATACGGTGAAGTAGGAGCTCAATCCTGGCAAGTTGGTTGAGAGTGTAGATTTACCCCCTAAATCAGGTGAAATCTTACTCCCTTAAAACTTCCTCCATTTTTCTTTTTTACTTATACACTAAACACACTTTGTGTTGGGAAAGAAAGAAGTGTGTACACAGTAGAAGTAACAACACACAAATTGACAATAAAACTTTTCTCGCTTAAAAAAACCTGTGAGGAGTAAAATATACAGTCAACTAGAATATTCACCAAAAGATATATTTAAGAATGCACAAAAAATAAATAGACAAAGAGAATGTACACAATTTTAACGTGAAAAATCTCTTTAATGTGAGAGATAAAAACGACGGGACCTAGTTAAGAAAAAATTTCCACTATAACAAATCAATGAGTACAGCAAAATGTCTCCCAATAAATAAGGATATCACAACAGTCCCTGCTCATTACCAACAAGTAGAATTCAACAAAGCAACAAAGTTCAAAACCCACAAAAGGGTACAAACAACCTAACAAGTAGAGATGGAGAAATAAAATTCTAACCGTACAAGTAGAAGCTCATGGTACAAGGAACAACATACTGAAAAATCTTCTAGATCGGACTGTAAATGACCATCTAATATGAACACACAAGATTAGCTTTCAAAACTTTTTTTTCTCTCCTTTCTAATGACAGCGACACTGTTTCTCAACTAAAACAAAAAGATAAGCTAACATTTTTTTTAAAAGCCCTATCTTCTTTTTTTAAAACTTTATGGCATGGGCCCATTTAGTTGGACCCACACACAACAAAACCCCCCTCCAACTCAAGTGGAGGCAAATGCCAAACCAGCAACCAAACGGTAATCTTTAAACTTCCCCCTCAGTAGAGTCTTTGTCAACATGTCTGAACCATTATCATAATTATGAATCTTCTCAAGTTCCAACAACTTAGAGTCCAAATCATCATGTATCCAATGATACCTCACATCAATATGCTTAGATCTATCATGGAACGTTGAATTCTTGCCAAGATGGATAGCATTCTAATTATCACAAAACAAAACATACCTCTACTGAGTAAAACCAAGTTCATACACAAAATTTTTCATCCAAAGCAACTCCTTACATGCCTCGATAATAGTAATGAACTTAGCCTTGGTAGTAGACAATGCAACCTAGATTGCCAAGTCATAGCTCCTCTTATAAAGGTAATCAAATAGCCAGAAGTAGACTTTCTAGAGTCAACATCCACTGTCAAGTCTGAATCTGTATAACCATGAAGAACAGGTTTCCTAATTCCAAAACTGAGCTTCAAACTAGAAGTGCCTCGAAGATATCTCAATATCCACTTTACAGCTTTCCAATGTTCTCTACCAGGATTAAAAAGAAAATGACTAACCATACCAACTGCATGAGATATATCAAGCCTTGTGCAAATCATTGCATACATCAAACTTCCTACTACAGATGCATAGGAACATGCTGTATGTCTTCTTTCTCTTCATCACTAGAAGGAGCTTGTTTAGTGCTAAGCCTAAAATGTAAAGCAAGAGGTGTGCTTACAACTTTAGTTTTATCCATGTGAAACCGTTGAAGCACTTTCTCAATGTACTTTTCCTGAGATAACCACAACTTCTTGGCCACTCTATCATGAGTAATCTGCATGCCAAGAATGTCTTGTTGGTCCTAAGTCTTTCATTGTAAAAGGTTTGCTAAGCTCCTTTTTCAACCTATCAATTTTAGAATAATTATGACCAACAATCAACATATCATCAACATAGAGCAATAAAATGATGAATTCATTATCATAAAATTTCTGCACAAACACACAATGATCAGAAGTAGTCTTCTTGAATCCCTACTGAATCATAACAAACTCATACTTCTTGTACCATTGCCTCGGGGCTTGTTTCAAGCCATACAAACTTTACTTCAACTTGCAGACATAATTTTCTTTACCCTTCACCATAAAACCCTCAGGTTACTCCATGTAAATCTCCTCCTCTAAATCACCATGAAGGAAAGCAGTTTTCACATTCATCTGCTCAACCTCTGAATTAAGACTGGCTGCCAAACCAAGAACAACTCGGATGGAAGATATTTTAATAACTGGTGAGAAGATCTCCACACAATCCCCTTTTTCTGACAGTAGCCTTTGACAACTAATCTAGCTTTGTATCTCGGAGTGGAAGTATTTTCGTCATTCTTCAATCTGTAAACCCACCGATTTTCCAAAACTTTCCTATCCTTAGGCAACTTGACCAGCTCAAAAGTATGATTGTCAAGCAAAGATCTCATCTCATCATTCATTACTGATGAACCTTCAAAAATTCATAATTTTACGATTCAAATTCTGGATTTTCATCTTCTTTAATCTCTTTGATAAAATTTTGTTATCAAGTTTTATTATGTTTTTAGTATTTTAAATTGTGTTCTTATTATATGTTTTATTTGTTTATGATAGGTAAATACACATGGAAGAAGACTAGACACTTAAATGATAAAGAAAAAGAATGTTTCCAGCGTCCAATGCCTAGGCGTCCAAGAGCCAGCGCTCAAGTAGAAAGTGGAGTTTTTCTCTGGTCATTCAGCACCTAAGCGTTGAAGACCCAGCGCCCGAGCACGCAATGCATATAGAAAATTTATGAGAGGACGTTCAACGCCTAAGCATTGAAGACTTAGCACCTAAGCATTGGTCACATAACAAAACACGTTATGTTGTTTTTAAATAGAAAAGTTACGCCATTGAGCAACACTCTTGCATATAATTTCATAGCCATTGAGGAGCAAAATGGAGGCACAAACCATAGTTTGGTGTGGACGCATCCAGGCTTGAAGATTATGAATTTTCTTCAACCTTCCCACATCTTTTCTATAGAGTTTGTCGAATCATTTTCTTTGTTTTCTTCTTTTTTCATGTGTAACTAAACCTCTTTAGTTAGAGTGATGATGAATCTTGATACTTGGATGATGTAAATTCTTTACTGGGTTTAATCTATGTTTTTATTTCATGATTTATATGTTTATCTATTCTCTTAATGCTTTTCTAAACTTGGTCAATTTAGGAATGATTTTTGGGTTATGTATGATTTGAGAAAATTGTGTACGAATTTAGAACTTGTCATAAACACCATAATTTCTACAATCGCTAGGAATAGACGTGGGTTGTGTGGTCTTTCTCTTAATTCTCTCATTTTTAATAAAGCCTTCTTTATTTGTAGTTAAACTAAGAGATTGGTTAATTCTAAATAGCGTGAAGATGATTAATATACCAAAGGATTGAATATTGATTAATTTTGGAAATTGACCATGAATCATTGAAATAGAACTTGATTAAATTAATATTTGAAATTGCATCAAAAGAGTTCAAGTGAAGTCAAAACTCTGACACTTTAATCTCATCGTTTTTCATCCTTTATCTAATTCTTGATATTTTTAATTAATTTTTTGATTATTGTTTTCTTTTATTTTTATTTTTACTAACTCTCTTTTTTAATAGCTTAAATAGTGTCGGTGTGGTGAGTTTAGTACTTGTCAACATAATCTTCGTGGGAACGATACTTAACCCACTTTTTATTACTTTTGCGATCTAATGCACTTGCCAATATTACAACAATTACTGCAACCTATTCTGTCTTTTGCTCACTTTCCATAGCCTTTTCGTAGCACTCAGGTTCTCCACCATTAGTGAGGAGTACATATTCATCAGATGAGTAACAAGTAGAGGGAATAAGATGTCTAGAAAACTTCCTAAGTGAAATAACAAGTTCATCAACAACCTCACGAGCAGGAGCATCTACCTCATCAGCAACATTATTAACAACATCCTCAACCTGATCACCCTGAATATGATTATGCACATCATCATGGTTGTTAAAGTCAGCTACATCAGGCATATGAGACTCAGGAACTAGATCAATATCAACCAAACCATCAATACTCAGAGACTCTGACTTCTTTGCCTTATCAATATCTTCAATTATCTGATCTTCCATGAAAATAACATCACGGCTTCTAACAATCTTCTTCTTAACTGGACCGTACAGCCTATAACCAAACTCATCATGATCATAGCCAATGAAGATGCACTGCCTAGTCTTGACATTCAACTTGGACCTCTCATCGTTGGGCACATGTACAAAAGCTCTACATCTAAAGACACATAAGTGGTCATAGGAAACATCCTTTCTATACCACACCCTATTAGGAACATCAGCCTGCAAAGTAACAGTAGGAGATAAATTAATAACATATGCAGCAGTATACAAAGTCTAAAGTAACTTTTCTTTAGAAAGCAAATATCTAACTCTCTCCATCAATGTCCTGTTTATCCTTTCTACTAGGCCATTAAGTTGAAGAGTCTTATGGGGTGTCTTCTGGTGTCTAATACACTACTGTCTACAATACTCATCAAATAATCCACAATATTCACCACTATTATCAATGCGAATATATTTCAGTTTCTTTCCTATTTCTCTCTCAACAGAAACCTAAAATTGCTTAAAGACACCAAGCACCTGGTCCTTAGTCTTCAAGGCATAAACCCAAAGTTTCCTTGAATGATCATCAATGAAAGTCACAAAGTAAAGCGCACCACCAAATGTTATAGTCCTCATTGGATCATAAAGATCTGAATGGACCAACTCAAGCACATCTAATTTCCTAAAAGGAGGATGACTCTTGAAAAAGACTTTATTTTGCTTCCCAGTCAAGCAATGAGCACACTTTTCCAATCTTGCACCATTCAAACCTGAAAGTAGATTCCTTTTGGCCAAAGTATCAAGTCCCTTCTCACTAATGTTGTAACACCCACCGTAGGGTATCACATTTAAGACTAATCCTAATATAACTTACCTAAGTTGTAAAAGAATTAATCTTGTAAAAATGTCAATTTTAAAATTTTGTTTGCAGAATTAAAATAAAATAAGTAAACTGAATTAAAACATTAGTAAGACTTGTAATGAACACACCATAATAACTATATACATCATACTACAAAACTTGTCCAAATAATTTACATAAATACAACATTGTTTCCAAAAGTAAAATACAAACATAACTACTAAAATAGTACCCTAAAAACAAACCTAAGGATTTGGTTCCTCGGAAGGATCCTCCTCCTCCTCTATATTACCATCGAAGAACCTAGGTGGATACAGACGCCTCATGGGGGTTCTTGCTGATGATATTACAGAATTCTCTTGGGATGTGTAGACAGACACAATTCTACCCCAGAGTTCACGAATGGGTATCGTGAATTCCAGACGCACAGTAGCATGTTAAGTCAACACAGAAATCCCATCCAGGGTTTCACTCAAACTCATAGTCAAATCCCCGGTGTAAATAAACCATTCATTATTATAATCAAACTTCCAAGCGTCAGTTCCACCGTGGAACTGGACCCTGACAAAACCTAAGACCTGACGTCTTGTCGCCATCACAGCTAATAAGCAGACAAATAGCTACTGATGGTAAATAGATTTACTAATTTCTTCATCTTCCCAATCTTTATCAAACATACACAAATAAACAGATACAATATAATAACGAAGTGAGATCCCCTACATCAATACTAGTATAGCAGTATAGGAAACTGATAAACTGTCAATATGTCCTATTTTTACAGTTCAATTCCTTAGTTTTTCATATTCTTTTTATTTGTTTTTAATGAATTTTGTTTGTTAGTTTTGTTATATTTTTGGTATTGTTTAACTGTGTTTTTATTAGGTGTTTTGTGTGTTTTTGTCAGGTAATTATACAAAAAGAAAAAATTCCTGAAGATAAATATGTGAAGGATTCTTATCCTATTCTTAGATGCTAATTAGAGTTCTAATTGGATACAAAATCTTAGATTGGAGATTGGATAAGGATTCTCAAAGAGATTTGATTTGGAGCAAAATTCGGATTCCCGCACTATCCTGACCATTCCTCATTAATTAAGCCATATCTTGAGCTACAAAGATCAGATCGACGCGCTGTTTGCAGTGTTAGAAAGCTAACAGAAAATCCTACAACTTCTCTGTTGAGATCAAGGGCAAAATTGGTCATCTAAAGGGTGAGAAAAATCATGCAAATGAGATACGAAAATCTGTTAGGTTTTCTATAAAAGGAGGAAAACGAGTTTAGCAAGGGAACTTTCTAAGATGGAGCACATTGCACAGAAAATCCCTAATCCTGAGAGAGTTGTTTTGCGGTAGCAGACCTTGGAGGGCAATTTCAAAGGAGGATTCTTGAAGGCTTGAAGATCTTAATCTCCATAAAAGGGGTTTTGGTTTCTCTTTCTTTTAGTTTCCCTTTTCCTTTGGGTTTTCTTTCTATGAGTTTGTATTTTGATATGAGTTTGTTTTTATTGAATATGAGTAACTAAACCCATAGCTAGGGCTATGGGGGATCTTGTTTTCTTAATTATTTGGGTTTGATTTCTAATTTGATTATGACAATTTCTTTTTGGGTTTATCATATTGCTTGTATTCTTGTCAGAATTTGATCACTTTTGGCATGTGTTAATTCATTGTTTGACCGGTGACCATCCGCATTCAATGAGTGGATCTATATGGTAAGCCTAGGATTAGATTGATGAATGATCAAACATCGATTTATCCTACCAATGGAATTGACGGTATGTTAGTTCATCTCTTGATTTGAAGCTTAATGCATTCTTGATTAATTCAACTAAATGACCAAATAGATGAATTAAATTAAGAATAAAATATTATTTCATCTATGACCATTGGGATTCAATAGCAAATAAGAGAATATTGGCAAAATAATTACCTTAATCATAATTGAAAGAAAATCTGAATAATTGGATTCAAGTGAACTTTGCGCCCTAGTCTCTCTCTCATGATTATCTTTTCTTTGTTTAATTGTTCATAATTTTTCTCTATTTGTTTATTTTGATTTTATTTTGAATTTCTTCATATACTTTCGATTGTCTAAATAACAAAGGGTTTTACGAATCTAGTAATTACCAATTATTTCTCGTGGGATCGATAACTGGGACTCAAGTCTTATATTACTTGGCGATAGAGTGCACTTGCTCTTAATGTATTTTATGCGCACCAAGTTTTTGGCGCCGTTCTTGGGAATAAGTTTGATAATATTAGAAGCAAAAACTCTAGTTAATTTAGATGTCTTTTCTTTTATTCCTTATTTTATTTTTATTTTTATTTTTTATATTTTTATATTTTTATTCTTATTTTATTTTTATTTTTTAATTAGTTTTCACTTCTTATCTTATTATTTATTTTATTTTTATTTCTTATTCTTATTTTATTTTATTTTATTTTATTTTTAATTATTTTTTTCATCTTATTTTATTTTATTTTTCTTATTTTATTTTATTTTTATTTATTTTATTATTTTAATTTTTGATTTTATTTTATTTTAATTATTTTTATTTTATTTATTTATTTATTTAATTATTTAATTATTTTATTTTTATTTTTTATTTAACTCTTCACTTCCTATTTCTTGTTTATGCTTGATCTTAGTTTCCTGATTTGGCATTTGATCTAGAAATTGAGAAAACAGCTCGCAGGTTAAAGAAGCAGACTTTTATTGCAGCTGTAACAGAAGACATAAGCAGGATGGAGAGGCAACCAGTTGTTGAGGCCAACTGTGAAGAAAGAGCTATCCCAGCAGAGCGAACTATGCTTGAGTACTCTATGCCCACTGTTTAAGGGTATGGAGGAAGTATAATAAGACCAACTGTGGCAGCTAATAATTTTGAAATTAAACCAGCATTGATCTCTATGATTCAGAATTCAGTTCAGTTTGGTGGATTGCTTTCGGATGATCCAAATCAGCATTTGGCCAGATTCTTACAGTTATGTGATACTATCAAGTACAATGGGGTGACAGATGATGTAATTCGATTGCGACTCTTTCCTTTTTCTCTTAGGGACAGAGCAAGCCAATGGTTAAAATCACTTCCAAGGGGTTCCATCACTACATGGGATCAATTGACACAACAATTTCTGGCTAAGTATTTTCCTCCTTCAAAATCTGCTAAGTTGAGAAATGATATATATTCTTTTGTGCAGTTTGAGATGGACACTCTTTATGAAGCTTGGGAGCGCTTTCAGGAGTTGTTGAGGAGATGTCCACATCATGGATTTCCCGTATAGTAGCAGGTTCAGACTTTTTATAATGGTTTGTCACCTGCAAACCGTTCACTCATTGATGCTGCTGCAGGAGGTACAATATGGAGGAAAACACCTACTGAGAGCCAAGCTTTGATTGAAGAAATGGTGCTAAACAGTTATCTGTGGCAGAATGAGCGTCAGGCTCCTAAGAAACAAGCAGGTGTACATGCTGTTGATTCTTCTACTACAATTCTGAGTCAACTAGAAGCTTTGACCAAGAAGGTGGAGACTTTGATGGTGACAAATAGTGCAGCCCCACTTATCATCTGTGAAGCATGTGGAGGACAGGGTCATTCAAGTGTAAATTGTCAAGTTGGTAGTCCTTTTGCCCCCGAGCTTGAAGGAGTTAATTTTGTTGGTAATTCCAACCGGCAGCAATACAATCCGTATTCTAATATGTATAATCCTGGTTGGATGGACCACCCGAATTTTAAATGGGGAAATCAGCAAGGCTATCAGCAAAATCAGCAGAGAGCTCCACCACCACCTCCTGGTTTCCAAGCACCTGCAGAGAAGCCAAGTTTTGAAAATCTAGTTATGAAATACATGCAGAATTCTGATGCCAGAATGAAGAACATGGAGACTCAGATCAGTCAGCTAACTACATTGATGGCAGCGAGGGCACCAGGGACATTGCATAGCACTACTGAGACTAATCCTAGGGAACAGGCCCATGCAATTTTCCTAAGAAGTGTTAAAGAACTTGGGGAGTCTTCGCAGAAGAAGGAAATGTCAGAGCCTAGAGATACTCTTGTTCAGTCAGTGCAAGAAGATAAGAAGGCAACTGACGATGTCCTTACTAAAGATGTCAACCAAGAGAGAGAGGTTGAGAAGAAAGCACCAAAGTGGCAAAAAGCAAAGAAGGATCGTGAGCAGAGCATAATCTATGAATTATCCCCATATGCCAAGATCCCTTTCCCTCAGAGGCTCAAGAGCAATCAGCCAGATCAGTAATTTTCCAAATTCTTGGAGATATTCAAGAAATTACAAATTAATATTCCGTTCGTTGAAGTCATCTCTCAAATGCCCAAGTATGCGAAGTTTCTAAAGGAAATACTTACAAAGAAACGCAAGCTTGAGGAATTTTAGACTGTATGTCTTACTGAGGAGTGTTCTGCCATTCTTTTAAAGAAGTTACCCCCAAAATTGAAAGATCCAGGGAGTTTTACTATTCCTTGCACTATTGGTAACTCTTATTTTGATAAGGCATTATGTGATTTGGGTGCTAGTATTAATTTGATACCTTTTTCTGTGTTTAAGAAATTGGGAATGCAGGAACCGAAGCCCACTAACATTTCATTACAGTTGGCTGATAGATCCTTCACTTACCCGCGCGGTGTGGTGGAGGATGTTTTAGTGAAGGTGGATAAATTCATTTCCCTAGTTGATTTTGTGGTGCTAGATATGGAAGAGGATGCTAATATTCTTCTCATTCTTGGAAGACCGTTTTTGGCCACTTCTGGAGCTGTGATTGATGTACCTCGAGGTGAGCTCATCTTGAGAGTGGATGGAGATCATGTGACCATCAATATCTTTAGGGAAGCTAAATCTTCTCCAATGTCAAATCTCTATGCCCCGATCAATTTTGTTCAAGCTAAGAAGCAGGAAATCTTAGCTATCAAAGACCCCCCGCCATCATACAGTGTTGATGTTGATCTTTTGGAACGTCAAGCTGTTGAGACAGATAAAGGTCCTCCTAAGATCTATGCTTCTTCACAGATTGGTCCTTCATCTGTTGATCGAGTGCAACCACCTTGGCCTAGTGGAGTTAAGGCGTAATTAGGATAGTCAAACTCTTTTCCAGTTCAGAATTCTGTTGAAAGCAGTCCCAAAGCCATTGTTGAAGGGAGGAAGAACTGTTTTGCAAAGAAGAAGGCGTCCTCCTATTTCTCTTGCTTTAAGCCACCTTGATTCATCGGAAAGAGGCAACATCGAGCTAATGACGTTAAACAAGCGCTTCACAAGAGGCAACCTGTGTTTCTTCTTTCTTTATTTCATTTTAGTTATTTTTGTATTTTTGTTACTTTTGTTTTTCTTATAGATGCTACTCATGTGTTTTGAGATTTTATTTTTTAGATTGTGTTGCTACGCTAACTCTTGTGCTTCTCCTTTGCCTGATATTGAGTCTTTGTCTATCAGGTTGTGTTGTTCTTTTCTTTCCCCCTTTTGTTTCTTTTTCTTCCACATTGGGGACAATGTTTATCTTAAGTGTGGAGGGGTACTTTTACAATTTTTGTCAATTTTTTTTGTTGAAGCACTTGAGTATTGTCGGTAATTAAGCTAGAATTGTGTTTTGATGTCTTGATTTATTTTGAGCTGATGGAGATACGTTTTGAAGGAAATTCCATTGATCATGAGTTGATAATATATGAAGCAAATTTTTTTTTCAATGAAGTAAAGTGAAATTTAGCATCTTTAGTTAGAAATTAGCCATGTCTGCTTACTTTTGTTCTCTTTATCAACTTAGCCAGAAAGTGAGTTTTGAGCCTTAATGATTGAATTTTTCTTCTGGAGTGAGTTTTTTCTTGATTGATGTGCGCTAGAACTTGCTTTGATATCTTGTTGAGGCTATAATGATTCACATGCATACTTGAATATGATTAAGGCAATTAGGCTTAATTCTTTCTTGACTTCTAGAGTTGCATTAATTAAATAACCCTTTAGTTACCCCATTTGAGCCTGAAATTGATTTCTTTGAATACCCAATTGAATAATCAGGTTGAATTTTTTGGAGCAATTGATGTGTTGATTGAAAAGTCTTGAAAAAAAAGAAAAAGAAAAAAAATAGAAAATGAAAAGAAAATGTTTGAAAAAAAAGAGGAAAAAAATGAAAAAGAAAGAAAGGAAAGAATTGTTAGTGAAGAATAATGAAAATATTGGGTTGAAAGTGAGAAGTTGTTATATTCTTGTGCATCATGCTCTATCTGTCATCTTTTCAGCCTGATTGTACTTTGTATTGATTTATTCATGAGTATTCTTTACCCTATTTTACCCTTTCTTCCTACCTTCCATTTTACCCTTGGCCCCGTTACAACCAAAGGAAAGTCCTTTTGATTCTTGTATTGTATGTGAACTTGAAAGTGGAGATGGGATTGATAAGCTAGCTTATGGTATTGCATTTTTCAAGAGAAATTTGAGTGATTTCTTTGTCCTTTAAACACTTGAGCGATGGTAAGTTGAGTGATCTCAGATATTTGATGAAGAGAACAGTTGCAAGTTAGACTCAAGCATTTAATTGTTTCAGTGCTAAATGATCTTGCTTGATTGGATTTGATTGCTAAAATTGAATTTCTTTTAATTATGGAACTTTCCCTTTGATTCATGTTTCTTGATGTTGAGTTTGAACTTGATGTTGATTCCTATTCTTTGCTTGAGGACAAGCAAAGTTCAAGTGTGGGGGAGTTGATAAACTGTCAATATGTCCTATTTTTACGGTTCAATTCCTTGTTTTTCATATTTTTTTATTTTTTTTAATGAATTTTGTTTGTTAGTTTTGTTATATTTTTAGTATTGTTTAAGCGTGTTTTTATTAGGTATTTTGTGTGTTTTTGTCGGTAATTATACAAAAAGAAAAAATTCTGAAGATAAATATGTGAAGGATTCTTATCCTATTCTTAGATGCTAATTAGAGTTCTAATTGGATACAAAATCTTAGATTGGAGATTGGATAAGGATTCTCAAAGAGATTTGATTTGGAGCAAAATTTGGATTCCCACACTATCCTGATCATTCCTCATTAATTAAGCCATATCTTGAGCTACAGAGATCAGATCGATGCGCCGTTTGCGGTGTTGGAAAGCTAACAGAAAATCCTACAACTTCTCTGTTGAGATTAAGGGCAAAATTGGTCATCTAAAGGGTGAGAAAAATCATGCAAATAAGATACGAAAATCTGTCAGCTTTTCTATAAAATGGGGAAAACGAGTTTAGCAAGGGAACTTTCTAAGATAGAGCACATTGCACAGAAAATCCCTAATCTTGAGAGAGTTGTTTTGCGGTAGCAGACCTTGGAGGGCAATTTCAAAGGAGGATTCTTGAAGACTTGAAGATCTTAATCTCCATAAAAGGGGTTTTGATTTCTCTTTCTTTTTAGTTTCCCTTTTTCCTTTGGGTTTTCTTTCTATGAGTTTGTATTTTGATATGAGTTTGTTTTTATTGAATATGAGTAACTAAACCCATAGCTAGGGCTATGGGGGATCTTGTTTTCCTAATTATTTGGGTTTAATTTCTAATTTGATTATGGTAATTTCTTTTTGGGTTTATCATATTGCTTGTATTCTTGTCAGAATTTGATCACTTTTGGCATGTGTTAATTCATTGTTTGACCGGTGACCATCCGCATTCAATGAGTGGATCTATATGGTAAGCTTAGGATTAGATTGATGAATGACCAAACATCGATTTATCCTGCCAATGGAATTGACGTTATGTTAGTTCATCTTTTGATTTGAAGCTTAATGCATTCTTGATTAATTCAACTAAATGACCAAATAGGTGAATTAAATTAAGAATAAAATATTGTTTCATCTATGACCATTGGGATTCAATAGCAAATAAGAGAATATTGGTAAAAGAATTACCTTAATCATAATTGAAAGAAAATCTGAATAATTGGATTCAAGTGAGCCTTGCGCCCTAGTCTCTCTCTCATTAATTATCTTTTCTTTGTTTAATTGTTCATTATTTTTCTCTATTTGTTTATTTTGATTTTATTTTGAATTTCTTTATATACTTTCGATTGTCTAAATAACAAAGGGTTTTACGAATCTAGTAATTACTAATTGTCGCAACCGTCCCGAAGGGCGTCGCGAAAATAAAAAGAAAGAAGAGGAATGGACCTCGGGGTGTTAGGAGTCGCCACCAATCGCTTTATCCATTAAATGGAATGGCGCAATTGGACATCTAAAAGATGGTCTACGTTTCAGAGTTTGAGGTTCGGGGGTTGATTACGGGTAGGGAAGGTGTTAGCACCCTACACAATCCGTTTTAAGAATGGTTACCTATTTAATCTAATGTTATTTGCAAGATTAATTTAATTGGTCCTTTATTAATTAAAAGAAAAGAATTTTTTTATTTTTTATTTTGACATGTCCCATTTTGTCAAGTATAATATCAAGAATGATAAATGACTAAGACAAGCAATGGGTGACTAAATAGTCATTATTTTGGAACAAATTCTAAGTCTACAACATATTATATAAAAGTGGTGAATCAAAATTTTTTTTTTGAAGAGAAGTAATTTGCAAAATAAATGACCAAATAAAACATTATTTATAATCAAGAAAATATTTTTTGGCACAATGAGATTTTTGTAATAATTTCCAAAAAAATGTCTTCATGAAAAATAAAACTTTAATTCACCACAACTATGATGTTGAAACTGTATGAAATTGTTCACTTTTATTTGAATATTTTATTTTATAAAATGATTTTTATTTTTGTATATTTTTTATTTTAAAAAAATTTAATTTAAAAAAATTATTTAATTTAGTGTGAGAATTAGACTTACGTACAGCTTTCGGCAAAATCTAATATAAAACCTCAAGATTATTGGGAAGAGTGTAATCTGATCGGCATAAGCTTTCGATCCTCTCCTAATTTTTCCGTCATCGGTAATCTTATTCCATATTCGAGTTTAATTTATGTAAATATGGATCACAATATCAAGAACATTATATCAAATCCAAATCACCAATAAACTAAATCTAAAGGAAAAAACAAAACATTAGAAATTACTATTTTTATTTTTTATATTTCATTTTTTTGTTTTTTATGTTTTTTTTTTTAAACCCAAATTTTGTCTCTATTCTTTGTTTTCTTTTTGTTTTACTTTTCTTTTTTTAATTTTTATCAATGACCAAAAAACATGAAAAAAAAATTTCAAAAGAAAAAGTGATGAAATTTAATTTTTGGATTGGTTTAACTTGATTATATTTTTATCTTTATCTCTTTATTGATTGTCTTGTTTGTTGTTATTATCATTGTAATGGTTGATATGTGAATTTAATTTAATCATTTTTTATAAATTAGATAATTTAAAATTTGCCTATGACGGAAAAATTGGGAGAGGATCGGAGCGCCGATCGATTACACTCTTCCCGATAATCTTGAGGTTTTATATTGGATTTTCTTTAGGAGTCAATGCGTAGTCTAATCCCCACATAAAAATTAAAATAATTATGTAAATTAAAATACATTTTTTTAATAAACCAAAATAAAACTTTTCTTTTTGTAAAATAAAATATTCAAATAAAAGTGAACAATTTCATACAGTTTCAATATCATGATCGTGGTGAATTAAAGTTTTACTTTTTATGAAAATTTTTATTTTTTTTAATTTATTTTTTTGAAATTACTACAAAAATCTCATGGTGCCTAAATTTTTTTATTATTATAAATGAGATTTTATTTGACCATTTACTTTTAAAAAAAATATTCTCTTACCTCAAACAAGTTTCTTTGAATTAAAATTTATTCATTGAAATAATGTTTTATTTGGCCATTTATTTTGAAAATTACCTCTCTTCAAAAAATAAAATTTTGATTCACCACTTTTATATAATATGTTGTAGACTTAGAATTTGTTCCAAAATAATGGCTATTTAGCCACCTATTGCTTGTCTTAGTCATTTATCATTCTTGATATTATGCCTGACAAAATGGGACATGTCAAAATAAAAAAAATAAAAAAAATTCTTTTCTTTTAATTAATAAAGGACCAATTAAATTAATCTTGCAAATAACATTAGATTAAACAGGTAACCATTCTTAGAACGGACGGTGTAGGGTGCTAACACCTTCCTTACCCGTAATCAACCCCCGAACCTCATACTCTGAAACGTAGACCATCTTTTAGGTGTCCAATTGCGCCATTCCATTTAATGGATAAAGCGATTGGTGGCGACTCCCAACACCCCGAGGTCCTATCCTCTTGTTCTTTTTATTTTCACGACGCCCTTCGGGACGGTTGCGACAGCTGGCGACTCCACTGGGGACATAGAGGGTTAAGCCTTGTTTTAATCTTATGTGATTTGCTTTTTAATTATGTTGGTCCATTTTTGTTTTATTTATTTGTTATTTATTGTTTGCATTATATGTATTATATTTCTGCTTTGTAAATAAGTTCTCTCATGTACACTTCCACACACAAGCTCTCTACCCGAGCTCAGTACCTTGTAGGCTTAGACAGAGGGTGAAGTAGTGTTGCTTTGTGGGACCGTTGGTCTCCGTTTAGGCACATGAAAACCCCTCGCTCAAATTGAACTCTTTCCGCTTGTAACCTATCATGGGTGAGGATGGAGGACCCTTGCTAGCCAAAGTGTTGGTGACAAAGAAGGGACAATTTGGGACCTTTTGTCCGATAGGGGTCTAGAACCAAAGCTCTCACTTGTAGATATAATCTTAGAGCTATCATCGTTCATAGAACTTATCCTGTTGATCGGGTACCAAGATTAGGTACCCCTTTTCCTCTAACATATGAGGAATTTATGTTTGTCTTTTATTTTGTAGTTGTTAACTTTTCTTTTATCTTGCATTTGCATATGTGGTCCAATCCTTGAAGATATCGATAAACCTCAAGCATGAATAAGGGGAAGATGACTCTAATGTCTGAGGTGGCAGAGAGTATCAGGGTTGTCGGTGAAGAGTCTGCAAGAATTCAAGCCAAGGAAGGAAATAGTTTGCATCGCGAGGATGTTCCTTTACCTTTCTTAAAGGGGAGCCATGACTTTGAGCAAAATGACTTGAGGAGGCTCCGTAATGTGTGGTGTAGCATGAGAAGACAAGAAGAATTCAATGACAAGTATGGAGATATTGCAGCTCTCATGTTTAGCACCCCTGACCTCCAAATGTTGAAAACTATGCTCCATTTTTGGGACCCCTCATATCGGTGTTTTACTTTCCGACAATTTGACTTGGTGCCCACGATTGAGGAGTATGCTAGGCTTCTTAATAGAGACGACGTGCCAAAGGACAAAGTGTACTCATATGACCCTAAGAAGACGCCCAGAAGGATGCTGTCCAAATTGATAGGGATTCATGCCAATGAACTAGACAAGTACATGGTGGATGAAGGACGAAGTCTAGATTCGGAGTTCTTGCTTAGGCTGGTTGAAGCTCAAATTGATCAAAAGTTTGGTTTGGTAGCACTAGCCTTTGCTATTTATGGGTTAGTAATTTTTTCGAGATGGAAAAATCAAATAGATGGACATGTGATCAATTTGTTTGAGCAGATTGAGCATGGGGTACACCCAGCCCCACCAATTTTAGTCGAGACAATTCGATCTCTGAACTACTGCCGAGTCCATCAAAAGGAAGGTTTTGGGGATGTGCACCATTACTTGCAGTATGGATGCTTAGTCATATGCCAACGTTGAAGTGCTTTAACCATCCAGAAATTGATCTGAAACAGTATGTCATACCTAAGCACCCGCTCTCTCTATATGGTCGTGACAATTGGCCTCCCCGAACTCTGACGATGAGGCAATGGATTAGTTTTTTCATGGAAATAGAAGAAGTAGTCTGGAGGGCCAAGTGGTTTCCTCACACTTATACCATATATAGATGTGGAAGCAAACCTTGGGTTCCACTTATTGGCCCATGGGGAGTAGTGGGCTATGCTCCAGCTATGGTTCGAAGACAAATGACATCTTTGCAATTCATTCCAATGACTCATGGACTGTCCAAATTTGAATTCTCATACGGCGATGAAGGAACCAGTCATAAAATAAAAGAAGTCATTGAAGATTGGAAGAACACAAGAAGTGTGAAGCCTTGTCTCCATCGTCGAAACGACACCGAATACCCAATTTGGCGTGCTAGTAGGAAGAAGGGGTTTCTTGCTCCCAAGGTACAAGGTCCGAGTTACCAATGCACCAATTTAATGAACCCAATGACTACTATCTGAAGCAGCAGAGGGCGATACGAAATCATTTATCGGCAGTGGACTACTGAGAGAAGGTCATTGGAAGAACAACTTAGCACTGCAAGAAGAAAAATCCAAAGTCAAGAACAAATGGCCTCTAAAGATATTGAAATAGAGAGGTTAAGGAACACATGTCGAGCCCTCGAAACAATCATTCAGGGGAAGGATGGTCAACTTCAAGAATTCAAGAATGAAGTTAAAATCTTGAATCAACATTTGGAAAAATATGTTGAATGGTCTACTTTCTTGGAAAGTAAGAAGAATCGGTTAGAGGATGATGTTCTTTTCTTGACTAATGAAAAGAATTTCTATCGTAATGCAAGCCAAGAAATGGAGCGGAAAGCCGAAATGGTTCTTGATAATATGAGGGAAATCTCCAACCATTCAAGAAAGAGGGCAAGAGAAATCATTAAAGTGGAAGCCAAGCTAGCACCAGGAGAAAACCAAGATATTCTGACTCGGGTTAGAAAGGACCTTGACTTCCTAGGAAAATTTCACTAAAATTAGTTTCTTGTTCTAGGAATGCTGATGTAATGACTCTTTTCATCTTGTTTTGTAAAGCTAACTCCTCCATCTGACTTGAGGAGTAGCAAGAATCAACGTGTGTAAAACTCTCTATGACCATAGAGCTTTTCCCTTTGAATAAATGAGGTTTATCGATATCGCTTGCTACTTTGGATCATGTCTCTACATGCATAGTTTTATTTTTGTTTGCATTTTCTTTTCCTGTTTTCATATTTTCTAATAAAAATAATGAATACAGAAAGGAAAACTGTCTCTACGACACCCATATAGGACTCGCTCTCAATCAAGAGTCATGGATGAACTGGGTCAGTCACAAGAGGAGTTGAGAAGTGAAGTAAGCCAGCTCAAAGAGCAAATGGCCAAGATCTTGGAAATTCTGGAAAAAATGAAGAACACAGAGGGACTCCTTCAAAGGCAAATGATGATCCTTCGCCACGCTTTGCTCACCCGCTCGGCTTTACGCCGCCCTTGGCAATATCCTAGTGTCACCTCTCAAGGGGCCATGATGCCACTCACAATTTACTCAAATAATCCCGAAACACAGCATCTTCATTCCCACCATATGGCCTTCCACCCGGTTATGTGCCACCATTATCCACTAATATTCCCGAGGGCGGTGCACAAATCCCAACGAGTTCAAACCTCTCCAAGGATCTCAACCAAATACCGGTGAGATTCCTCGGTGCCGGTTTCTATTCCACCTTATGGCATTTCTCCTGGTTTTATGCCATCCCAAATTACCAACCCTCTTGAGAGTGGTTCATCATTGGTAATACCTACTTCAGGACCACAAGGCTCGACTCAGGCCCAACCTCCTTTCTACATGCCACAGTTTTTTCCCCATAAAGTCGCTGGAACTTCTCCGCTGAACCCTTCAACTGAAGGCATTCAATCTAAGGGAAAATTAGAAGTTCTTGAAGAAAGATTGCGAGCCATAGAATGAGCAAGTAGCTATGGTCTTCTAGATGCCGCAGAGCTCTGTCTTGTCCCGAATGTGGTAATTCCTCCAAAGTTTAAGGTCCCGGATTTTGAAAAATATAAGGGAACCACTTGCCCAAAGAATCATCTGACCATGTACATCCGCAAGATGGCATCCCATGCTCATGATGATAACTTATTGATTCATTTCTTCCAGGATAGCTTAAGCTGGGGCAACTTCTAATTGGTATACACACCTAGAACGTGCTCATATACGATGTTTCAAGGACTTGACTGATGCTTTCTTGAAGCAATATAAGTACAACATCGATATGGCACCAGATAGGCTACAATTACAGAATATGGCTAAGAAATGAGCTGAAACCTTTAAAGAATATGCTCAGCGGTGGAGAGAAATAGCTGCTCAGGTTGAACCCCCATTGACAGAAAGAGAAATGGTGGCCACATTCATTGACACTCTCCAGTCACCCTTCTATGACAAGATGATAGGAAGTGTGTCGTCGAATTTCTCAGACATGGTTATCATCGGGGAAAGAATTGAAGGAGGAATGAGAAGTGGAAAGATTGTTGAAAGCTCAACAGGGACATTTAGTGCCAAAAAGCCCCCAGCAGGGAAGAAAAGAGAAGGAGAAGCCCATGCTGTGACTTTCGATCAAAGGAGTTTTGCCCAAGGGAGACATAGCCAGGCACCTGTTAACCCTCAACCATCCTTCCAACCTCCCTACATGCCTTATTATCCATACATTGCTAATGCCTCTCAAGCTCCATACCCTCAACCTTATCACCCAATGATCCCTTATCGTGCACCATCTCCTATCCCAAACCAAACACTCCCTACCATGCCATATCAACCAACCCAATCATGGGCCCAAAACCCAAATACCAACCAAAGAAGGTCGCCAGCTAACCAAGAAAAGAAACCCGTCCAATTTGACCCAATTCCCATGACCTATACTGAACTACTACCACAACTCTTCCAAAATTCCTTATTGGCTCCTTGCCCAATGAAGCCATTGGAACCCCCCTACCCAAGAGGGTTTGACCAGAATGCTAAATGCGAGTACCATCTTTGGGGACGTAGGTCACTCAACGTAAAAATTGCGAGCCTTGAAGTTCAAAGTACAAGACTTGATTAATGCCAAATGGTTAAACTTTAAGGAAAAAACTCCTAATGTAGGCCGCAATCCTTGCCTGATCATGGAGGTCCGATAGTTAATGCCATAGAGAAGTCTTCTGGACGATGCCTCATAAGTCAGGTAGCTGAGGTGAAAACTCCCATGAGAGTAATTTTTCAAGAGTTTTGCAAATATGGGTTGATACAAAACCAAGCTAAGATAAAAAAGGTCAATAAAGATGAAACTGTGTGCAAGATCCATGGGGAAGTCGGGCATTCTATTGAGGAATGTGATGAATTCAAGCAGATCCTCCAAAGTTTGATGGACAGTCACCTAGTGCAAATAAGTAATCAGTACGATAATGGTGACGTCTATATGGTCAAGGAAGTTATACCTCCACCAGTTCAAGAGGCTGCCAATACCTATGTAGCGCAACCAATCATAGGGCAAGCTCCAGGTATACCAAGGCCATTGACGATTCATTATAGTAAAGAGGTGTCTCCGCAAGTCTCTCTTGGTCGGAACCCTATCACTATTCAAGTGCCGACTCCTTTTCCCTATAAGGATACCATAGCTGTGCCTTGGAAATATGATGTGCAAGTCATTGTGAATGATCTCCAAGACAATCAAATGAAAATCCCATCGGCTATCTCTAGCATATCTGGGATCGGTGGAATGACTCAGAGTGGTCGTATTTATACACCTGAGTATTTGCGTAAAGACCAAGTGGAGGAAGTGGAAAGAATTCGAAAAGGGAAAGGCAAGATAGGGGAAACTTCTACTGAAGAAGTCTTGAAAGAAAAAGAAGAACCAAAGGCAACACAACAAGAGCTCTATAAGAAAGAAGTGACCGAAGAAGAAGCTTGTGAGTTCTTAAAGTTTATAAAGCAAAGTGAATACACGGTGGTGGATCAACTGAACCGCACCCCTGCAAGAATATCACTCTTATCCTTATTCTTGAACTCTGAGCCACACAGGAAGGTGCTAATGAAAGTGCTCAATCAAGCTCATGTTTCTCATGACATCACGGTTGACAAATTGGATGGCGTTATTAGCAACATCACAGCAGATAATTACATCACTTTCACCGATGATGAAATACCCAATGAGGGAAGAGGACATAATAAAGCACTTCATATCTCAGTAAAATGTCAAGACCATATCATGGCTAGAGTACTGATGGACAATGGCTCTTCCTTGAATGTGATGCCAAAGTCGACACTCTCCAAATTACCTTTTGATGGGTCACACATGAAATCAAGTGCGATGATAGTAAGGGCATTTGATGGCACAAGGAGAGAAGTCATAGGGGAAATCGAAATACCAGTTCAAATTGGTCCTTGCACTTTCAACATACTCTTCCAAGTGATGGACATTGCACCATCATACAGTTGTCTCTTAGGACGACCATGGATTCATTCTGCTGGAGCTGTGCCTTCCACCTTGCACCAAAAAGTCAAATTCATAGTTGATAATAAGATGATTACTGTCTTTGGTGAAGAAGACCTACTGGTGAGCAAGCCGCTAGACACCCCTTATATTGAAGCTACAGAAGAGGCTTTGGAGACTGCCTTTCAAGCACTCGAGGTTGTCAATACCATTTATATAAAGGAAAGAGCTCCAATTTCTAAACCGCAGCCGTCTGCTGCATCTGTAATGATGGCTAAAGTTATGCTAGAAAGGGGTTATCAGCATGGAGAAGGGCTAGGCAAGAAATGACAAGGTGTCACAGGACTTTTTCAACCTTTGGAAAATAAAGATAGATTTGGGCTGGGGTACAAACCCACCAAGGCCGATAAGAGGAGGATAATGGAAGAGAAAAAAGAGAAAAGGCTAGCTCGCTTAGAAAATCGAGAACCTAAAGTAGAGGGAGTCCCCATCTGTGATATACGACAAAGCTTTCGGAGTGTGGGAGTTGTGTTCGTAGACCAAGTGACTGCAGTTGAAGATGATGATTTTGTCAGTCACACGGACCTGGTATATGCATGTTCTTCAGATACAAGACTCAACAATTGGGAGATCTCCGAGTTTCCCATAACCTTAGAGTCTCTTTTAAAGTAATTCTGTAGTGCTTTTCCTTTAGCTCTGCCCAAGGCTTTAGGATTTTCATTTGTAAATGGGCTCACATGTTTCATTTCTAATAATTATTATTAATAAAATGCATTTTGAGTTCTATCATTTTTCATTCCATTAAGCTTTCATCCCTCCATTATCATGGCCTTCTATTCATTTCATTTTTCTTGTGTCAACATCATTTATTGCAGATCTGAAAATGACTCTCTTGAAAGTGACAGTGTCAATATCTCATCATATAATTTTGAACACCCTGTTAATCATACTGATGAGGATAATGAGGATGATTGGGAAACTTCACCT
This sequence comes from Ormosia semicastrata, assembly GCA_029884595.1. Taxonomy (NCBI): domain Eukaryota; kingdom Viridiplantae; phylum Streptophyta; class Magnoliopsida; order Fabales; family Fabaceae; genus Ormosia; species Ormosia semicastrata. The sequence continues at coordinate 22,722,968 of JAQQTO010000053.1, read as the reverse complement.
GAGTTAATGAGATTACTTGAACAAGAAGCTAAAGAAATCCAACCCCATGAGGAACCAATTGAAGTAATTAATTTGGGGACTGAAAATGATAAGAAAGAAATCAAAATTGGTACCTCGATGAAAGAGAATGAGCGTAACAAGTTGATTAAGCTCTTGTTTGATTATAGTGATGTTTTTGCATGGTCATACCAAGATATGCATAGGCTAGACACTGACATAGTTGAGCACAAATTGCCACTAAAACCTGGGTATCCTCCGATTAAGCAAAAGTTGAGACGAATGAAACTGAGATGTCCTTAAAAATCGAGATGAAGTAAAAAGACAGTTTGATCTTTGGATTTCTTGCAGTTGCAAAATACCCACAATGGGTTGCCAATATTGTTCTGTCCCCAAAGAAAGACGGGAAAGTCCGAATGTGTGTAGACTATCGAGACTTAAATAGGGCTAGCCCTAAAGATGACTTCCTAGTTACCTCACATTGATGTTTTGGTGGACAACACTTTGCTCAACATTCATTTTTTTCCTTTATGGATGGTTTCTCGGGATACAATCAGATCAAGATGGCACCTAAGACATGGAGAAAACCACATTCATCACTTTATGGGGAACCTTCTGCTACAAAGTGATGCCTTTTGGTTTAAAAATCTTTGGGGCAACGTATCAGAGAGCTATGGTGACATTGTTCCATGATATGATGCATAAAGAAATAGAAGTTTATGTGGATGATATGATTGCGAAGTCAAAAACGAAGAAGATCATATAATCAATCTGCAAAAGCTTTTTGAGCAATTGAGGAAGTTCAAACTCGGGATCAATCACGCAAAATGCACTTTTGGTGTCGATCGGGCAAACTATTGGGGTTTGTGGTGAGCCGAAAGGAATAGAAGTTGATCGACAAGGTTCGAGCAATACTGGACATGCTAGTCCCTCGCACTGAAAAAGAAGTTCGGGGATTTTTGGGAAGGTTGAATTACATCGCTCGATTCATATTCCAGCTCACAGCAACATGCGAGCCGCTTTTCAAGTTATTACGCAAGAATCAGCCAGTCAAGTGGAATGATGATTGCCAAAGAGCCTTTGAAAAAATCAAGCAATATTTACAAGAACCCCCAGTTTTGGTGCCTCCAGTGCCAGGGAGACCTCTCATTATGTATTTGACGGTGCTTAATGAGTCTATGGGTTGTATACTGGGACAGCATGATGAATCCGGTAGAAAAGAACGCGCCATTTATTACTTAAGTAAAAAGTTCACCGATTATGAGGCAAAGTACTCATTGTTAGAGCGAACTTGTTGCGCCTTGGCATGGGCTGCCCATCGATTGAGGCAATACATGTTGTGTTACACTACTTGGTTGGTGTCCAAAATGGATCCTATCAAGTATATCTTTGAGAAACCCGCTCTCACTGGGAGAATCGCGCGATGGCAAGTTTTATTATCGGAGTATGAAATTATTTATGTCACCTAAAAGGCAATTAAGGGAAGTGCCCTTGCAGATTATCTGGCTAACCAGCCTATAGAAGATTATGGGTCGATGCAATGTGAGTTCCCTGATGAAGATATAATGGCTCTGTTTAAAAATGAGGAATCTTCTGAAAAAGAAAAATGGATTATGTGGTTTGATGGAGCCTCTAATGCACTGGGGCACGGTATTGGAGCCATCTTGATCTCTCCTGAAGATAAATTCATCCCAATCACAGCAAGGTTGTGTTTTGACTATACTAATAATATAGCAGAATACGAAGCGTGTGCTTTGGGTCTTCAGGCAGCAATAGAATCAAAAGCAAAGATCTTGGAAGTATATGGGGACTCTGCCTTGGTCATTCATCAACTAAAAGGAGAATGGGAGACCCGTGATGCTAAACTGATTCCATACCATGTTTACATTAAAGAATTGATTGAGCAATTTGATGAAGTCACTTTTCATCATGTTCCTCGAGAAGAAAATCAGTTGGCTGATGCTTTGGCCACACTATCATCAATGTTCCAAGTAAGTCATGAAAGAGACCTACCACTTATAAAAATGGAAAGTCGTGGCTATCCTGTATATTGTCAAGTGGTTGAAGATGAGCCTGATGGGAAGCCATGGTACCATGACATCAAATGTTTCATCAAGAATAGGGAGTACCCTGCAGGCGCTTCAGAAAATGACAAGAGGACCCTGAGGAGGCTCGCAATGGGTTATTTTCTGAGTGGGAAAATACTTTACAAAAAAAATCATGATATGGTGCTTCTAAGATGTGTTGATGCAATGGAAGCAGAAAAGATTATTGAAGAAGTACATGAGGGCTCCTTCAGAACTCACTCCAATGGACATGCGATGGCAAGAAAAATCCTAAGATCTGGTTATTATTGGTTAACCATGGAAACTGACTGCTTCAATCATGTGAGGAAGTGTCACAAGTGCCAAACATATGCTGATAAGATCAATGCGCCTCCAGTACCCTTGAATATCCTAGCAGCACCCTGGCCATTCTCTATGTGGGGTATGGATGTCATAGGACCTATTGAACCTAAGGCCTCAAATGGGCATCGCTTTATCCTTGTCGCAATAGACTACTTCACCAAATGGGTTGAAGCTGCTTCTTATGCCAATGTGACCAGGAATGTGGTGATCAAGTTCATCAAAAGAGAGTTAATATGTCGTTATGGTCTACCGAATAAGATCATCACCGATAATGTAACCAACTTGAATAACAAAATGATGAAGGAAATATGCAAGAATTTCAAGATCCAACATCATAACTCCTCACCATATCGCCCAAAGATGAATGGGGCTGTTGAGGTAGCAAACAAAAACATCAAGAAAATCATCCAAAAAATGGTTGTGACATACAAAGATTGGCATGAGATGCTTCCCTTTGCTCTGCATGGTTATCGCACGTCTATTCGTACCTCAACTAGGGCAACTCCTTTCTCTTTAGTTTACGGAATGGAAGCCGTACTCCCTATTGAGGTGGAGATCCCCTCATTAAGAGTACTGATCGAGACAAAATTGGAAGAGGCCGAATGGGTCCAAGCTCGACTAGATCAGTTGAATCTTATTGAAGGTAAAAGGTTAACTGCACTATGTCATGGCCAGTTATATCAAAGGAGGCTTATGAAAGCCTATGCAAAAAAAGTGCGCCCTCGACAATTTCAAGAAGGAGATTTAGTGCTCAAAAAGATCCTACCAATTCAAAAAGATCACCGTGGAAAATGGACTCCAAATTATGAAGGACCTTATGTCGTGAAGAAGGCTTTCTCTGGAGGGTCCTTAATTCTCACAAAAATGGATGGTGAAGATCTACCACTTCCTGTAAATTCGGACGCTGTCAAGAAATATTATGCGTAAAAGCACTACTTGTCAAAAAAAATAAAAGAAAAAAAAAGAAAAGAAAAAAAAAGGGATAAACATGGCTCGCTAGGTGGAAAACCTGAAAAGGCTACCTAGGCAAAAGTTAGAGCGACCTGGTAGGTTGAAAACTCGAAAGAGCGACCTAAGCAAAAGTTAAGGTCCAAAATAAAATGACAATAGTGCTTGATATGACAAAGGAAGTGAGACTTGAGCAGTTGAGTCTTCATGCTAGAGAGGAGCAAATCTCTGCTTTAGAGCAAACTAAGTTTCCATATTGGGGCAGGCCAAATGATCTCAACTGGGGCAGTCAAAGTCTTCATAGGCTGGTTAACGGGTGTTCAAAATCGGGTATGCAGAGGATTGACGCTGATTACGATAAAGGGTTTCATTGGAAGAAGCCAAGACCTTTGCCCTTATCATCCTCTGTAAATTTTATGTTAATGACCATAATATTACTTTCTTTTCACCATTCCCATTTCAATACAATATCATCATGTTTTTACCTTTGCCTCTTCTTTGACTCAATATGCATTTTTCTAATAATCATATATTAGAATGTGAAATATGTGACATTGCTGTTCGAGCATTAAGAATTGCTAATGACTTGAAAGGTATGGGAAACACAATGATTCCTGATAAGAGTGTTGATAAAAGAGAAAAGATAACCAGGTCACCTCAAGGGTCATCTGAAGGGTTTTTCTATTGCCCTTGTGTATCACATCTAATGCACACTTCAAGGGTCATTCTGGTTGGACATTTCAACCATCGGCTGAATAGACAAATGAAAGGATGCCATTAAATCCTATTCCAGTTCATCTTTGAAAATGATTGCAATCATGTCCTCAAGGGTCGTGGAGACAAAAAAAAAAAATTCATACTCTCATACATTTGAAGCATACATTGCATAGTGCATTTGTTCTCATTTTGCTAGCCTTGACCTACAAAGGTCCAAATTGCTGTTTCCTTTTTAGGTCCCCATACCCATTGCTTTTAAGTTTTTGTTAAGCTTCAGTGGATACCTGACTCCGCAAGCTTTTTACCTTTTTGGGTCCCTGCACCCATTGTGTTCTCGTTTCCGGGCCCCGTGCCCATTGTGTTCTCGTTTACGGGCCCCCGCGCCCATTGTGTTTTCCTTTCCGGGCCCCCGCACTCATTGTGTTCTCGTTTCTGGGTCCTCGCACCCATTGTCTTTTAAGTTTCTAGGCCCCCACGCCCCATTGTCTTTTAGTTTTTGGGTTCCTACACCCATTGTTTTCTCGTTTTCGGGCCCCCGCGCCCATTGTGTTTTCCTTTCTGGGCCCCCGCGCCCATTGTCTTTTAGTTTTTGGGTTCCTACACCCTTGTGTTCTCGTTTCTGGGTCTCCGTACCCATTGCTTTTAAGTTTTCTGTTAAGCTTCAACGGATACCCGACTCCGTAAGCTTTTTACCTTTTGGGTCCTTGTACCCATTGGTTGTTCTTGGGTCCCCGTACCCATTGCCTTTTAAGTTTTCTGTTAAGCTTCAACGGATACCCGACTCCGTAAGCTTCTTGCTTTTAAGTTTTTATTAAGCTTCAGCGGATACCTGACTCATAAGCTTTTTACCTTTTCGGGTCCCCGTACTGTTGTTCTTGGGTCCCCGTACCCATTGCCTTTAAGTTTTCTGTTAAGCTTCAACGGATACCCGACTCCGTAAGCTTCTTGCTTTTAAGTTTTTGTTAAACTTCAGCGGATACTTGACTCCGTAAGCTTTTTACCTTTTGGGTCCTCGTACCTATTGTTTATTTTTGGGTCCCCGTACCCATTGCCTTTTTGTTTTTGTTAAGCTTCAACGGATACCCGACTCCGTAAGCTTCTTACCTTGTTTTGTTAAGCTTCAGCGGATACTTGACTCTGCAAGCTTTCGGGTCCCCGTACCCATTGCTTTGAAGTTTTCTGTTAAGTTTCAGCGGACACATGAATTCGTAGGTTTTTACCGTCTCATGGATAAAATTGAATCAATTCCTTTGTTTTTCATTTATTCTAAATGTAAAACAAATGGGGGCAGCTGTTGATACCCAATTTTATCTATTTTTTTTATTTTTGTTTTTATTTATTTATTTAATTTAATTTCCTGTTGTATGGGTCAACCCATGACCCATTTCTCTTCTCAACCCATAACCCATTTTCTCAAGTCTTCCCTTTCCCTTCCTATTGTTACCACCGAGCCATCAATAGTTTTCATTGAATTGAATTAAAAGGCTTCAGACACTTTTCTTTTTCAATCATCAAGTTCTGCTGCATTCATTCAGAAATTGAAAGTTGAGACCGTTTTGCATTCCGATCGTCAGAAATGGAAGAGTTTTATTTTGGCATGTCTTTTTATTCCTTATAAGAATCACACACAAAGGAAAAGGAGGGGGATTTGAATCATTCAGAAAACAAAAAAAATAGAGAGTAACTACCACACGGATACAAAGAGATTTTCAACCTTCACAAACCCATAACGACCACTATTCATCATCTTCCTAAAACCATTTTTCTTCTTCACCTTTCAGCCACTTTTATTCTCAAATTCCACCACAAAAAAAACGAAAACAGAAACAGTAGCCTAGCCACAACCCACCCCGCCCAGCCGCCGTCCACTGCGCCCAGCCGTCGTCCACCGCGCCAGTGCTGTCCACCGCGCCCAGCCGCCGTCCACCGCGCCATCATTCTTGCCGGATCTCCACTTCTCTGCATCACCGTGAGTCTCCTCTCTCCCTCTGCTTCTTCTATTTTCGTTTGATTGGATTAAGGCTAAAAGCCTCTCTCTGCCTCCCTGTTTTTGTGTTCTGTTTCTAGATGTCCAAAGAGACTAAAAGTCTCTTTATTTGCTTTTTACGCTAGTCACCCGTGACTAGCCTTCTTTCTTCTTTTTTTTTTTTTATTGGTTCGTTTTTGTTCTTCACGGGTGGCTAACTATTTAACCACCCTTTTTGCTTTTTTTTTTTTTTTCTTTTGTTATTCCTGTGCGCCCCACCGTATTCTTTTTTTTTTTTAATAATACCAGTTTTTTACTTAATAAAAATAGATTTAAAAATGAAAAAGTTAAAATTGGTATGTGGGATATAAAAAATGAATAAGATAAAGGAAATATATAAAAATGAAAAAATGAAAATAAAAAAATAAAAAAATAAAAAATAAAAATAAAAATAAAAAATAAAATTTCAAAAGAAAAAGAGTGATGAAATTTAATTTGTGGATTGGTTTAACTTGATTATATTTTTATCTTTATCTCTTTATTGATTGTCTTGTTTGTTGTTATTATCATTGTAATGGTTGATATGTGAATTTAATTTAATCATTTTTTGTAAATTAGATAATTTAAAATTTGCCTATGACGAAAAAATTTGGGAGAGGATCTAGCCGATCAGTTACACTCTTCCCGATAATCTTGAGGTTTTATATTGGATTTTGCTTAGGGAGCGTAGACGAGGTCTAATCCCCACATAAAAATTAAAATAATTATGTAAATTAAAATACATTTTTTTAATAAACCAAAATAAAACTTTTTTTTTTGTAAAATAAAATATTCAAATAAAAGTGAACAATTTCATACAATTTCAACATCATAGTTGTGGTGAATTAAAGTTTTATTTTTCATGAAGACATTTTTTGGAAATTATTACAAAAATCTCATTGTGCCAAAAAATATTTTCCGATTATAAATAATATTTTATTTGGCCATTTATTTTGTAAATTACTTCTCTTCAAAAATAAAATAAAATTTTGATTCACCACTTTTATATAATATGTTGTAGACTTAGAATTTGTTCCAAAATAATGACTATTTAGTCACCCATTGCTTGTCTTAGTCATTTATCATTCTTGATATTATGCTTGACAAAATGGGACATGTCAAAATAAAAAATAAAAAAATTTTCTTTTAATTAATAAAGGACCAATTAAATTAATCTTACAAATAACATTAGATTAAATAGGTAACCGTTCTTAGAACGGACGGTGTAGGGTGCTAATACCTTCCCTACCCGTAATCAACCCCCGAACCTCAAACTCTGAAACGTAGACCATCTTTTAGGTGTCCAATTGCGCCATTCCATTTAATGGATAAAGCGATTGGTGGCGACTCCCAACACCCTAAGGTCTTTGCCTGCTCTTTCTTTTTATTTTTACGACGCCCTTCGGGACGGTTGCGACAGCTAGTCACGGGTGACTAGCGTAAAAAGCAAATAAAGAGACTTTTAGTCTCTTTGGACATCTAGAAACAGAACACAAAAACAGGGAGGCAGAGAGGCTTTTAGCCTTAATCCAATCAAATGAAAATAGAAGAAAGAAGCAGAGGGAGAGAGGAGACTCACGGTGATGCAGAGAAGTGGAGATTCGACAAGAATGATGGCGCGGTGGACGGCGGGGGTCGCGGTGGGCACAGCCGGCGCGGTGATGGGCAACGGCACGGCCGGGTGCGGTGGACGGGCGGCCGGGCGCGGTGGGTTGTGGTAGACTCTTGTTTTTCATTTTCTTTTTTTGGGGTGGAATTTGAGAATAAAAGTGGCTGAAAGGTGAAGAAGAAAAATGGTTTTAGGAAGATGATGAATAGTGGTCGTTATGGGTTTGTGAAGGTTGAAAATCTCTTTGTATTCGTGTGGTAGTTACTCTCTATTTTTTTTTTGTTTTCTGAATGATTCAAATCCCCCCTCCTCTTCCTTTGTGTGTGATTCTTATAAGGAATAAAAAGACATGCCAAAACAAAACTCTTCCATTTCTGATGATCGGAATGCAAAACGGTCTCAACTTTCAATTTCTGAATGAATGCAGCAGAACTTGATGATTGAAAAAGAAAACTGTCTGAAGCCTTTTAATTCAATTCAATGCAAACTATTGATGGCTCGGTGGTAACAATAGGAAGGGGAAAGGGAAGAGTTGAGAAAATGGGTTATGGGTTGAGAAGAGAAATGGGTCATGGGTTGACCCATACAACAGGAAATTAAATTAAATAAATAAATAAAAACAAAAATAAAGAAAATGGATAAAATTGGGTATTTACAGCTGCCCCCCTTTGTTTTACATTTAGAATAAATGAAAAACAAAGGAATTGATTCAATTTTATCCATGAGACGGTAAAAACCTCAACGATTCATGTGTCCGCCGAAACTTAACGAGAAAACTTCAAAGCAATGGGTACGGGGACCCGAAAGCTCATGAGTCGTATCCGTGAAGCTTAACAAAACAAGGTAAGAAGCTTACGGAGTCGGGTATCCGTTGAAGCTTAACAAAAACAAAAAGGCAATGGGTACGGGGACCCAAAAACAAACAATAGGTACGAGGACCCAAAAGGTAAAAAGCTTACGGAGTCAGGTATCCACTGAAGCTTAACAAAAACTTAAAAGCAAGAAGCTTACGGAGTCGGGTATCCGTTGAAGCTTAACAGAAAACTTAAAGGCAATGGGTACGGGACCCAAGAACAACAGTACGGGACCCGAAAAGGTAAAAAAAGCTTGCGAGTCGTATCCGTGAAGCTTAATAAAAACTTAAAAGCAAGAAGCTTACGGAGTCGGGTATCCGTTGAAGCTTAATAGAAAACTTAAAAGGCAATGGGTACGGGGACCCAAGAACAACCAATGGGTACGAGGACCCAAAAGGTAAAAAGCTTACGGAGTCGGGTATCCGTTGAAGCTTAATGAAAACTTAAAAGCAATGGGTACGAGACCCGAAACGAGAAAACAAGGGTGTAGGAACCCAAAAACTAAAAGACAATGGGCGCGGGAGCCCGAAAGGAAAACACAATGGCGCGGGGCCCGAAAACGAGAAAACAATGGGTGTAGGAACCCAAAACTAAAAGACAATGGGGCGTGGGGCCTAGAAACTTAAAAGACAATGGGTGCGAGGACCCAGAAACGAGAACACAATGAGCGCGGGGGCCCGGAAAGGAAAACACAATGGGCGCGGGGGTCCGGAAACGAGAACACAATGGGCGCGGGGCCTGGAAACGAGAACACAATGGGTGCAGGGACCCAAAAAGGTAAAAAGCTTGAGGAGTCAGGTATCTGCTGAAGCTTAACAAAAACTTAAAAGCAATGGGTATGGGGACCCAAAAAGGAAACAGCAATTTGGACCTTTGTAGGTCAAGGCTAGCAAAATGAGAACAAATGCACTATGCAATGCATGCTTCAAATGTATGAGAGTATGAATTTTTTTTTTTGTCTCCACGACCCTTGAGGACATGATTGCAATCATTTTCAAAGATGAACTGGAATAGGATTTAATGGCATCCTTTCATTTGTCTATTCAGTCGATGGTTGAAATGTCCAACCAGAATGACCCTTGAAGTGTGCATTAGATGTGATACACAAGGGCAATAGAAAAACCCTTCAGATGACCCTTGAGGTGACCTGGTTATCTTTTCTCTTTTATCAACACTCTTATCAGGAATCATTGTGTTTCCCATGCCTTTCAAGTCATTAGCAATTCTTAATGCTCGAACAGCAATGTCACATATTTCACATTCTAATATATGATTATTAGAAAAATGCATATTGAGTCAAAGAAGAGGCAAAGGTAAAAACATGATGATATTGAATTGAAATGGGAATGGTGAAAAGAAAGTAATATTATGGTCATTAACATAAAATTTACAGAGGGATGATAAGGGCAAAGGTCTTCAGTTCTTCCAATGAAACCCTTTATCGTAATCAGCGTCAATTCTCTGCATCCCCAGTGGAGTCGCTAGCTGTCGCAACCGTCCCAAAGGGCGTCGCGAAAATAAAAAGAAAGAAGAGGAATGGACCTCGGGGTGTTAGGAGTCGCCACCAATCGCTTTATCCATTAAATGGAATGGCGCAATTGGACACCTAAAAGATGGTCTACGTTTCAGAGTTTGAGGTTCGGGGGTTGATTACGGGTAGGGAAGGTGTTAGCACCCTACACCGTCCGTTTTAAGAACGGTTACCTATTTAATCTAATGTTATTTGCAAGATTAATTTAATTGGTCCTTTATTAATTAAAAGAAAAGAATTTTTTTATTTTTTATTTTGACATGTCCCATTTTGTCAAGCATAATATCAAGAATGATAAATGACTAAGACAAGCAATGAGTGACTAAATAGTCATTATTTTGGAACAAATTCTAAGTCTACAACATATTATATAAAAGTGGTGAATCAAAATTTTTTTTTTGAAGAGAAGTAATTTGCAAAATAAATGGCCAAATAAAACATTATTTATAATCAAGAAAAATATTTTTTGGCACAATGAGATTTTTGTAATAATTTCCAAAAAAATGTCTTCATGAAAAATAAAACTTTAATTCACCACAACTATGATGTTGAAACTGTATGAAATTGTTCACTTTTATTTGAATATTTTATTTTATAAAATGATTTTTATTTTTGTATATATTTTATTTTAAAAAATTTAATTTAAAAAAAATTATTTAATTTAGTGTGAGAATTAGACTTACGGAGCTCTGGCAAAATCCAATATAAAACCTCAAGATTATTGGGAAGAGTGTAATCTGATCGGCGCTCCGATCCTCTCCCAATTTTTTCGTCATCGGTAATCTTATTCCATATTCAGAGTTTAATTTATGTAAATATGGATGACAATATCAAGAACATTATATCAAATCCAAATCACCAATAAACTAAATCTAAAGGAAAAAACAAAACATTAGAAATTACTATTTTTATTTTTTATATTTCATTTTTTTGTTTTTTTTGTTTTTTTTAAACCCAAATTTTGTCCGTTGCTTTTTTTTTTTTAATAATACCGGTTTTTTTACTTAATAAAAATAGATTTAAAAATGAAAAAGTTAAAATTGGTATGTGGGATATAAAAAATGAATAAGATAAAGGAAATATATAAAAATGAAAAAACGAAAATAAAAAAATAAAAAAATAAAAAAATAAAAAATAAAAATAAAAATAAAAAATAAAATTTCAAAAGAAAAAGAGTGATGAAATTTAATTTTTGGATTGGTTTAACTTGATTATATTTTTATCTTTATCTCTTTATTGATTGTCTTGTTTGTTGTTATTATCATTGTAATGGTTGATATGTGAATTTAATTTAATCATTTTTTGTAAATTAGATAATTTAAAATTTGCCTATGACGGAAAAATTGGGAGAGGATCGGAGCGCCGATCAGATTACACTCTTCCCGATAATCTTGAGGTTTTATATTGGATTTTGCCAGGAGCGCCGGCGAGGTCTAATCCCCACATAAAAATTAAAATAATTATGTAAATTAAAATACATTTTTTTAATAAACCAAAATAAAACTTTTTTTTTTGTAAAATAAAATATTCAAATAAAAGTGAACAATTTCATACATTTTCAATACCATGATCGTGGTGAATTAAAGTTTTACTTTTTATGAAAATTTTTATTTTTTTAATTTATTTTTTTGAAATTACTACAAAAATCTCATTGTGCCTAAATTTTTTTATTATTATAAATGAGATTTTATTTGGTCATTTACTTTTAAAAAAAACATTCTCTTACCTCAAACAAGTTTCTTTGAATTAAAATTTATTCATTGAAATAATGTTTTATTTGGCCATTTATTTTGAAAATTACCTCTCTTCAAAAAATAAAATTTTGATTCACCACTTTTATATAATATGTTGTAGACTTAGAATTTGTTCCAAAATAATGGCTATTTAGCCACCTATTGCTTGTCTTAGTCATTTATCATTCTTGATATTATGCTTGACAAAATGGGACATGTCAAAATAAAAAAAATAAAAAAAATTCTTTTCTTTTAATTAATAAAGGACCAATTAAATTAATCTTGCAAATAACATTAGATTAAACAGGTAACCGTTCTTAGAACGGACGGTGTAGGGTGCTAACACCTTCCCTACCCGCAATCAACCCCCGAACCTCATACTCTGAAACATAGACCATCTTTTAGGTGTCCAATTGCGCCATTCCATTTAATGAATAAAGCGATTGGTGGCGACTCCCAACACCCCGAGGTCCTATCCTCCTTGTTCTTTTTATTTTTGCGACGCCCTTCGGGACGGTTGCGACACCAATTATTCCTCGTGGGATCGATAACTAGGACTCAAATCCTATATTACTTGGCGATAGAGTGCACTTGCTCTTAGTGTATTTTACGCGCATCAGAAACGATAGCAGCAAATAGCATATTATATTAAAGCATTAATTCATATTATCATATCACAGATAACCAATTAAACAAACTTAAATAATTAATCAATATGTTGACTAACAATGCATATGCATAACGACCATTTCCTACTTCATGGAGCTAAACACAGTTTCGGAGAGAATGATCTAGAAGATATGTCTGTCACTCGGTTGTCGTGACCAAAAGTGCTATAATATATCAACTTATCAATATGCACATCAAGACACTGAACAAGACATTCTACATTAGATCTCGATATAGGATAGTGTCTCTGTCCAAATCATCGATGTGTTTGCATTGGTCTGTCTCACGGACAGAAGAGTTACCAACCGTCCATTGTGAGGTATCTGCACCCCGATGCCCCAAGGTCAACAAGTGACCTACCCTTGTCTACTCGCACCCGCACTTAGGTGTAATTCATCTCCTAGGTATACAGCCTTAACCAAACAAGCGAATATGCTTTTTTATGCATGATATATGATTCAAACACACATACTATTATTATTTTTGCAGTATCTCATATATCCTCACCTTTCCTTGGCGATATCCATATTCAACATAACCGGACCCACCACAACTGCCCGACAGCAAATTGCTGTTTACGTTCAATCACGTAGCGATATTATTACATTTTTGAAATCGCAAAACATTTTTCCTATGTTTTGAAATCGTATAAGGATTTTCTAACGTTTTCTAAATCGCGTAAATATTTTATTGCGTTTTCTCAATCGCATAGCCTAAAATTACTATTTTTGAGTCGCGTAAAGATTTTTTGACGTATTTTCAATTGCGTAAAATATTCTAACATATTTAAACCAAAAATAATGTTTTTCTCAAAAATTTGATTTTATGTTTATTATTTGCATAATAGTCCCTCATTAAATAATATTTACATAATAATCCTTGTTTAAATAATATTTTCATAATAGTCCCTTCTAAAATAATATTTGTAAAATAGTCCATCTTTAGATAATATTAACAATATAGTCCCTCTAAAAATTAATATTTGTATTGTTTCCCAAAAAATTGTGTTTCTTAATTTTACTTGGGATATTATAGTTCAAAATTTTCTAACGCGCTTCAAAATCCATAGGGTGAACTATACGTTAGTATATTTCAAGTATTCACTTTTATTTCACTACATAGATTAATTAGGTCAATTTTAATTTTAGAAATTAAATTACTTTTAATTTAAATTCCTAAACTTACCAAATTGAGTCTTTACTATTAAAACCCCTAAGTTTACACTTAATAAAATAATTTTGGATCTTGATCCTCAAAAATTGGCATCATGGCCGAATTCCCATTGTGTTTCAAAATTCATATTTAAATTATTTTCTAACATTTTAATTCTTATAAACTCCTTTAATTGAATTTCTTGCCCTAATTTCATTTAATTATCAATTAGGAAAAACAATTTAGAGTCCTTGATCCTTTTTGTAGTGATGAGGCCGTGTGCCTCTAGGCTCTTTGGGACCTTCATAGAATTTTTTCAACATGTTATTCACATCCTAAATTACACATAAATTTGCATGCTTTCCAATGTATACATACAAGCATATTATCAAAGCTATAATCATACTAACACACATACAAACACATTTTCAAAAACATAAGCATAACAAACTCAAACAAAGAGAGATTAAACAAGCAAGTGAACAAATCATTATGGATTTTTCACCACAAACAATCCATTTCCTTACCACTAACACATAGTTGATGAGGTTAATCTCCCTCTTACCTCAAGGGAGACAAAATCTTCAAGTTCCTCCTTCCTCTTCAATTCGTGAGCTTCAAACAAAAACCCCTAAAAATCTTAAACAAATTCTAAAGTCATAAACAAAGCTTAAGAATAAAGAATCATGGATCAATCATGGTCTAGAAAATAAAAATCTAACTTAGGATTGAAGAATCAAAAGATTACCTTTGAAGTAGTAAACTAAAGCTTGGTTTTTGATGCACTTAGAGTAGGATTTTGATAAAGCTCTCTAAAAGAAAAGTGTTTAGAATGAGGTTTAACTTTAGAAAGTTTGAAGAGATGAAATTATAGAAGTGGAGAGGTAGGATTTAGAGTAGTAGGCCGTGGGGTTCAACAAGAAAAAAGAAAGAAAAGTAGTTCGGTGTTCTTGAATATTTGAGAGAAAAAGATGAAGGCTTGTCACAAAGTGAAGCAAAAATGAAATTGGATAGCTCTATTGAAGTGAGCAGCTGTGTGAAAGAGTGTGTAAGAGATTTAAGATTTGTTTAACAAGATTAAAACATCACATGCACTTCACATGGGTTTCACATGGCTTTGGTCACAAAGTGGTCATCAAGTAGTCATGTAGATGAACCTAGAACATAGTAGAAAGGCCTTTATGGCCGTGTGGCTCTAGGAGGAATGGAACCAATTTGGTTTCATCCTAATTCCCTAGTTAACCTTGAACTAATTAGTTACTCCATCTAGTTACACTTAAACTAATCTAGTTAGGATTTCTAATTACATTCTAACTAGTTAGTTACATTATTAGTTCATTGTTATGTCATGGTTCTAGATGAATAGATATTTAGCTAGTAATTAGATTCTAAGTATTTAGTAACTAAGTTAATTCCATTTAGTTATTAGTTAAGCTAATTAGAGTAACTTAGTTAGTTATTCTAGTTACTTAGTAACTAGTCCAACCATTTATTTTGACCATTTTTCTATTGGTCTAAAATGTCCAACTACTAATGTTAACTCATTTCCATTGGTTCATTTTAAAAGAAGTTACAGAAATTATTCTCAGCCTATATTCTAACAAATAAAATATACCGAGTCCATTACTCGGTAACAGATATTGCTGTTAATAAAATAATGGATGTTTTTCTGTGAAATATTTTTATTTCACAGATAAATTCTAAAAATTAAAAGATTTGTTTTCGTGTCTCTTAGATTCAGATTTAGTAAGATCCTCCGTCTCTGAATAAATTAAATAAGATTTTCCTCGGCCCAAAATTTATTATTTTCTTGACTCGAAGCAAATCTCACACAACAATCAAAAGCAGTCTCAGAACAGTTAAAATAATTTTCTGTAACACAGAAAATACAAAACAGTATAATTTAGTCATTACTGCAAAATAGCCAAAATTTGGGGTGTTACAAATGTGACTAAGTCTCTTATGCCATAACTCTGACTGATTATCACACTCAGTTATATTAACAGCATCAACAGAAACTGAAGCCTTGGTCCAGTATAAACCTGAACACTTCTTTCCATGTGCCACAACCAAAGAACTCTTAGAAAGTTTTCACTGTCCACCACCAAAGGTAATAAAATAGCCATCATAATCAAGAACACTAGCAGAAATCAGATGCTAATGGAAGTCTGGTGCGTGTCTGACAATGTTCAAAGTCAACTTTGTCCCATTATTGGTTTCCAAACAAACATTGTCAATGCCAATCACCTTTGACATACCATAATCACCTTTGACATTCTTCAAAACCCCATAATCACTAGGAGTATAAGATGTGAAGAAATCCTTCTAGATGTCACATGAAAATAGGCACCACTGTCAACAACCCAGCTGGTATCTTCACAAGCAACATTAATCAAATTCTCTTCACAGATAATCACAAGATCTTCTCCAGTAGTGGTGGCAACACGATTATCATTGTCATTATCCTTTTTTTGTTACTTGCCCTTGTTACCCTTGTTCTCTTTTTTCAATTGAAAGCAAAACCTTTGGACATGCTTCTTTTTACCATAATAGTGACACTCAAGGTTTTTGTATTTGGACCTTGATTTGCTTGTACCCTTGCTTTTACCTCTATTGCCTTGTCCCTGATCCTTCTCATTGCTTCTCCTCCTGTTTTCAGTAACCAAAACCTCTAATTGTGAAAAAGATGTCTGTTGAGTTCGTCGTCTGACTTTTTCATTCAAAACAGCAGTCTTTACATAATTTATGGTGACAACACCTCCACGAGTAGAACTAGTCAAAGTGACTCTGAGATTTTTCGAAGAATCAAGTAGAGTATTAAGTAACCAAAGTCCCAAAATTTTATCTTCAAATTTCACACCTATGTTGGACAACTGGTCAAAGCATCCCCAAAAATCACTCAAGTGATCAGAGATAGAATTACCATCCTTGTAACTCAAGTTCATAGCCTACTTCAACAAAAACATTTTATCATTCCCAGATTTAGAGGCATACAAGTCTCAAGCTTCTCCCACAAAGTTTTGGCATGTGAATCATTAATAATATGATTCAAAACATTATCATTTATCCATTGCCAAATAAAGCCACAAATCATCTCATACTCAAAAGCTCATTCTTCATCAGATTTAGTCACAGACTTTTCACTAGCAAACACCGATAAATGTAGTTTTTTCACAAATAATAAATTTTTTATTTTTTTTCCACTTGTAGTAATTTGTGTCATTCAAACTAATCATTCTACTGTAACTAAGCTCCATCATTCAATCAAGCAAACAAACAAGTAAATAGTTCTGATACTAGCTGCTAGGAAAGAAAGGAGTGTGTACACAGTAGAAGCAACAACACACAAATGAGCAATAAAACCTTTCTTGCTTGAAAGAGCTTGTAAAGAGCAAAATATACAGCTAGCCAACCAAAATATCTACCAAAAGATATATCTAAGAATGCATAAAAATAAATAGATAAAGAGAATGCACACAATTTTAATGTGAAAAATCCTTTTAATGTGAGAAGTAAAAGTCACAAAGCTTAGTCTAAAAAAAATCTCTATTATAACAAATCAATGAGTACAACAAAGTGTCTCTCAACAAATAAAGATATCACTATAACTCTTACTCACTACTAATAAAAAGTGAAAATCAACAAAATAACAAAGTTCAAAATTCACAAAGAGGTACAAATAGCCCAATAAGTAGAGATGAATAAATAAAATTCTGATCATATAAGTAAAAACTCATGTGCAAGAAACAATATATTAAAAAATCATTCAAATGAAATTACAAATAATCATTTGATTTGAACACACAAAAATCAATTTTCAAAACTTTTTTTTTTCACTTCTCTAATGACGACGGCACTGTTTCTCAACTAAAAACAAAAAGATATGCTAACTTTTTCTTATTTTTTTTTTTTTTACTTTATGGCATGGGTCCACTTTGTTAAACCCACACACAATACTTTGTTAGAGGCAAAAATTGACCCGATAACCCTTACCGCAAAAAAAAAAAAAAACTAACATCAATTGCAATCTTCCAGCATTTTTCGCTAGGCGTATGTATATAGTCTATATACGTTCAAAGTCAACAATCATAGCACCAGTTAATTTTCTAAGTCAATTTTGCTACACGGATACAATAAAATATTTTATTGTGAAATAATAATTGATAAGGGAAGATACACAGAATCAAGAGAATTGTTTATCCTTGTTGAACTACATTTTCTGTTGCTCCTCAAATTTCGAATGGCTGCTGGACTTGTACTTGGTTTGCTTGTGCTCTGTAGTTCTCTGCTTCTTCTCTTGGCAGAAGAATGCCCACGGTATTTTCATTGTGGGGACTTCGGGGATCTGCAGTTCCCATTTACCAACAAAAAGAGCCCAGAATGTGGTTTGTACGTAAGGGGTTGTGATGATCCAGGTGCACCTGTAGAAGTTCATTTGGATGATGGAAACCGAACATGGCTTGAAATTGAAAGCATAAGCAACGCTCTTCAGACTTCACTGTTTGTCAGAGATATTCAGCTTGAAAAGCTCATATCGAGTGATTATTGCAGCATAAACGACTACAATATTACCCTTCCCCCGGCGTCCCCTCTAATGTCTTTTGAGAAGGAATTTAAATACACACTGACCCTGTGCAGATGCAACCTTGATGTCAATCCCCCTGAATACTTTTCCAACTTCACATCCTGTGGTGGTTACGATCGACTCTACTATGGTATTCTTATAGGTGACGCGCTCCCCAGTGCCTTCAATGCATGCACTATTTTTCAGATTCCAGCTAGATCAGTTCCTGTTGATGAATTTGAAAATTCTTATGCCACTGGATTCACCTTAAAAATAATATTATCTGAGGATTGTTACAATTGTTTTTATGAAAGAGGAGGTCAATGTCGAATTGATGACAAAGGAAAGTTTTATTGTGCTTTTGAAGGTACGTGTGTACGGTTCCTCTTGTAAAATAACTGGTTAAGTTTATGCAGAGCTAGATTTTTCTGGAGATTTGAGTTCTAATTATATTAGTTTAATTCATTTTTCATTTGACTTTATATTTGTTGAAAATTGTTAATTAATTAGAAAATTAAGACTGAAATTTCGAAATGTATCTTTATAAATCTGCCTCTTCATAGAATTAATCCACTAGATATTGGCTCTATATTTTCAAAGTCAACTCTAAGATCAAATAATGTTGTTTCAGATCAATAATCTACCTTGTTGCATCTTCTGCAGACCACGGACTTGGGTTCATGAATGTGCTCATTCTGGCAACAGGTAAAAGTAAAACATTTAATACTTTTCGTTGTTACACAAACCTTATTGAGTGCGGACATTTGTGAAAAGTTTAGGAAAACTTTATGTAGGTTTCTTCATCTTTTAAGAAAAGTTTTCCATTAATTTTAAAAAGAAAAGAAAAGTTTGTACAAGATGAAAACAATGAAAGGGTGGTGAGAGTACTATACAGTCAACCTGCTAACATTTATTACACAGAAGATTAATTATATGTTCACTTCATTTTAGTCTATAACTAATGAGTTCATCCTCAACTTAATCCTGATATTCATGTTGTTGATTGACTGAATGATGAAGAGAGAACATATAACTTGTAAGCATCTCTAATTATTTTAAGCTCATTTGCCAGAAACGATAAAGTATGAAGAGAGGTACTAATCCTTGCTTTCTTTTTAATATAATTAATTTCAATCCAGCTGCTTCAGCTGCTATGGTTGCAACGCTTATGGTCTCGAATTGCTGTTTTAGAAGAAAAGTCACCCGTGCATCTATATTCTTCTGGAAGGGGTATAATCCAACCCATCAATCAATTGAGGTCTTTTTGAAGGAATATGAATCCCTTCTAACCAGAAGGTACACTTATTCTGAGATAATACAAATGACTAACTCCTTCAAAAACAAACTAGGCCAAGGGGGTTATGGAAGCGTATACAAAGGGAAGTTGCACGATGGACGTCTTGTTGCAGTGAAGGTTTTAAGTGACTTGAAAGGGAATGGTGAAGAATTCATCAATGAAGTTGCTAGTATCAGCCAAACTTCTCATGTTAATGTAGTTAGTCTCTTTGGATTTTGTTTTCAAGGTTCAAAAAGAGCTCTAGTTTATGAATTTATGCCTAATGGATCGCTTGAGAAATTTATATGTGAAGAGAATGCTGCAATGGTTGATCGTCAATTGAATTGCAAAACTTTACATGATATTGCAATTGGTACTGCTCGAGGTTTAGAGTACTTGCATAGAGGCTGCAACACTCGAATCTTACATTTTGACATCAAACCTCACAATATACTACTTGATGCAGATTTCTGCCCGAAGATTTCAGATTTTGGACTTGCAAAAATATGCCTAAAAAAGGAAAGTATTGTATCCTTGTTGGGTGCAAGAGGAACTGCAGGGTATATTGCTCCTGAAGTGTTTTCTAGAAATTTTGGTGGTGTGTCTCATAAGTCAGATGTATATAGTTTTGGAATGATGGTTTTAGAAATGGTTGGAGGAAGAAAGAATATTAATGTGGAAGTTGAGGGCTCTAGTGAAATATATTTTCCACATTGGATCTACAAGTTTCTAGAAACAAATCATGAACTTGCACTGCGGTGTATTAAAAATGAAAATGATAATGAGATGATAAGGAAGATGATTGTGGTAAGCCTATGGTGCATACAAACTGATCCTTCTGCTCGGCCAGCAATGAGTACAGTGGTAGATATGTTGGAAGGAAGCCTTGAGTCGTTGCAAATACCACCCAAACCTTATTTATCTTCCCCTAAAACATATCCGACCCACTACTCAACTTCAAACACGGAGACTGTCTGTGTGATTACAGAGACTCATTCCTTAAATCATGGTAGTATTTGATGTGCGTAGTATCTAGTACAGGTTTCTATTGTTCAATTATGTAGAATAATAGTCTCTCAATCTTTGAATTTGAGCTTTCATTATTTCAACTTTTAGCTGATATGTCCTTATTCGCTATGAGCTATTAACAGTTTGTATTTGTATTCATAAATATTTATGGTCATTGTGGTAGAATTTTTTATAAACTAACATAAATTATATTATAATTTTATAAAACTCAGATTAATTAGATGTCAAAATTATTAGAATATTTTATTTAATCTAAATTGTGAGCAATATTATTATTGAGCTTATTGTTGTTAAAGCACTACCATATATGAGTTTTGTTTATAGGTCTTGTATATGAATTTGCTATAGTGGGTAGATTTAGTCCATTTTAGTTATTTTATATATATATATATATATATATATATATATATATATAGAGAGAGAGAGAGAGAGAGAGAGAGAGAGAGAGAGAGAGACCTATTTGTAGTCACTTCTAGTGCGTCTGATTGTCCAATTGATATTGACGCGTGAATGACTACTGTGAGATAAGAATAATATATCTTTCTCATTAAGATTGGTTTTAAAGGTTTTAACCATGACATCCTCATCGGCACATTTTTAAGGTAACTTTATAACTCATTATATATTTTAATATGTTATAAATTTTGAAATTAATAGATTTAAGAAATTTTTAGCAATTGGTATTAGAGCAGTTTCAATCCTAATTATGATTATCAATTTTATGGTTTACCTAAAAATCATATGAAGATTAAAATTGAAGAAACTCGAAACCTTAACAAAAATGATATGCAATTCAATTTCTTTTTATAATTAATTTTGAAAATTGGGTGAGAGCTTTTGTAAATTGGGTTATACTGAGTTTAAAAACATGTATATTGCATTATAATGTTGTGAATTAATAAAGGATTTTACTCAAATCCATGGAATTCTAAAATATTCAAATTTTATGATTCATTTTTTTTATGATTAATTCAAGAAATTGATTTAGGATGATTGTAGATCACATATTTCTGATTCTAAAGACATAAAAAATCATGCCAAAAGGTCGAGAAACAACTTGGAATTTCTAAAAATAACTAGCAATGAGCTTTTCGATATCGTTCAAAACCTAGACATTTTGTGCTTTTTCTTTTTGAAAATAAGTTTAAGGGAAGTGTAGAGCCTGTTTTTTGAATCCGTAGACACCAAGATTGCGGATTTTGGTGAGAAATCGAAAGAGAAAACCATTGCAACCCATTATCGTGTAAATCGGGTAGCACGACCCATTTTGAATGAGATAGGTAAGGGAGACGATGGTCTGCCCTTGGACTTCCTCACTCACACATGTGGCGTGTGAACGCCCGTGTGAGGTCTTGGAGTGTCACTTTTTACTTCTATTTTTTGATTTGTGCTCCATGCGCCTAGTTATTTATTTTAGTGAATTTTTTGAATTTTTAAATTGTTGTAGTCATTTATTTTGTAATTTTCTAAAGTTTTAAACCTTTAAAAATATGTGATACTATCCACTTTTGGGCTTGAAATTTTTCATGCATATTAGTGATGTTTCTAGGCATGATATATATTGTGCACTCTTAGAGTTAATGTTGTTTGGTCATTAAAATAATTTTTGGTGCTATTTTGTGCATAAATAATTATGTAATATTTAAAAAAACTATTTATTTTGTTGTTATTTATGCAATTTGATCCTGAGAGTTGATGTTTAAAGTATTGTGGTAATGCTTTGGGGCATTTTGCATGATTGTGAGTTCGCATTTGCAGAACTAATTATGTTGAGGTGTCATTTATTGATATTTTTTCAATAATATTACATTGGAGATTGTGTTGATGATGCAGTTACCCTATCGTTTGTCTTCATTAATATGATTCCTAATAATTTGTTAAAGGCATTAAGGTTAAGCCCTTAGAATTCAGTATCCTCTCGATACTAGATTTAAGGACATGATTTTGATGTCAGTGGTAGTCTACTCATGTATTATAATTTAGGACCCTTAGGTGAGTTGCAATTGCATGAGAAAACATCCATTATAGTTATTTGCTTAAATATTGTACATGTTGATATGCTTGAAAAAATCTCCTTTTAATGTATCATTCTTTTAGCTTTATTAATGCAAATGAATGCTTTAACGAAATTGAATGGGACAAAACCTCCCTTTGATGTTGCTATCACTAAGGATAAACCTCAGAGACCCACAAATGCATCTTCCGCTATAGATAGGAAGAAGCATGAAAAATGGGTTCAATTTAATAAATTTTGTTTGATGACCATGAAGTATAGCATGGATAAGACTATTAAAGAGAGCATTCCTAAAACAAATAATGCTAAGGACTTTCTTAAATCTGTTAGTGAGAAATTCAAGAAGTTTGATAAAACTGAAAAAGACTACTAACTCTCTTTGTTGACAAAGACTACATATAATGGTGTGATTGGTGTTTGTAAACACGTCTTTAAGCTTGTGAACTAGTACAACAAGTTGAGATCCATGAAAGTAGAGTTGGGAGAGGACTTCCTGGTTTGGTAGGTGTTTGAGTCTCTTTCGACTAATTTTGATGTTTTGAGAACCACTTACAATGCTCAAAAGGAGGAGTGGACTATTGATGAGCATATATTTGTTCTTACTCAAGAGGAGTAGACCATGAAGAAGGACAATGCTCGTAGTGTTCAGTTTGCTTCCCAAAAGAGTGGTGACAAGAAGAAGAAATTTTCTAAAGGAAAGAACAATAAGCCTCAGTTTAAGAAAAAAAGGGAATGATAAACCTAGATGTCCTTCTAGGCCACCATCTGGGCCATTTTCTAGTCTAGTTGAGTTTTTCGGTG
This sequence comes from Ormosia semicastrata, assembly GCA_029884595.1. NCBI lineage: Eukaryota > Viridiplantae > Streptophyta > Magnoliopsida > Fabales > Fabaceae > Ormosia > Ormosia semicastrata. The sequence goes on along the minus strand of JAQQTO010000053.1, from coordinate 22,699,661 downwards.
TTAAGCCCAAATACCGATTTAATGGAACTTGTAAGTTCTGTGATATATATGAGCATAAACAGTTTGAAGTTAAAGAGCTTCCTTGAGAAAAAGAAAGGTAACCTGTTGGCTCTAGTGTGTTTTGAATCAAATTTAGTTGGTATTCTTTCAAATACTTGGTGGTTAGATATTGGTGCTACTATTCATCTTACAAACTCATTGTGAGAATTTAGAAGCAGGAGGAGACCAAGTGAAGGGGAGTTGATGATTATAGTAGGAAAGGGAGCTAGAGTCAAAGTAGAACATACAGGAGTGGTTTTTTTAAAGTTATATACTGGACATATTTTAGTTTTAAAAGATACAGTTTATGTGTCTTCTATAAGGAAGAATTTGGTTTCAATTTTTGTTTTGAATAGTTGTGACTATTCTTTCCATATTAGTAATAACAATGTTTCTTTATATTATGATTCTGCTCTTATTAGTTATGAAGTTTTGTCTAATAGTCTATACATGTTGAATGTTGATTCCCTTTCTGTTAATCAATGATATTCAGATATCAATAATGTTGCTGAAAACTCTTATATGTTGTGGCATAAACGTTTAGGACATATCTCTGGGGAGAGAATGAAGAGGTTGATCAAGGAGAATATTCTTCATAATTTGGACTTCTCTGATTTTCATACCTGTGTTGATTGTATAAAAGGGAAACAAACTTATAGTTGGAGCCAAAAGGAGTGGGGTTATTAGGAGTGAAGGAATATTACAATTAATTTATACATATATTTGTGGGTCCATTACTACTATTGTTAGGGGCAATTTTAGGTACTTTATCACCTTTATTAATGACTTCTCTAAATATGGGTGGATAGATTTATTGCGTGAGAAATCTGACTCTTTAGATACCTTTAAAGCATTTAAAGCCGCTGTCGAATTGAAATTTAGTAAGCAAATCAAATGTGTGAGGTCTGATAGAGGTGATGAGTACTATGACAGGTATGATGAAAATGGTAGAAATCTTGGACCTTTTGCTAGGTTCTTACAAGACTGTGATATTGAGGCACAGTACACCATGCCTGACACTTCATAACAAAACGGAGTTACAAAAAGGTAAAACCATACTCTTATGAATATGGTGAAATGTATGCTTAGTCATTATATTATTTCATAATTCTTGTGGGGAGATGCCTTGAAGACTGTTGCTTTTATATTGAATCATGTGCTAACTAAATCTATGTCGAAGACTCCATATGAGCTTATGTTAAACAAACGGCCTACTTTGAGACATTTCTACGTTTGGAGTCGTAAGGCAGAGGTGAGGCCTTATAACCCACATTTAAAAAAGCTAGATCCCTAAATCATTAGTGGTTTCTTCATTGGTTATTGTATTAGCTCAATGGATTCTAGGTTCTATTATCGTTTTCATACTACTAGAGTTATTGATCGAGCTGTCTATTTTGAAGGGGACTTTGAGCATGGTGAAACTCAAGAGCCGCATATTGTTGATTTTAGAGAGAAGCATGTTATCATTCCTATTCCTGTTGTTTCCTTTCCAGGGATAGAGTAATCTCTTTTCATACATTATGATGATGTTGTTGATCCTATTGATAATATTGATGTCCCTCAACAAGTCGAAAATGATGTACAGAATCCATATGTTGTTATGACTCCACTGAGAAGATCTAAGCGGGTTCGTATATCCACGGAGTCCACTAGATTCAAGGATTATGTTGTGTACCTCCATAAGTATAAGTTTATTTTAGTTGAGGATTTTGATCTTATTTCCTTTCAAGAGGCCATAGTTAGTCCTAATAGTGCATAATGGTTGGTGGCTATAGAGGACGAGTTGGCTTCTATGAGAAAGAATAATGCTTGGGAATTAGTGGAGTTTTTTGCTAGTTATAAAATTATTGGTTGCAAATGGGTTTTTAAGACCAAACGTGATGCTACAGATGAAATTGAGAGGTATAATGCCAAACTTGTTGCTAAGGGATATAACTAGAGGGAAGACATTGATTATAAGGAGACTTTCTCACTGGTCTCCACTAAAGACTCTTTTTGTGTTTGTGATGGCCTTGGTTGCTCATTTTGATTTGGAGCTTCATTAAATGGATGTTAAGACCACCTTCCTAAATAGTGATTTGTATGAGGATGTGTATATGGATCAATCTAATGGTTTTATTAAAGATGGTAAAGATCATATGGTATGCAAATTGAAAAGATCTTATTATAGATTGAAACAGGCTTCCAGGTAATAGTACTTGAAATCTGATTATATTGTTGGCTCTATTGGCTTTAAAGAAAATAATATTAACCAATGCATTTATTTCAAGCTTAGTAGGAGCAGATTCATCATTCTTATTTTATATGTTGATGATATATTGTTAGCTAGTAATGATGTTGATTTTTTTAATGAGACTAAGTAGATGTTGACAGTGCACCTTGATATGAAATATTTTGGTGATGCCGCTTTTGTACTGTGCATTGAGATTCACTGTGATAGATCTCGTGATATTCTTGACTTATCTCAGAAAGCTTATATTGAAAGGATTATGAATAGATTTAATATAAAATCTTGTAATCCTTATGTTGCACCTATTCAAAAGGATGAAAGACTCTCTAATGCCCAATGTCCTTAAAATGATAAAGATGTTGCTAAAATAGAGAATGTCTCATATGCTTTCGCTATTGATAGCCTTATGTATGCTTAAGTTTGTACATGTCCTGATATTTCTTTCATTGTTAGTGTGCGCAGGAGATACTTGAGCAAACCTGGTGTGACTCATTGGCAGACTGCAAAACAAGTTTTGAGGTATATAAAGGGTACCAAAGATTATATACTCACTTATAGGAGATCGGATCACTTTGAGGTGATAGGTTATTCTGATTCTAATTATGGTAGTTGTCCAGATGACCACAAGTCCACATCTGAGTATATCTTTATGTTGGCAGAAGTAGCTGTTTCTTGGAAAAATGTTAAACAAACACTTATAGCTACTTTCACTACGAAGATAAAGTATATAGCTTGTTATGAGGCTACGTGTCAAGCGCTATGGTTGAAGAATTTGATTACTGAATTTCATGTTGTGGATAGTATTTCTAGGCCTCTTACTATCTATTGTGAAAAGTTTATCGTAGTGTGTTTCTCTCAAATCAATAAAAGCTCTAAGCGCTTGAAGCATTTTAACACAAAATACATGTTTTGTTAGAGAGAAAATATAAGAGTTTTAGACTCGTGTCGAGCATATTCCTACAAAACTTATGGTTGCAGACCCTCTAACCAAATGTTTAGCTGTTAAAGTTATTGTTGATCATGTAACCCATATAGATATAGTGAGGACTTTTAATGTTTTGGGTTAGTGAGAATTTGTTTTGTGATTTTATTATTATAACTTCATTTTATTATTATGTCTTGAGACCTTAAACAATTATATTATTTTTATTATCATTGCCATATAATATTGTTAGGGAAAACTTAAAAAAAACCTTTGTACTATACATGATGTGCAGTTTGGTCATGTTATTTCAAAAATGTGCAAAATGAACCTGTTACTTTGCGTTTTGTGTAGAGAACTACAAAATGGTAACATACATTAGTTTTTGGATGAAAATGTGCACATGCAATACACGTGCATGTCTCAAATTTTGAGTGTCAAACGTGGTCTTCATCTTCCTCTCACCTAACTCTAGACCTAGAACTACATAATTGAACTACTCAAGCAACATTGGGCAACATCTTCGTCCTCATCGAAAAACACATGCAGATCTGATCGAAACCTCCATTGCAATTTGTAGCACACAAGCAAGGAGAAGAAGTCCTTCTTCTTCCTTACAACGCTACAATGCAGCCATGAAGGAAGCACTTTGTGGTTTTCAATTGTAATCGTTGAAACAACCACCAATCTTGTCGGATTTCACTCGAAAATGAACCAGCAACAAGAACAAATCTGACCTAGGAAAGGCAAATCTTCCATTTAATGGTTGATGGCCAAGCTTCAATAAAAAATTTTCAGCATGTTTTCTGAGATTAGACAGCAAAAATTGAAACCCTAAATTTTGCAAGCCCTAAATCCTGAGATTGGACTGTGAAAATTGAAACCCCAAAATTTTCTACCTTTTAGTTATGGAGTTCTAGGATTTAGAGTTGAGTGAGAGGAAGAAGAAGACCATGTTTGGCACTCAAAAAATTGAGATGTGCATGTGCAATAACGTTTCCATTCAAAAACTAATGTCTGTTACCATTTTGTAGTTTTCTGCATAAAATGAAAAGTAATAGGTCCACTTTACACATTTTTTAAGTAATATAACCAAAATGTACATCATGTATAGTACAATGGAGTTTTTTGAAGTTTTTCCATATTGTTATTATTATTATCTGCGCAGTTTTGTTTGTTTGTATTATGACATGTTGTGGAGACATTTTGGACCTAGTCTCATTTTGTTATTGTGCTGAGAGGTTTATTAAATCCCAGAAAGCATCTTGGGTGGATGCTTGGGTCATTTTGTTGGGAAATGCACATTGATCACATATTGATATGCAATTTCGATGTGCTTTCCCGTTACCCATATATCACATTTTGTTGGGTCACTAGGATATGAGTATCTTGCATGTATGATATCAGTACTCCTTCTAGTATGATATTAGTGCTCCTTCTAGTATGATTTTCTACATTGTTAAGATGCTTGTAGTCTCATTTTGGACCAGTTGTTGAGAGTGCTAGCTCGATTTTGACATCATGTTATAGTCACATATTGTTTGATTAATCTAGAGAATTGTTTTCTTATTGAGATAGTGTAATATGACTTAAGTCATCCAAGTGAGAGAATGTTATAAATTTTTAGGGACTAGCATAAATCATATTATAATTTTATAAAACCTAGATTAATTAAATGTCAAAATTATTAGAGTATTTTATTTAGCTCAAATTATGATCAGTATTATTATTGAGCTTGTTGTTGTAAAAACATTGCTCATATGTGGGATTTGTTTATGGGTTCTGTATATAGTTTTGCCATAGTAGGTAGATTTAGCCCATTTTAGTTATTCTATATATACAAGGAGAGGCCCATATTCCTACCCATTCTAGTGCGTATAGTTGTCCCGTTGATACTGACGCGTGAGCGACTACTGTGGGATAAGAATATTATCTTTTCCTCTTCGAGATTGGTTTTAAAGGTTTCAACTATAGCATCCTCATTGGCACCTTTTCAAGATAACCCTATAACTCATTATATATTTTGATATGTCATAAATTTTGAGATTAATAGATCTGAAATTTTTTTAGCACATAGTAGTTAAGACTGTTGGTGTTCTTAACCTTGGAGAATAGAAGCTTTTTTGTCTTAATTTGACAAGTATCAATGTTTGTTATATATAAGCTAGTTTTTGTACAAAATGAAACAAATCCTTTCAAAATCTTACAGTTTTGTTTTGTAAACAGAGGCATGCACTTTTTATTTTGTGCAATTTAGATATCTTGAGACTTTAATTTATTGTGGGAGATAGGTATCCTTGCACTTCTTATGTGGTAACACGAATGGAAATTTTTTTATGATTGCATAGGTGTATATGACTTTTAAAAGGAAACAAATGAAGACATTTTTGCAATTATATACAGTTATGTATACATATCAGATCCAACAAATTATGTAGTTGTATAAAGTATGTGTGTCTTATAGATTTTAACTCCTAAACATTTTGATAACTTCCTACCTCAGGTATAGATAAGAATTTCTAGTGATAGGAATTATTATTCTTGGCCATTTTTGAGAGCTCTATCATTCCTTCATTAATCTGGTACAAGTTTCCCTTTTTCTATTTGCCATGAATTTTGATAAAAGAGGATTATAGAAAGAATTGAATCAAGTCATGCCTAATTTAACTTATGCAAAAAGGCTAAAACACATTATGTTAGAGAATGAAACTAGGATACTTAGAAACTACATGTTCACATTAGTCAACATGAGGGGGTTTTAGGTCCTTTCAGAGAGAAAAAGACCTAGAATGACGTGACAAAAAAAGGGCTCTCTGGGTATGGTTAAGTGTTTAGGCTTAAGGTGAATTCGCACCTTGTGATGGCCTCATTCTCTTATTTATAAGACCAAGGGGTGTGTCATGTACCCACTCACATTTTATCATTTATGGGCGGTAAATGCAATGCGCATCCCTTCACATTTTCTCTGCACGGGGTTTGGTGTTTTGCTCACCCTCTTTTCACATTGTTTGCACCTAAGGGGTTTTGGAGGGAAATTCTGATAAGGCTAAGTCTACCATGTGTCATTTATGTTAGTGAGAGTGTGTTCTAAATTTTTCCTAAGGGCCCTCTTGTCCTTTTTTGGTCAACATTGCCTTTGCTCTGGTGAGAGATTTTTTGACCTTAGGTTTGCTCTAGTGAGAGGCCTTCCAGGCTTGGGGGTGCATGGGTGGAAAATCTCTTAGGGGTTGTTGCATACTCGAGTTTGTTTCAATCAAGTCCGATCCCGCGATGGCTAGTTATCTTTTGGGAGCACTTTAGGTGGGTTGAGTTCAGATGTGGTTTCTTCAAGCCTAACAACTTTCAAAGTTTTCTTTGGGTTCTCATCCCCAAAAGCCTATAAAAGTTGATAGGGCTTTAGGGGCCGTGTCATTATTCCAGATATCCTAGTATGGCTCATTGCCCCTCATGCCCATAACTCTAAAGAATGTATAGGCTTTGCATGGTGTGAGGTGGTACCAGGGATCCTAGTATGCAATCAACCATGTAATCACCTTTTTGAATATGATTTCTTATAAAGTGATGCCTAATTTTAATATGCTTAGTCCTAGAGCGCAAGATGAAATTTTTAGACAAATTGATTGCACTAGTGTTATCACACCTTATAGGGATGTGATCAAGCTCAAGACCATAGCCTTGAAGTTGTTGCTTCATCCAAAGGATTTGAGTACAACAACTCCAAGTTGCAACATATTCAACTTCAGCTGTAGATAATGTTACACTATTTTGTTTTTTGCTATGCTAAGAAACTAGTGAGCTTCTAAGCAAGTGGCATGTCCTACTAGTACTTTTCCTATCCAATTTGTATCCAACAAAATTAGAATCAGAATAACTAATTAGGTTACATGATGCACCCTTAGGATACCACAAACCCATTTGTGAAGTGCCTATTAGATATTTCATTATTCTTTTAACAGCACTCAAGTGTGATTCTCTAGGATTAGCTTGATATCTAGCACACATGCACACACTAAACATAATATCTAGCCTACTAGTTGTAAGATAAAGAAGTGAGCTAATCATACCTCTAAGCTTTGTAATTTCTACAGGTTTACCTCTTTCATCCTTGTCCAAATAATAAGAAGTGCCCATTAATGTATCCATATGCTTAGTATTGTCCTTTCCAAGTTTTTTTGAGCAGTTCCTTGTAATATTTAAATTTATTTATGAAAGTTCCATCATTTTTTTGCTTGATTTGGAGTCCAAGGAAGAAGTTGAGCTCACCCATCATAGAAATTTTAAACTTATTTTGTATAATATTGGAAAATTCTTTACAAAAAGGGTCATTAGAAGTACAAAAATTATGTCATCAACATATATTTGAACAAGAAGTATGTCATACTTTTTATGTTTGATGAATAGAGTAGTGTCAACTTTTCCTCTAGAGAAGCTTTTATCCAAAAAGAACTTGCTCAACCTTTCATACCAAGCTCTAGGAGCTTGTTTTAAGCCATACAATGCATTTTTCAATTTAAAAACATGGTTAAACAGTTCAAAGTTTTCAAAATCAAGAGATTGTTTCATATACACTTCTTGTATAAAACCATTTAAGAAAGCACTTTTAACATCTATTTGATAAAGCTTGAAATTCATAATGCATACATATACAAATAGCATTCTTATGGCTTCTATTCTAGCTACGAGAGTATATGTTTCTTCATAATTTATTCCTTTTTCTTGATTATAACATTTAGCAATAAGCCTAGCTTTGTTTCTTATTATTAAGTTCGTTTCATTAAGTTTGTTCCTAAAAACCCATTTGGTGCCAATTATGGGATGATCATTGGGTTTCAGAACTAATTCCCAAACTAGATTTCTCTCAAATTGGTTTAGTTCATCTTGCATGGCCAAGATCCAATGTTCATCATTAATGGCCTCATTTATGTCTTTAGGTTCAACTTGAGATACAAAAGCTATATGACTACATGCATCTCTAATAGAGTTATGAGTAGTTACTAATTTTGATACATCACCTATCACATTGTCAAAAGGATGATATCTTGATGTCCTCTAATCCTTGGGAAGGTCTATGACTTGTGAATCCTCTTGCCTTAGGGGATCAAAGGGACTCTCTTCTTGCTTCTTGGTCTCTTTTCCTTTGTTCTCCAAGTGTATTCTTTTCAAGATTTTTGTAACATCATCAACCAAATCCTTTCACGGACCAATTGGATTAGTCTAATCAAAAGCAACATGTATGGACTCTTCTATGGTCATAGTTCTTTTATTGTAAACCCTAAAAGCTTTACTATGTATAGAATAGTCAAGAAATATTCCTTCATCAGACTTTGCATCAAACTTTCCTAAGTTATCATTTCCATTGTTCAAAATAAAGGATTTGCAATCAAAGACATGAAAGTGAAAAATGTTTGGTTTCCTTCCTTTGTATAGTTTATAAGGGATTTTCTTTAAAATTAGCCTTATTAAAGCCCTATTCATAACATAACAAGCAGTACTAACCGCATCCGCCCAAAAATACTTAGGAAGGTTTGTCTCTTTGAGCATAGTTCTTGCTAACTCCTCTAAAGATTTATTTTTTCTTTCAACTATCCCATTTTGTTGTGGAGTTCTAGGAGTAGAAAAATTATGCTCAATGTCATATTCATTGTAAAACATTTTAAATTCTTGATTTTCAAATTCCCAACCATGATCACTTCTTATGGATGCAATGCTATAATTTTTTTTTTCATTTTGAATAACCTTTGCAAGTTTTCTAAATGCATGAAAGCTTTCGTTCTAATGAGTAAGGAATAGAGTCCATGTATATCTAGAGTAATCATTCACATTCACCAAAGCATAGTAATTACCTCCAAAACTCATAATTCTTAATGGTCCAAAAAGATCCATATGAAAAAGTTATAAAGGTCTAATAGTATAATTAATATTTTTAGCTTTGAAAGAAACCATTACTTATTTACATTTTTGAAATGCATCACAAGGTTTATTTTTCTCAAAATTGAGCTTTGGAAGATTAATTACTAAATCTTTAAAAATAAGATTGTTTAGGTGATCTATATGAATGTGAGAAATTCTCCTATGTCTTAGCCATGAATCACTCTCTTTACTCATAAGACATCATACATTTTGATAGGTAATACAATCAAGGTTAATCATATGTATGTTATCAATTCTATGACCATCAAACTTAACTTATTTATCATCATTACCTTCAATTATGTAATAATTAAAGTCAAAGATAACTCTATTTTCCATGTCACACATGTCGCAACCAGGATCGCGACGGGACGACCGAAAAATATAAAATCAATGGAGTCGCCACCAATGTTTATTTAAATTAGGAAAACATTAGAAAAACCATTTAATCAAGCAAACTGGTCTTTTGAAAATGAGTTTGGATTCGGGAGTCGATTACAGGTAGGGAAGGTATTAGCACCCTACACTGCCCGTTCCATGAACGGTACCTTAAGTTAGTTGTGCAAGTTTTAATAATCTCAAATATATTTATTTTAACCCCTTTAAACAAAAGACTTTGTAATTATTTTTTATTTTTTATTTTTTATTTTTTTGAAAAGAAATAAAAGAAACAACCAAATTATGAAAATTTATTTTTTTGGCTTGACAAAATGGATTTACTCCCTACGTATCTCCTGGTGCAATGGAGAACTCAAAGTCACGTAGTTCTTTGAAAAAATAAGTGTGTGTTGATTGACTTTAATCTTTTTTTAAAAGATTCTGAAAATTTGAATTAACAAGTCGTCGCGACTCAATTAATCAAATCAAGGATTGAATAGGTGAAGCTCGCGTCACGCTAGAGACGTCACCCCTGAAATCATCAAGTTGTCACAACTCAGATGATTATATTGTATTTTATTTTAAAATGTTATAACTATTTTTTATTATATTACTTTTTATTTTTATCTTTTTCACTTTTTTTTATAAAAAAAATTAAAAGAAAAGCCCATTAAATTAAAACTCATTACTCAAAACTATTTTTTCCAAAAGATAAAAAAAAGAAATAAAAATAAAAGCAAAAACTTTACAAAACAAATCAAAAAAGAAAAAAAAAAACAAAATAGTAGCTTTAAAATAAACGAAAAGGGTGAGTAAAGGAGACAAAAAAAACTACTTTATGGAAATAAAAAAGTGCATTGCTTTTATTTATTATTATTTTTTAAAAAAGCAACTTTAAGAAGAAGATAAAAAAGGACAATCACGTGAAAGTTTCTGTCCAGAACTTACTCTTTTATTTTTTATTTTTACTTTCCTTTTTTATTAATTATTTCTATTCCAATGTAAAAAAAAAAAAAAGAAGGTGAAGGACAACACGTGAAAGTACCTTCTGCCCAAAGTTTGTCTTCAACTTTTTTACTTTTATATGATAAAAAAACAACTGAAACGATGAAAGAACGAAAACTCATGCATTTTCAAATGAAAACTAGCAGAGGAGTAAAACCTCTGTTTTCTTTGGGAACAGGACGCACGAAGGGAAGTTCTACGGTGGACGATGGTCTGAGATGGTGTTGCCCGGATGGTGGCGCGAGGCAAGAACGAAGGTGGTGCGAAGGATGTTCAGGCTCGCGGGTCTCGGGGCAGAGAAGACCGCAGTTAGACGGCACGGCTGGGTGGTACGGCTGCGCAGATCTGAGGCGCGGTGGTGGTCATGTGATGCGCGGTGGCTCGGACCGGTGTAGCAGCGGCTTGGTCTCAACGTGGACGACGGAACGGTGGCTTGCAACGTGACTGTAGTATAGGCAGGGGGTTGCTAGCTTGGGATGGGGTAGTGTTGTTTTGGGAGTTGAAGGTGAGATGGCGATGACTCACTGAGTTGACTCGGTTGTAGGTGAGATGGTTGGTTAAAGGTAAGATGAAGATGGTAGTGAGTTGACTCGGTCTTGGGAGAGGGTTGTGTATGGGTGAAGGTTGAGGGTGGTGGTTTAAATGGTGTTTCACGATTGGAGGGTGGCAGGAAGGTGAGGGAATAGTTTGGAGGAAATGGTGGGGGTGGTTACGGTAGGTAGTCACAGTTTTGGGTGGAAATGGGTCTTTGAAGTTTGTTTGGTTGATGATGGGTAGAAGCTTGTGGATTGGAGAAGAAGATGAAGAAGAAAGCTTTTGCTGGGCAGTTAGTATGGTGGGAACGAAGTAGGGGTATGGTATGGTGTTGAGTTGTTGGCCGTGTTGATGGAGAAGAGGAGATATGATATCTGAGAGCTAAGGTGTGGTCTCTGCCTGTTGGAAAAATCTCTCCCCCGCTTGCCTTGTCCCTTGTTCTTTTATCTGAAAAAACTGAGGCCTCTGTGTCCGAGGTGGAGAGGCTGCTAGGGTTGACCCAGCTTGGGTCACCATGGCATTCCCTCATTTGTGCTTGCTGCTCTCTGCTCCAAGCTCCCCCTTCTCCAATGCTTGCTTTGCCCTTCCCCAAACCATGACAGTGACTCTCCAAGGAAAGCAAAGATGCACGGGCGACTAATTCACAAAGTAGGAGAAAGCTACGTTTCACTTGTTGTTTTTTTTCTTATTGTTATTTATTCATTTTTTCTTGTAACAACATAAGGAAATCATATTTTATTATTTATTATTATTATTATTTTATTTTTTGTTTTGTTTGTTTTTTTTATTTATTTTTTGTTTGCACCAATAAAATAAACTAAAATGAAAACGATCAAGAAAACAAAATGCTCACAACACTTGCAATTAAACATTAATCCTTGATTAAGTGACAAATTTTATGGACAAAATTAGGTATCAATAATTTGCCCCATTTGCTTTGCATTTAAAATAAATGGGAAGCAAAGGAATTGATTTAATTTTGTCCATAAAAATTTCATTTCTTTTTCCCTTTTTTTTTCTTTTTTTTTTTTTTGGAAAACAAAATAACGTAAAAGGTAATGGACATTAAACGAGAGAGAAAGTTCATGAGTCGGGCATCCGTCAAACCGGACAAAAGGGTTAAAAGGCACAAAGCTGTGGAGTTGAGTATTCACCGAGGCTTGATGAAAAACTTAAAGCAAAAAGATAAAAAGCTTGTGGAGTCGTATCCATTTGAAGCTTGATGAAAAACTTAAAGCAAAAAGACACAAAACTTATGAGTCGGTATCCGTTGAAGCTTGACAAAAACTTAAAGCAAAAAGATAAAAAGCTTGGTCAGTTATCCGCCGAAGCTTGACAGAAAAGAAAAAAACTTACGGAGTCGGGTATCCGCTGAAGCTTAACGAAAAGAAAAAAAACTTAAAACGAAAAGACACAAAGCTTGCGAAGTCAGGTTATCATTGAAGCTTGATGAAAAACTTAAAACGAAAGACACAAAGCTTGCAGAGTCGGGTATCCACCGAAGCTCGACAATGAAAACTTAAAACAGAAAAGGCACAAAGCTATGCGGGTCGGGTATCCATTGAAACTTACAGGGCAAAAGTAAAAACTTACGGAATCAGATTATCCGTGAAGCTTAACAGAGAAGAAAAAAAGCTTAAAAGCAAAAAAGACAAAGAGCTTATTGGTCAGTATTCATTTGAAACTTAACGAAAAGAAAAAAAAGCAAAAAGACAAAAACTTCTTGGTCAGTTATCCGCTAAAGCTTAACGAAAACTTAAAAGCAAAAGACAAAAGCTTATGGTCAGTTATCCGCCGAAGCTTACAGGGCAAAAAAAGTAAAAACTTACTGGTCGGGTATCCACCGAAACTTAACGAAAGACAAAACTTACTGGTTCAGTTATCCGGTTGAAGCTTAACAGAAAACTTAAAACGGAAAAGACACAAAGCTTGGTCGGGTGAGTTATCCATTCCGAAACTTAACGTAAAAGACAAAGCTACTGGTCGGTATCCGCCGAAGCTACGAAAACTTAAAACGAAAAAGACACAAAGCTTCATGGTCGAGTTATCCGCCGAAGCTTAACGGAAAGACAAAGCTACTGGTCGGTATCCGTGAAGCTTAACGAAAACTTAAAACAGAAAGACACAAAGCTTCTGGTCAGTTATCCGCCGAAGCTTAACAGAAAAGACAAAGCTTACGGTCGTGGTATCCGCTAAAGCTTAACAGAAAACTTAAAACAAAAAAGACACAAAGCTTGAGGAGTCGGGTATCCGCTGAAGCTTAACGGAAAAGACAAAACTTACGGAGTCGGGTATCCGTTGAAGCTTAATAGAAAACTTAAAACAGAAAAGACACAAAGCTTGCGGAGTCGGGTATCCGCTGAAACTTGACAGGCAGAAAGGTAGCTTGACAGACAAGGTAAAAAGCTTACGGAGTCGGGTATCCGCTGAAGCTTAACAGAAATGTGAACAACAAATAGCTTGTGGGGTAGGGTGCCCATCGAAGCTGGACGGAAAGGTAAAAGGCAATGGGCACAAGGCCCTGACTTATTGTGGAAGCGATGGGTACGAGGACCCGAAAACTAAAAGCAATGGGTGTGGGGACCCGGGAATTAAAAGACAATGTATTGACTTTGTAAATGCATGTGATGGCAGAGACGGTGCATGATGCAATGGATGCATTGGTGATGCAATGGATGTGATGCTTGAGGACAATGCATGTGATGCTAGAAATGATGCATAATGCAATGAATGCCCTACTGTAGGGATTCACATGAGCAAATTGAGTAAGTAATTTTTTTTTCAGAGCTTTGATTGAGTCACTCTTAATTCCACAACCCTTAAGGACTTTATCCACAGCAGAAATGAGATTGAACAGTAACATTCGTTGATTGGCCTTATGATTTGCCTGATGATTCTTACTTTTCTCATCAACTCTTGTTAGGATTTCATTGCGTTTCCCATGACCTTCGAGATTGTTAAAGCAAATCTAAATGCTTTTGTCATATTGTCACATATTTCACATCTCAATATAAAACTATAAAAAATACATATTAAATCAACAATGGGTTGCAACAAAAAGGGATTATCATTATAGACAGAAAAAGTACAAGAAAGGCAACAAATGAAACTCGAATTGAAAAGGTTTACAAAAGAAATGTTGGAGCGAATTTTCCAGCTCTTCGAGTGATGCTCTCTTGAATGAACAAGTGCTAATTTCCCATGTGCGCAACCTTGAACATCCCCTTGTCTGTTTCAGAATATGATTCGACCCAGCTTTTACATATTGGGAGTGTCTCCTGATAAGACTTCGTATATTCAAACTGCCCCGGTTTGGCCCAGATACTCTCAAACTGCCCCAATTTATGACTTGAGGTATGTTCACTTCTCCGGATGTGTCAAGTACCTTTTTTAACCCTAACTTTTGCCTAGGTCGCTCTTCCGAGTTTTCAACCTAGCGGGTCGCTCTAACTTTTGCCTAGGTCGCCTTTTCAGGTTTTCAGCCTAGCGAGCCATTTTTCTTTTCCTTTTTTTTTTTAAGCATAGTACATTTTGACTGCATCTGAATTTATAGGAAGTGGTAGATCTTCGCCATCCATGTTTGTGAGAATCAAAGCTCCTCCTGAGAAGGCCTTTTTTACGACATAAGGTCCCTCATAGTTTGGAGTCCATTTTCCTCGAAAATCCTTTTGAATGGGAAGGATCTTTTTGAGTACTAAGTCTCCTTCTTGAAACTGTCGAGGACGCACCTTTTTCGCATAGGCCTTCATCATTCTCTTCTGGTAAAGCTGACCATGACATAGTGCAGTTAATCTTTTTCCTTCAATGAGGTTCAACTGATCAAGTCGAGTCTGGACCCATTCGGCTTCTTCTAGTCCTGCCTCCATCAGCACCCTTAATGATGGGATTTCCACTTCAAAAGGGAGTACCGCTTCCATCCCATAAACCAAAGAGAAAGGGGTTGCCCCAGTTGAAGTACGAACGGATGTGCGATAACCATGCAGTGCAAATGGTAGCATTTCGTGCCAGTCTTTGTATGCTACAACCATCTTCTGGATGATCTTCTTGATATTCTTGTTTGCTGCCTCAACTGGCCCATTCATCTTCGGGCGGTAGGGTGAGGAATTGTGGTGCTCAATTTTAAAATTCTCACACATCTCTTTCATCATCTTATTATTCAGATTAGTGGCATTATCTGTAATAATCTTGCCTGGCAAACCATAATGACAAATCAGCTCCCTTTTGACAAACCTGACCACTACACTCCTGGTGACATTGGCATAAGAAGCGGCTTCGACCCATTTTGTGAAGTAATCAATTGCAACCACAATGAAGCGATGTCCATTTGAGGCCTTTGGCTCAATGGGTCCTATGACATCCATTCCCCACATCGAGAACGGCCAAGGTGCCATTAAAACATTCAAAGGTGCTGGTGGCATATGAACCCTATCAGCGTATGTCTGGCATTTATGACACTTTTTCACATAGTTGAAACAATCAGTCTCCATTGTCAACCAATAGTACCCCGCTCTTAGTATCTTTCTTGCCATTGCATGCCCATTTGCATGAGTTCTGAAAGAACCTTCATGAACATCTTTGATGATTTTCTCTGCCTCTGTTGCATCAACGCATCTTAGTAGCACCATATCATGGTTCCTCTTGTAAAGCACTTCCTCATTTAGAAAGAAACCCATTGCGAGTCTTCTAAGGGTCATTTTGTCATTTTCTGAAGCATGTGGAGGGTACTCTCTGCTCTTGATAAAGCATTTGATGTCATGATACCATGGTTTCCCATCTGGTTCCACTTCTATCATTTGACAATATGCCGGTTAGTCACGACTTTCTATTTTTATAAGCGGCAAGTCCCTATCCTGACTTGCTTTGAACATTGACGACAACGTGGCTAGGGCATCAGCCAACTGATTATCTTCTCGAGGGATATGATGGAATGTAACTTCGTCAAGTTGTTCAATCAACTCCTTGATGTAGGCATGATAAGGGATTAACTTGGCATCTCGAGTTTCCCATTCTCCCTTTAGCTGATGGATGACCAAAGCAGAGTCCCCATATACCTCAAGAACTTTTGCCTTTGAGTTTACCGCTGCTTGGACTCCCATGGCACACGCTTCATACTCAGCTATGTTGTTTGTACAATCGAAGCACAACCTAGCAGTGATTGGGATGAAATTATTTTCAGGGGAAATCAGTACGGCCCCAACTCCATGCCCTAGTGAATTGGAAGCTCCATCGAACAACAAAGTCCATTTTTCTTTTTTCGAGTCTTCTTTAAACAAAGCCATTACATCTTCATCAGGGAACTCACACTGCATAGACCCATAATCTTCCACTGGTTGACTAGCCAAGAAATCTGCCAGAGCGCTGCCTTTGACTACTTTTTGCGTGACGTAGACAATGTCATATTCTGATAGCAAAACTTGCCAGCGTTCAATCCTCCCAGTGAGGGCAAGTTTTTCAAAGATATACTTGATCGGGTCCATTTTGGACACCAACCAAGTGGTGTAACACAACATGTACTGCCTTAACCGGTGGGCTGCCCATGCCAAGGCGCAGCATGTGCGTTCCAACAATGAGTATTTTGCCTCGTAGTTGGTAAACTTCAAGTAATAGATGGCCTGCTCCTTTTTGCCAGTTTCATCGTGCTGTCCCAGTACACAACCCATGGATTCATCCAACACAGTCAAGTACATGATGAGAGGCCTTCCTGGCACTGGAGGTACCAAAACTGGGGGTTCTTGCAGATACTGCTTGATCTTCTCAAATGCCACCTGACAATCCTCATTCCACTCTACTGTCTGATTTTTATGCAACAACTTGAAGATTGGCTCGCATGTTGCAGTCAACTGGGATATAAACCTAGCAATATAGTTCAGCCTTCCTAAAAACCCGCGAACTTCTTTTTCAGTGCGAGGAGCTGGCATTTCTATGATTGCTCGAACTTTGTCTGGGTCAACTTCTATCCCTTTCTCGCTAACCACAAACCCCAAGAGCTTGCCTGATTTTACCCCAAAAGTGCACTTAGTAGGATTCAACCTGAGCCTGAACCTTCTCAATCGTTCAAAGAGCTTTTGCAGATCGGTTATGTGATCTTCTTCTGTTTTTGACTTTGCAATCATGTCATCCACATAAACTTCTATTTCTTTGTGCATCATGTCGTGGAACAATGCCACCATCGCCCTTTGATAAGTTGCTCCGGCGTTCTTCAATCCAAATGGCATCACCTTATAGCAAAAAGTTCCCCACAGAGTGATGAATGTGGTCTTCTCCATATCTTCAGGTGCCATCTTGATTTGGTTGTATCCCGAGAAACCATCCATGAAGGAGAAAAATGCATGTTGAGCAGTGTTGTCCACCAAAACATCAATGTGAGGTAGAGGGAAATTGTCTTTAGGGCTGGCCCTATTCAAATCTCTATAGTCAACACACATTCGCACCTTCCCATCTTTCTTTGGGACAGGGACGATGTTAGCAACCCATTGAGGGTACTTTGCAACAGCGAGGAAACCTGCATCAAACTGCTTTTTAACCTCTTCTCTAATTTTTAGTGACATCTCTGGCTTCATTCGTCTCAACTTTTGCTTGACCGGGGGACATTCTGGTTTTAAAGGCAATTTGTGCTCCACTATGCCAGTATCTCAGCCAGGCATATCTTGGTATGACCAGGCGAAAACATCGCAATAATCAGATAAGAGCTTAACCAACTTGCTTCGTTCATCCTCTTTCATGGTAGTGCCAATTTTAACTTCTTTTTTATCATCCTCCGTCCCCAAATTAATCAGTTCAGTTGGCTCTTCATGGGGATGAATTTCCTTGGCCTCTTGTTCCATTAATCTCATTAGCTCAGGAGAGGGTTCCCAATTGTCATCATTATCCTCATCAACATGATTAACGGGATGGTCAAAATCGTATAATGGGGTCATAGCACTATCATTTTCAAGAGAGTCACTTTCAGATCTGCATTTATTGGTGTTAACACAAGTAAAAAAAAGGGTAATGAATAAAGGTTAATGAAATGGTTGAGCAAAAAGCTGAAAAAGGGAAATAGCAAGATAATCTGAAAATGCATTTATTGATAGTAAATATTGAAATGAAAACATGTGAGCCTGCTTTCACAACACATTATCCTAAAGCCTTGGGCAGAGCTAAAGGATTAGCATTACAAAATTACTTTGAATCAATTTCACAAGTCATGGGAAAATCAACGCTCTCCCAATTGTTGAGTTCTGCATCTGGGGAGCAAGGGTACACCAAGTTGACACCATGATTGATGGATTGATCGTCTTCGATAGCGGTCACTTGATTCAGAAACACTAATCCCGCACTTCGGAAGTTTCGTTGGATGTCATAGATGGGGATCCTCTCAGCTTTAGGCTCCCGATTTTCCAACCTAGCCAACCTCCTCTCCCTTTTCTCTTCTAGGACCCTTCTTTTGTCTGCTTTGGTGGGTTTATATCCTAACCCAAATCTGTCTTTGTTTTCGCAGGGTGCCCAGAATTTCACGATGCCTTGTCCATTCATTCCTAATCCTCTTCCATATTGATATCCTTTTCCAAGCATTACCTTAGCCATCATCATGGATGCATTAGATGGCCGAGGCTTTAGACCTTGAGCTCCCTCTTCCACATAGGTGGCATTGACAATCTCCAGCGCTTGGAACGCGGTTTCAAGAGCTTTTTCTGCAGCTTCAATATAAGGAGTGTCCAATGGCTTGCTCACCAGCAGGTCCTCTTCGCCAAAGACAGTAATCATCTTATTATCAACTATGAATTTTACTTTTTGATGCAAGGTAGAAGGTACAGCTCCAGCAGAATGAATCCATGGTCGTCCTAAGAGACAACTGTAGGATGGCATAATGTCCATCACTTGGAAGAGTATATTGAAAGTGTAGGGACCAATTTGAACTGGTATTTCAATTTCCCCCATGACCTCCCTCCTGGTCCCGTCAAATGCCCTTACTATCATCGCACTTGGTTTCATGCAAGTTCCATCAAAAGGAAGCTTGGAGAGGGTTGATTTTGGCAACACATTCAAGGAAGAACCATTGTCAATGAGTACTCTAGCCATTATATGTTTTTGACATTTGACAGAAATATGCAGTGCCTTGTTATGCCCCATTCCCTCAGCTGGTATCTCATCATCAGTGAAAGTGATATAATTATCAGCAGTAATGTTGCCAATAATACCACCTAACTTGTCAACTGTAATGTCATGAGAAACATGAGCTTGATTCAGTACTTTCATCAACACATTTCTGTGCGATTCGGAGTTCATCAATAAGGACAAAAGCGATATCCTTGCAGGGGTGCGATTCAGCTGATCTACCACTCTATATTCACTTTGCTTGATAAACTTCAAGAACTCACAAGCTTCTTCATCTGATACCTCTTTTTTGTACTCCTTTGCCTTTTCCGGCCTTTCTTTTTCTTTTGCTTCATTCCCAATGGAAGTCTCCCCTATCTTGACTTTGCCTTTACGGTTCCCCTTTTCTTCTTTTTCCGGGTCCCTTCGCAGCTCCTCAGGAGTGTAGACGCGGCCACTTCGGGTCACCCCCCAATCCCTGATATATTGGTAACAATAGAAGTCGAACCAGACGTAACCTCCAACTGATCATTCGTGAGATTGCTTCTAAGGACTTGGACATCATAATTCCATGGCACGGCTCGAGTGTCCTTGAAGGGAAAAGGACTGGGAACTTGAATGGTGATAGGTTTCGGGCCACAAGGGGATGGCGCATATGCAGCTTCAGTGTAATAGATAACCAATGGTTTGATAGCTGGACTTGCAACGGAAGGGACCAGAGAGTTTACGGCTTCCTGTCCTTCTTGCAATTGTGGAATAGTACACCCATCCACCATGCTTATGCCACTATTGTCACCTAAGTGACTTATTTGCACTAATTGCATATCCATCAGATCTTGGAGGATTTGCCTAAACTCACCGCATTCCTCAATAGAATGCCCCATCTTCCCATGGACGTCACACATTATTTCATCTTCGTTGCCTCCCTTCTCTTCAATATGAGCTTCCATCATCCCAGCTTTGCACAGCTCTTTAAAGATGACCCTCATGGGGGTCTTGACCTCTGCCACTTGTCTTATGAGCTGCTGGGCGGAGCACTCCTCTATAGCATTGACTGTAGGACTCCCGTGATTTGGTAAAGGATTGTGACCCATACTAGGAGTATTTGTCTTAAAATTCAACCACTTAGCATTGATTAGATCTTGCACCTTAAACTTTAGTGCTTTGCAATTCTCTGTAGAATGCCCTGCGGCTCCTGCATGGTAATCACACTTGGCATTTGGGTCAAAACCTTTAGGGTATGGGGGTTCTAATGGCTTCATCGGACAAGGAGCCAAAAGAGAGTTACGGATGAGTTGGGGTAGTAATTCGGTGTAGGTCATGGGAATTGAGTCGAAGTGGACAAATTTCCTTTCTTGGTTATTTGGTGGCCTTCTTTGGTTTGTGTTTGGATTTTGGGTCCATGGTTGAGCTGTTTGCGGTAGTAAGGTAGAGGGTACCACGTATTGAGTAGGAAGTGGAGTTTGGTGAGGCCTCATTGGGTTGTGAGGTTGAGGATGCGGAACGTGTGAAGTGTTGGCGACATAAGGGTGATAAGGCTGGGGATATGGCATCGGTGGAGTAGTGAGAAAGTATGGGTGGTAAGGTGCGAAAGGAGTCTGGAAGGACGGTTGATGGTTCACAGGTGTTTGGCTATATCTGCCTCGGGTGGAGTTTCTTTGGTCGAAGGTAACAGCATGGGTTTCTCCCTCTCTTTTCTTCCCCATTAGGGGCCTTTTGGCGTTAAATGTTTCTGTTGAACTTTCAACGATTTTCCCACTCCTCATTCCTCCTTCAATTCTTTCTCCAATGATGACCATGTCTGAGAAATTTGATGACACACTCCCTATCATTTTGTCATAAAAGGGTGATTGCAGAGTGTCAATGAACGTAGCCACCATTTCTCTTTCCGCCAATGGGGGCTCTACTTGAGCGGCCATTTCCCTCCACCTCTGAGCATATTCCTTGAAGGTCTCAGCGTCCTTCTTAGCCATATTCTGCAATTGTAGTCTATCCGGTGCCATATTCGATGTTATACTTATACTGCTTCAGGAAAGCGTCAGTCAAGTCTTTGAAACATCGTATATGGGCACGCTCAAGATGCGTATACGAATTCGAGGCTGCCCTAGTTAGGCTGTCTTGAAAGAAGTGGATTAACAGCTTGTCATCGTGAGCATGCGAAGCCATTTTGCGGATGTACATGGTTAGGTGGTTCTTTGGACAAGTAGTTCCCCTGTACTTGTCGAAATCTGGGACTTTAAACTTGGGAGGAATCACCACATTCGGGACAAGACAGAGCTCTGAAGCATCCAAAGACCATAGCCACTTGCCCTTCAATGGCTCGTAGTCTTTCTTCAAGAATTTCCCACTTCTCCCTGGACTGGGGGTCTTCCACAGAGGAATTCAACGGGTATTGTGGCATGATGGTGGGAACAGAATGTTGCCCCAGTGGGGTTCCACTGGCATGTGGTTGAGCCGCACTTAAGGAGTTCAAAGCGAGGCATGCTTTCTGTCCGGAGGATTGCGGTTGCGGTGGTACGAGAACTAGGATGTAGACCATATGGCGGGATGAAGAAAGGGGTATGGGTGTTGTGTTGGCGGGGATTCGTTGACATTTGACTGAGTGACTTGATTTTGGGTAAGGTTCGAGGGATTTGAAGTTGGGGACACTGTTGGCATGTCATTATTTGGGGAACTGGTGGCTAATGGTGGTATATAACTTGGAGGGAGGCCATACGGGGGAAAAGACGCCCCTTGGTTACCCTGTGAACTGGCGACTGAAGGTTGAGTGGTGCCGTTTGGGCAAATGGTGAGCGGCATCGTAATCCTTGAGGATTAAAGCCTTGGTATTGCGGGGAACGCAAGCAAAACCAGGCGGGCAAGGAGGTGTGGCCGGATGTCCTTCATTTGTCACTGAGGGATTTCCATCTGTGCTCCTTCTACTCTCCATAGACTGTAACATTTCCAACATCTTGGACATTTGCTCCCTGAGCTGGTTCACTTCATCCCTCAAATCTTGCGTCTGCTCTATCTCATCCATGATCTTTGCTTGGGAACGAGTCCTGTAAGGGTGTCGTGGAAGCTGTTTTCCTGCTATAGTGTCTACTTTTCTGCTCATGATGTGAATATGCAATTATCAGTATTGATTGAACAAAATTGGTGATATGCATGTATGAAGTAATGACTACTTATGCAGATAAAAAAAATTATTTTTATTTTTTATTATTGTTTTTTTTTTAGCTAAGGATGCAAAATGATGTATTTTTTAATTTTTTTAAATGCTTGGAATGCCATGAAATGCAAGAGAATGCATTTGATTATTATTATTTTTAGAAAAAGAATGCAATAATGAATGACATGAGGGATAGAGATGAGGAAGTTTTTTTTTTTAATGTTTTAAAAAAAAAAGAAAGAAGAAGAAAGAAAAAAAAAAGCTAGAAATGAAAATGTAAGATGATGTATTATATATTAGGAATATCATGAAAATGCAAGATGATGCCTTTTTTTTTTAAATGAATGACATGAGACATGAATGGATAAAAGACGATTTTTTTTTTTTTAGGAATGCAAGATGCTATTTTTTTTTATCTTTGGAAATGTCATAAAATGTATGATTTTTTTTTTTTTTATAATGCTAAGAATGTTATGAAGATGCAAGCAATGAATGACTTTTTTCTTTATTTGATTTTGTTTTTAATACAAGAATGAATGATATGAGAAATAGATAAATAAAGAAGAAGTATGCTCCCTTTGTGTCCTAATGGGGTTGCCTTAAACTTGGGAATTCTATCCTAAGGATCTAAGAGTCTTTCTGATTCGTGAGAACTTCTATGAGGTGGCTTTTCTATTTTAGAGGTCTCTAGAGTCAAGTCCTATTTCAGAATGTTGACCACGAAATAGTGGGTAAACCACTAGGTGTGGGACATTCATAAAAGAGGCGCACTCTAGATGAGGTTTTCGCGATAACCAAACAGGAAGTACATCCAAAATGGCTACCACTACACAACCTCTACTTAGGCTTCACTTAGACCCGGGTATAGGGCCCCACTCGAATGTGTGTGCTTTATGTGTAAGTGTAATGAGTGCTAGGAGCATACTTGTACAAAAATTTAAAAGATAAAATTACCCCCAACCTGCAAAACATATGTACAACAGCCAGCCAACAATTGTCTACCCTAGGGTTTTAACAATTAAGCTCAAAATATATATACAAGTCACCATATACATGAAATAATGCTATCAGACATTTACATAAAGGTACTAAATAAAAATATTTACAAACAAATAAGAAAACAAAAACAAAGATAAAGAGGGTAAAATAAATAAATAAAAAATTATTAAAAATTTGCACAACTAACAACAACAGGCCTGACTCTCTAAGCTTCCCCAGTGGAGTTGCCAGCTGTCGCAACCAGGATCGCGACGGGACGACCGAAAAATATAAAATCAATGGAGTCGCCACCAATGTTTATTTAAATTAGGAAAACATTAGAAAAACCATTTAATCAAGCAAACGGTCTTTTGAAAAGGAGTTTGGATTCGGAGTCGATTATAGGTAGGGAAGGTATTAGCACCCTACACTGCCCGTTCCATGAACGGTACCTTAAGTTAGTTGTGCCAGTTTTAATAATCTCAAATATATTTATTTTAACCCCTTTAAACAAAAGACTTTGTAATTATTTATATTTTTTATTTTTTATTTTTTTGAAAAGAAATAAAAGAAACAACCAAATTATGAAAATTTATTTTTTTGGCTTGACAGAAGTGGATTTCTGCTCCTACGTATCTCCTAGTGCAATGGAGAACTCAAAGTCACGTAGTTCTTTAAAAAAATAAGTGTGTGTTGATTGACTTTAATTTTTTTTTAAAAGATTCTGAAAATTTGAATTAACAAGTCGTCGCGACTCTGTTAATCAAATCAAGGATTGAATAGGTGAAGCTCGCGTCACGCTAGAGACGTCACCCCTGAAATCATCAAGTTGTCACAACTCAGATGATTATATTGTATTTTATTTTAAAATGTTATAACTATTTTTTATTATATTACTTTTTATTTTTATCTTTTTCACTTTTTTTTATAAAAAAATTAAAAGAAAAGCCCATTAAATTATAACTCATTACTCAAAACTATTTTTCCAAAAGATAAAAAAAAGAAATAAAAATAAAAGCAAAAACTTTACAAAACAAATCAAAAAAGAAAAAAAAAAAACAAAATAGTAGCTTTAAAAAAAAATGAAAGGGTGAGTAAAGGAGACAAAAAAAAACTACTTTATGGAAATAAAAAAGTGCATTGCTTTTATTTATTTATTTATTTATTTAAAAAAGTAACTTTAAGAAGAAGATAAAAAAGGACAATCACGTGAAAGTTTCTGTCCAGAACTTACTCTTTTATTTTTTATTTTTACTTTCCTTTTTTATTAATTATTTCTATTCCAGTGTAAAAAAAAAAAAAAAGAAGAAGGTGAAGGACAACACGTGAAAGTACCTTCTGCCCAAAGTTTGTCTTCAACTTTTTTACTTTTATATGATAAAAAAACAACTGAAACGATGAAAGAACGAAAACTCATGCATTTTCAAATGAAAACTAGCAGAGGAGTAAAACCTCTGTTTTCTTTGGGAAACAGGACGCACGAAGGGAAGTTCTACGGTGGACGATGGTCCGAGATGGTGTTGCCGGATGGTGGCGCGAGGCAAGAACGAAGGTGGTGCGAAGGATGTTCGGCTCGCGGGTCTCGGGCGAGAAGACCGCAGCAGATTAGACGGCACGGGCCGGGTGGTACGAACGCGCGGACCGAGGCGTGGTGGTGGTCATGTGATGCGCGGTGGCTCGGATCGGTGTAGCAGCGGCTTGGTCTCAACGTGGACGACGGAACGGTGGCTTGCAACGTGACTGTAGTATAGGCAGGGGGTTGCTAGCTTGGGATGGGGTAGTGTTGTTTTGGGAGTTGAAGGTGAGATGACGATGACTCACTGAGTTGACTCGGTTGTAGGTGAGATGGTTGGTTAAAGGTAAGATGAAGATGGTAGTGAGTTGACTCGGTCTTGGGAGAGGGTTGTGTATGGGTGAAGGTTGAGGGTGGTGGTTTAAATGGTGTTTCACGATTGGAGGGTGGCGGGAAGGTGAGGGAATAGTTTGGAGGAAATGGTGGGGTGGTTACGGTAGGTAGTCACGGTTTGGGTGGAAATAGGTCTTTGAAGTTTGTTTGGTTGATGATGGGTAGAAGCTTGTGGATTGGAGAAGAAGATGAAGAAGAAAGCTTTTGCTGGGCAGTTAGTATGGTGGGAACGAAGTAGGGGTATGGTATGGTGTTGAGTTGTTGGCCGTGTTGATGGAGAAGAGGAGATATGATATCTGAGAGCTAAGGTGTGGTCTCTGCCTGTTGGAAAAATCTCTCCCCCGCTTGCCTTCTCCCTTGTTCTTTTATCTGAAAAAACTGAGGCCTCTGTGTCCGAGGTGGAGAGGCTGCCAGGGTTGACCCAGCTTGGGTCACCATGGCATTCCCTCATTTGTGCTTGCTTGCTCTCTGCTCCAAGCTCCCCTTCTCCAATGCTTGTTGCCCCTTCCCCAAACCATGACAGTGACTTCTCAAGGAAAGCGGCATGCACGGAGCCAGACTAATTCACAGTAGGAGAAAGCTACGTTTCAGCTTGTTTTTTTTCTTATTGTTATTTATTCATTTTTTCTTGTAACAACATAAGGAAATCGTATTTTATTATTTATTATTATTATTATTTTATTTTTTGTTTTGTTTGTTTTTTTTATTTGTTTTTTGTTTGCACCAATAAAATAAACTAAAATGAAAACTGATCAAGAAAACAAAATGCTCACAACACTGCAATTAAACATTAATCCTTGATTAAGTGACAAATTTTATGGACAAAATTAGGTATCAACAGCTGCCCCCCTTTGCTTTGCATTTAAAATAAATGGGAAGCAAAGGAATTGATTTAATTTTGTCCATAAAAAATTTCATTTCTTTTTCCCTTTTTTTTCTTTTTTTTTTTTTGGAAAACAAAATGACATAAAAGGTAATGGACATTAAACGAGAGAGAAAGTTCGCGGAGTCGGGCATCCGTCGAAACTGGACAAAAGGGTGAAAAGGCACAAAGCCTGTGGAGTCGAGTATTCGCTGAGGCTTGACAGAAAACTTAAAGCAAAAAGATAAAAAGCTTGTGGAGTCGGGTATCCACTGAAGCTTGACAGAAAACTTAAAGCAAAAAAGACACAAAACTTGCGGAGTCGGGTATTCGCTGAAGCTTGACAGAAAACTTAAAGCAAAAAAGATAAAAAGCTTGCGGAGTTGGGTATTTGCTGAAGCTTGACAGAAAAGAAAAAAGCTTACGGAGTCGAGTATCCGCTGAAGCTTAACGAAAAAAAAAAAAACTTAAAACAAAAAAGACACAAAGCTTGCGGAGTCGGGTATCCGCTGAAGCTTGACAGAAAACTTAAAACAGAAAAGACACAAAGCTTGCAGAGTCGGGTATCCACTGAAGCTTGACAGAAAACTTAAAACAGAAAAGGCACAAAGCTTGCGGAGTCGGGTATCCACTGAAGCTTACAGGCAAAAAGTAAAAAGCTTACGGAATCGGGTATCCGCTGAAGCTTAACAGAGAAGAAAAAAAGCTTAAAAGCAAAAAGACAAAGAGCTTTATGGTCAGGTATCCGTGAAACTTAACAGAAAAGAAAAAAAGCAAAAAGATAAAAAGCTTGCGGAGTCGGGTATCCGCTAAAGCTTAACAGAAAACTTAAAAGCAAAAAGACAAAAAGCTTGCGAATCGGATTTTCTTTGAAGCTTACAGCAAAAAAGTAAAAACTTACGAGTTCGGGTATCCATTGAAGCTTAACAGAAAGACAAAGCTTACGGGTCGGGTATCCGCTGAAGCTTAACAGAAAACTTAAAACAGAAAGACACAAAGCTTGCGGAGTCGGATATCCGCTGAAGCTTAACAGAAAAGACAAAGCTTACGGAGTCGGGTATCCGCTGAAGCTTAACAGAAAACTTAAAACAGAAAAGACACAAAGCTTGCGGAGTCGAGTATTCGCTGAAGCTTAACAGAAAAGACAAAGCTTACGGAGTCGGGTATCCGCTGAAGCTTAACAGAAAACTTAAAACAGAAAAGACACAAAGCTTGCGAAGTCGGGTAAAACTATTTTTGTGAGCCTCATAGATTCATTATATAATTCTCCAAATGTATCTTATAAGTTATTATAGGAAGGTGAAGAGTCTAGGTTAGAGGAAGTTACCTCGATATCACATTCTTCTTCTTCCTCTTCTTTAGCCATAAGGCATAAATGAGCTTCCTTATTGTCCGAGATATTGGTGGAGTCCATGTCATTGTCATCTCAAGCAATGTAAGCTCTCATTATTTTCTTTTCTTTTGAGGGCCTCCTTTCAAATTTCTCCATTTTCTTTTGATAGACGGGACACTCCATCTTCATGTGCCTCGATTTTCTGCATTCATAGCATGTTAGAGTAGATAAGGTTCCTTCTCCTTTATGATAGGCCTTCTTAGGAGAGCAATGTGACTTTCTTTGAATTCCTTTCTTCTTAAGGAATCTTTCAAACTTACTCACAAGGAGACTAAGATTCTCCTCATTTAGCTCAAGGTTTTCTATTCCATCTCCATTATGTTTATCGTCATCTTCAATTATAGATGAGATGACTTTGAGTGCAATCCCCTTTTTTTTCTTATCATGCTCTTCATTTTGATTGAGCCTATTCAGCTCCAATTCATGTGCTTGGAGCTTCCCAAATAGAGTGACTAGTGTCACTGTTGATAAATTCCTTGACTCTACAATAGTCGTCACCTTGGGCTGCCAATTCTTATTCAAATACCTCAACACTTTGTTAATAAGATCTTCATTAGAAAAAATCTTTCCCAAGGAAGCAAAATGATTTATAATGTGTATGAATCTCTTTTACATTTCTTGAATGCTTTCTCTTTGGTTCATTCTAAACAATTCATATTCATAAGTAAGAGTGTTTGTTCTTGATCTTTTTACCTCACTTGTGCCCTAATGGGTTACTTGTAAGGTATCCCACATTTCTTGGGCAGTCTTAAAATTTGACACCCTAAAGAATTTATCATATCCCAAGGATGTGGTAATGATGTTCTTGGCTCTCAAATTGTATTGAACCTTTTTTTCGTCTTCATCGGTCCATTCACTTCTTGGTGTATTGATTCTAACACCATCAACTACACATGTGAGAACAAAGATGCCATTTTCAATGGCATCCCACACATCCAAATCAATAGTTTCAACAAAAATTTTCATCCTTTATTTCCAATAGGCATAACCATCCCAATTGAAATAAAGGAGTCTATTTATATAAGAACTTTCAAAAGAAGAAATACCGTTTGAAGCCATCACTTCTCTTGAAGCTGCTAAGCTCTTTATACAAGAGTTTAGCTCTGATACCACTTGTTACCAAGTGGTGTCAATACTCAAGAGGGAGGTGAATTGAGTTTGTAAAGTATTTTTGTAATTCTTTCGCAAAACACATTATTATCAATTTTTGTTAATGCTATAGATTATTAGAAATGAAAAGATAGAGAAGATAGAATGCTTTCACTCACAAATAAATCAGTCAAGGAAGATAGTCTTCAAGTAAGCCGATAAAATAGTGCACAAAAGTAAAGAAGTTGAGTTAAGGAAAACAAACACAAAGCTTTATCCTAGTTCATCCACCAATCCACTTGTGGCTTACGTCCAATCTTCAAGTAATCATCTGAGATTTTTCACTATATCTTTAAGCTTCAACAGGTGCTTGATGACCTTTACAAACTGGAATACTGAACACACATTAGGATACCTCACCCTTTGTGTTTGAGCCTCAACTTCAAGGGATACCTCACCTTTTTGTGTTTGAGCCTCAACTTCAAGAGATACCTCACCCTTACAACTTTGAGGGATGTCTAGCCCTCTCTTTTACAGTTTATACAGAGTATAGATGATAAGAAACTATCTTAAGAGTAAATAATACAAAATGAAGTACTATGAGTATCAAGGATTCACACTTTAGAAGCTCAAAACAGAGTATAGATTGAAAAGATGATAAAACTGGTATTTAATGATGAAGAATGTTTTTTTGAATATTTTTCAACTTGTAATAAATACACAAACACTTTTATTTATAGCTCAAAGCATTTAAGAGCTGTTGGTGGCGGTTAGCGGACATTAAATGCCAATTATAACTGTTAAAAATCTATTTTTGGTTGCCCACATAACCAGTTATCACTGTTCTATAACTGGTTATTACTTAACCAGGGAGTTTTTAAAACCATCCAATAACCGATTATAGAAATTCCATAACCGGTTATGGTCTTTTAAAAAATAGAAGCCTACACTTCTGACTTTGTGAATAACCAGTTATGAAAATATCATAACCGGTTATGGTCTTTAATAAACAGAAGCTTATGCTTCTGACTTGGTGAATGACCGGTTATGGATATTCTATAATCGGTTATTCCACCCCTGTTTTTGACCAAAAGACATTTGAAAGACCATAACTCATTTGTTACTTATTTGTTTAAAACAAATGACTACTCATTGAAAAGATTATTAAGTCTACTGTTATATGAAATGAGTTTCAGATCAAGACTAAAAAATATTAAGAAATGGACAAATGAGTGACTAAGGGTCAGTTTTGTAAAACATAAACTTGACAAATTTTCATCCAAATGAACTACCACAAAGACTAGTTATTTCAAAAATAGTTTGTTTGGGCATTTCATCAATCAAGAAACATATTCAAAGATTTTAAAACTTGTTTGAGTTTGGTGTGATTCCTGTTTACCTTTACACGTAAGACCTAAGTCTTATAAGCTAAACTTGACAAAACTTAGAACTTGATCTTCGCGCAACCAATTCTTTCTTGTTTGTTAATCTTCAAAACCATTGTCATTCATAATGCTATCATGCACTCTATTATCTCGGGTTTCCTTAATACTTTCTTGATCGATTTGACCATGATTCTGTGACTTTGGGAATACTAGCACAAACGTTTTACTGTGTGATGATGCTATGACTAACTTTTCAATCTTTTGGTACCTTGTTTCTGGACCTTGAAATACTCTACTGACAAAGTAGATCGGTCACTATTCCCTACCTTCTTTTACAATAATAAAGCTTAATGCTTTTTCAGAGACTGATACGTAGAGAAATAAAGTGTCTCTTGGTTCTGGCCTTGTCAAGATTAAGGGGGAGGCTAGGAATTGTTTCAACTTTTGAAAGGCTAAGTCATATTCCTCGGTCTATTTGAACTTTTTCAACTTTTCTAGACACTTGAAGAAGGGAAGGGATTTGTTTACTGACCTTATAAGGAATAAGGAAAAGGGTCATGATTCTTCCAATCAGCTGTTGTACATCTTTCAATGATGTCTTTTTATGTTGATTATAGCTTAACATTTTTTTTGGGTTTGCCTTAATTCCTCTGCTTGTGAGCATAAAACTAAGGAATTTTCTGGCTTCTACACCAAAAGTGCAGTTCTTCAGATTAAGACGCATTCTAAACTTCTGGAGTTAAGCAAAGATCTCCTCTAGGTTACTGTAATAAGTTCCCCCATAGGATGTTTTTGCCGCCATATTGTCCACGTACACTTCGATGTTCTAGCCTATCTGATTTTCAAATACTTTGTCCATTAAATATTGGTATATTGCTCTGACATTTTTTAAACCGAAGGGTATGACCTTATAGCAGTAGCTTACACCTTCTGTGATAAATGCAGTTTTGTCTTTATCTTTCAGAGTCTTGTGGATCTGATTATACTCGGAATAAGTATCCATGAAACTAAGCGTCTTGTAGCCAGATACTTCATCGGCCAATTTGTCTATATTTGGCAGGGAGTATGAATCTTTAAGGTATGTTTTGTTTAGATCAGTGAAGAAGACGCACATTTGCCACATCCTATTTAATTTTTTCACCATTACAACGTTAGCTAACCAAGTGGTATACTCGATTTCTCTAATGAATTGAGCTTCTAGGAAGCGCCTTGACTCTTTTGTCACGACTTTCCTTTTCTTATCTCTGAACTTCCTCTTTTTCTGGGCTATCAGTTTTGCATTGGGATTCAAGCCAAGCTGATGGCAATAACTTTTGGGTTTATCCCTAGCATATCTAAAGAGGTCCAGGCAAAGATATCAACATTTTTTTGAAGGAAAGTCACTAGTTGATGTTCTTCTTCATTATTGAGTTGTGCCTCGATGTGTATGAACTTTGAAGGATCCTTGCCCAAGGTAATCTTTTTCAATTCTCCTTTTGGTTTTAACATTTTATCTTAGAATTCATCTCATGGGTTTAGATCTATTGAATTGACATGATGCATAGAGGTTCGTACTTCCTCAATCCTCTACTATGGGTTTGTTATTCTTAAGTAATCTATGTAGCATTGCTAGGCTTTGAGTTGATATGCATATATGGTTGCTACCTCCCTCTGTTCTGTTGGGAGCTTTATGGTGAGGTGTGGAAGTGATACGATGACTCCTAGTTTGTTCAAGGATGGTCTTCCAAGGATCATATTGTATGGACTGTTATTTTCTATAATTAGGAATCAGATGTCAATGCTCTTTTCCTTTCCTTTCTGCATGAATTCTCTCTCTTCTTTGAAGGTGGTCCATAGATCGATGCATCCTATACCCTGAATTTGTTCTCCCGAGAAGCAGACCAAGTTCCCATGATATAGTTTGATTTTTATTTTTAGGATACCATTTTACCTGAAAGTGCTGATGAATATGATATCAGCAAAACTTCCTTGATCTACTAGGACTCTTCTAATGACAAAATTTGCAACTATAACTGAGATTACCATTGGATCATCTTGGTTCCTATCTATCCCTTGAAAGTCTTCATCTAAAAAGGTGATGGGGACTCGTTGCCTCGGGGTTCCAGTCCTGGAGGGAATACTCTACCCAATGCTCATTATCATCTAATGGTTCTGAGATATCGCCTTCTTGTTGACCCAAATTGTCCTCATCTTGCAAATTCTCCAGCTATGGTGTTTATCACTCCTCAATTTGCTCCTTGTTTTTTGATTTCCCCTTCCTTTCGTTCTTCGGTATGATCTTGGCTTTTTTTTTCATCTCTTCTTCTATTTGGGCTATGTTCTCTTTCTCTTTGCACAAAGTGTTTCATGTGTCTCTGGCGAATAAGATGCTTTATTAGGTTTTTTAATCCTATGTAATCTTCTGTGTTGTGTCCAAAGGCCCTGTGGTAATGATATCTTTTGCTTTTGTTAATGTAGCTTAGCTGGGTGTTTGGTGTGGGTGGTAAGATAGTAAGTTCAGTTGCACAGATTTCCTACAAGACTTCTCATCTACTATTGAGTGGATACCGGTCATAGCTAGGTAGGATCATGGGTAAGAGATTGCAACCATTACCTCAACCATGACACCTCTTCCTTTAAATCCTCATCTCTTACTGGGGGTTGTTTCCCCTTGCCAAGTTTTTGTTGCCACCAGTCATTTGTTGTTGTTGTTGAGCCTGGACTTCATCAGTAATGGCCTTCATTACTGTGTTCCTGGCATCATTTGTTTCTTCAATGCTGATACACCTATATAATCTCTGGAGCAGGTTCTCTAAATCCGCGGAGGCTTGTTTGGCTAGCAAATCTTCAAATTTTCTTAGCTTGAGGCCTGACATGATTGTGTGAAGTGAGACTATAGGGTTGAGATCATTAATCTGGATGTCCTCTGATTAAATCTTCTCATGAATGTCTTCAGGGATTCATATTTTCCTTGTAGTAGGTTAATGAAGGAAATGGAGGTTTTCTTATGCCCTCATTTGGTGGAGAAGTAATTGAGGAAATGGGTGGACAAGTCAGCAAAGTTGAATAGTAAATAATCCAGTAGTGTGGAGAACCACTGCAACACGGATTGCTTCAGGGTGCTCGGGAATGCCCTACACTTGATATCATCTATATCTCCGAAAAACAACATGGCTAAATTGAAAGCTTCCAAATGTTTCTAAGGATTTGTGGATTTTTCATATAGCTCAATGGTGGCAGGGAGTCTGAAGTGAGCCGGTAGCAAGGTGAGCATGATATCTTCTATGAACGGGTAACCAAGATGAGTTGGAACTTGGGGTGGCAAAGGTGGGACGTAAGGTTAGTAGTGTTGATTAGATGGTTGTCTTAAAAGTTGATGGCAGGTGGATTACTGGTGAGATGGCTCAGTATGGATGGACTCTTCATTGTCAGGGTGTGGTTTACTCTGTCGGTTCTGGTTTTGGCAAGTTAAGTCATTAATTTGTTGTTACATGGTTTCCTTAGTTTGGAGTAATTTGCGGAGAAGATTGGCGTCCCGTTCTGGGGCTAGAGTGATGGTGGTTGAGAAGGGGATGGTGGCGGGCTTAGATGGCGGTTCACAAGGTTCCTTATGATGCTGCTATTTGCACCCCTTCTCTTTGGTATGAGCCATCAAATCTTGGGTATAGTAGGCAATTACATTTTGGAAGGGTAATAGAGATAAAAAAATGTCTTTATTTGTTTCCTTTTAAAAGTCATTGTTCACATCACCCAACATGAAGTGGGTTTTGGGTCCTTTCAAGGAGAAAAAGGCCTAGAATGACGTGACTAGAAAGAGCACTCTCTAGGTAATGTTAAGTGTTTAGGATTAAGGTAAACTTAGGGGTGGGCATAAAACCCAAAATAACCAAATTGCACATTAAACCAAACCAAACTGAATCTAAAAAAAACCAAATTATTTGAAATGGTTTACAAACTGAACCGATTTTTATTTGTAAAAGCAGTTCGGTTATTTGTAAACAAATCTAGTTTGGTTAACTGCAATTAACCAAACCAAACCTATTTCTAAACCCAATAACACTAACATACCATGAAGAATCAAAACTGCAAAAACCATTCAGACAAACCCGATTGATGAACCCTAACCCCCAATTTTTGCCATCATTCACGAGCCCTAAAATCCTAATCGCCCAATTGAATTGATTTTGTGATGAACCCCAATTGATGAGTGATGAGTTTTGACAGTGTGCTTCCCATTCGCGATTGTGGATTCTCGTTCGTGATTATAGATGCTCATTCACGAGTGACAATGATGAAGATGTCGATGATAATGGTTTTGTGCCTTTGATCTTTGTTTCTTCATTCTTCGATCTCTTCTTCATTGTTCTTCGATCTCTACTTCGTTCTTCGACCAGAC
Source organism: Ormosia semicastrata (assembly GCA_029884595.1). NCBI lineage: Eukaryota > Viridiplantae > Streptophyta > Magnoliopsida > Fabales > Fabaceae > Ormosia > Ormosia semicastrata. Next base: position 22,665,428 of record JAQQTO010000053.1, on the reverse strand, counting down.
GGCCTGTGCTTTTTTGTTCTTCTATGATTTCTCTCTAAGAGGTATTTTTAGTGATTCTGTGAATCACCAAAAAGACGTTAAGTTTTTCCCATCACTTTGTTGTTTTGTTTAGTTTATGCATAAATCTCTCTGTTGATATAATTAGGAGCTTGAGTTTTTTTGTTGATTATAGTTAAATTTTATTGACTAGCAATGAATCGCTATTTGGGCCTTGGGTCGATGTTTATGAATTTGTTTTAAAACCATTATTGTGCTTAACTTTATGTTTGTACATGCTCCTATTCATGGATGTTTCATGCATAGAAATTGGTCAATTTTTCTGTTTAGTAAATGTGATTGTGGGGCTTCTTCAGGAGCCAAAGGTTTATTCGATGGTTTCTGATTATTCTCACTTCAATTATATTACAACACATGGTATGGTCAATACATAATGGAATGAACTTTATCACGATTTACCCAACAGGCAGCTCAAGGTCAGTTATCATTATCATTTATCTTTGCTGTAACTAGAATTTTCTTACTGCAGTCAGAAGCTTCATTTGGATCATAAATATATGCTCCTGGTATTTTCCTATTTAAGATAATAATTTCTTTTAATAGTGAAGTACATAACTTTAGTTTTAATTCTGTGGTCCTGCAATACCTGAAATGTTAATCATAGTTATAACCTTAATATCCTATGTCCTTTGCTTTGGATTCAGTGTCAAAGCTGGAACTTGAAATTAATTACTGGCTGGTTCTAGTGCAAGATTTGGTGTAATGGGCAATGAATTTTGCTATTCTAGATGTTTTTGTGCTTAGAATCATTTTCTGTAATTGTAAGAATAAGAGATTTTAGTTTGATATGCTTAATGGCTCAACAATTTGCTCTTGCAACTGTTTAAGCTTAGCTAGTTTGAAAGTCTTTGTTTTAAGTTTTAACATGTAATAGGCAGAATGAGGCTTGCCTTAGCTAGTTTGGGCCAATTATTCTTTGACTTATTCTGTTATTTTTTTAAAATCAAAATTATTGTCATTGAATAGGTGTGTTATGATTTAACTACCACCATATTTTCAAACGAAAAAAAAAAAACATTATTCATGGGATCCAATGCAAGTGAACTCACCCTTACTAATACTCATGACTTCGAACCCACTGAGCTCCAATCCACAGATTGCATACAATAGCCTGCAACTAGTAATTTGGGATGTGTTGTCCAAAAGTTGTACAATCGGTTTGATATGGGATGGTACAGGGTTGCATTGAGTTGAAAAGCCTTCAGCTATGTGGTATAACTTGTGTATCTATTTTCTCTTGAAAATGTAGAACCAGAATGGACTCTTTCAAGTGTAGGGCTTTGATTAAAATAATGGAATAGAGATTAGAAGGTATACCAAGTTTCACTATAATTGCTTTTTTTTTTTTATCTTTTCATAAGTATAACTTGGGTAGTACAAATGATAATATTAACATGAAATTGTCAACTAGGTGGATGAAACCTTTTTCAGGTCTATTTATGATGTGAATGCGATGTTGATATATGATTCTTATGAAATTTTAAAGATAATTCTTGTCCAAAATAATATAGACCTTGGAATCAAATAATCAATGTTTAAGCTGTGAGCCGAAAAAGAATTCTTTAAATATATTTCAGCGTATTGCTTTAGAAGTTTCGATTGAGCTGCTGTAAGAAAAGATATTATAGTTTCTTGATAGCTCATTCCTAGTTGTCTAGTTTCCATTTCAATTAATATATAACAATGACTCTAATGGCTCTATATTGATTTTTGTTGTATAAATTGTATACAGGCATTGGCATGCCTGTAAGTGTTCAATCATGTTTCTATTTCCATGTCTCCTTATTGTTTTTATCATTATTTTTAAATTTATGTGTATAACTCATTGTAACTGCCCAGTTATGGGCATAAATGCATGATCATAAAGCATGCCGTGCAATTCTCTTTATCTTATTTTCCCCTTTCAACCACCACTTTGCAGGGAGAGGGGTATGATTTGTTTGGTGCGTTTAGGTGCTTGGTTCTTTTTTTAATTTGTTTCATCATCTACATGTGAGTAGGCGTATATAGTTCATACCTTCTTCCCTTTCCCCCTGTATTTGTTTCTCAATAGTAATCAAAGATGGGATCTATTATTATTATTTTTATTTTTACAAATTAATTGTCTTTTTGTAACGTACCATTTTATTGCTGTTATTTGAATCATATACAGGTGTTCTGCTTGTGATTAGGGATAATGTCACGGCCCATGTTGCTTTTTTTTTGCTGCTCATACTTATAATCACCTCTCAGTTCAAGTGAAAGCAACAACTTGTGGTTGATGTTGACTCAAATTCCAGCATATCTCAAAAGCAACAACGAATTTCAAAGGGAGTAGAAACCGTAAAGGAGAAGGTGTTAAGTTTTCCCACCCTTCATTTTGTTTCCTTTATCCCATAAATATCTTTGTTGACTTAATTAGCGGCTTCAGGTATAGCATAATGCCTCTTTCATGTTTATTGGATCATAATTCTACGTTAATACATACTGATTTTTAACTTGCAGTATCCATGAAATTACATTTTAATTACAATTGAGTAAAGAAACTTATGACATTATAACAAAGGTGACTTTTGAGTTTTTACTCTTTTTATCCTTGGTACCTGTATATTAGCTTGGATCCATTCATTTTAGAAGTTAATGATCTTCCTAACTCTATAAACTGCACCATAAACCCGAGTCATCAAAAGGTATGTGTAAGTTTACATAGCAGTTCTATTGTTCATATAACCAGTTTGTTTATTAAGTATTTTTCTGATGTATGGAGCTTCCTCAGCCCCTAAAGTTTCAGGAAATATGTTTTATATGCATTGTTTTTTTATATAATCATTGGCTATTGTGACTGTATATTCATTGGAAAGATATTGTGATTGTATGTCATGTTATGTCAATATCATTTTTCGAGCTTTCATCCCTGTCTTTGAGCTGGTTTTTGAACCAATTTTCTGAACTGGTTTTTAAACCAGTTTTATGAACTTGTTTCATAGAAAAACTAGTTTTCTGAACTGATTTCATGAAAAATCATTTCTGAACTGGTTTTTGAATCGGTTCAGAAACTCAAACCAGTTCAGAACCGATTTCAAACCGGTTCAAAATTGGTTTTAAACTAGTTCAGAACCGGTTCTAAATCCAAACCATTTCTAAACTGGTTTCAAACCCAAACCAGTTTAGAACGGATTCAGAACCGGTTCACCGAACCAAAATTAGTTCAGCCCCAGAAAAAATTGGTTCGGTTTTCAAACCGAACTGCTTTACCACTTCGGTTCGGTTCAGTTCAATTTTTCATGCAGAACCGATCCATGCCCACCCCTAGGTAAACTCACCCCTTATGATGACTTCATTCTCTTATTTATAAGACCATGGGGTGCATCATGTACCCCCTCATATTTGCCATGCATAGGGGACAAATGCAATGCACACCCCTTCATTTTTGCTCTGCATGGGGTCTGGGTGTTTTTCGCAACCCCCTTCTTCACACTGTTTGCACCTAAGGGGTTTTGGAGGGAAATTATGTTAAGGCTAAGTTTGTCACGTGTCATTTCTGTTAATGAGAGTGTGTTCTAGATTTCTCCTAAGGGCTCTCTTGTCCCTTTTTGGTCGGCATTGCCTTTGCTCTAGTGAGAGGTTTTCTAAGCTTAAGTTTGCTCTGGTGAGAGGTATTCTGGGCTTGGAAGTGGGTGGAAAATCTCCTAGGAGTTATTGCATACCCGGGTTTGTTTTGATCGAGTCTAATCCCGCTGTGGCTAGTTATCTTTTGGGAGCAATTTGGGTGGGCTGAGTTCGGATGTGATTTCTTCAAGCCCAACAACTTTTACAGTTTTCTTGGAGTTCTCATCCCTGGAAGCCCCATGGAAGTACATGGGGTTTTATGGACCGTACCGTGATTCCGAATATCCTGGTATAACTCACAATCCCTCAAGTCCATAGCTTTAGTCTAGTACCGAAGATCCTAGTATGACTCACTGCATAAGAATTAATTACAAAATATAATTAAAGAACTGAAAAGATAAAGTAACTGTAGAAATTAAGATAAGATATAAAATAAGATGAATAAACTAAAAAAGAAAAATACTTGTTTGTAAACGTGTCCACTTATAAATCAGACCGCAATAATCAGCGTGCAAGTTTTCTCGTATAAGAGAAAAGAAAGCGAAATATTAAGAGCCAAATATTCTCGCCAGAACTACAATGCGAGAGACAAAACAGATTAGTGCTTCAAAAGCTTACGCTTCTTACAATACACTGTGGCATGGAAGAAATCAAGGGGGATACGGAAGGACATAATCAAATGCTCATTAAAATTCACAGCAGACATTGGCGCACGAGGTGATAAGCACAAAAGCCCAACCAGCTGAAAGTCAACCGAAAAGTCCACTACACTCCTTTTTGTCGACCTTTCTTGTGCTCCTCAAATGTTTAACTTTTGTTTTTCTTAAAATTGAGATAGAATGAAAGAAAACACATGAGTAATGAAGTTCCGGTCTATTCCGTTAATAAAACTTTTAAATAAAGAGAATGATAATTATATTCTATTCTTTCTTTTTCCTTTTCGGTCTATCCACATCTATTCTATTCCGTTCTATTAATGAAAAAAATATTCAAACATAGAGTTATTCACTTAACATTCTTTGTGTGGAAGTGGGGATGTAGAACATACTTGAAATTTTTTATTGAATCAATCATTTGAATCTCAACAAATTTTCCGAAAGCCACCAAGTTGAGTAAAGAACAATTAAAAGGAAAAGAAAATCTGCTTATCAATGTTTTGTAAGCTGCTTTCTTATTTGCCTGAGATGGGAATTGTCCCTTAAATAGTTCCATTCTATAAATTTTAAGTCACTGTTTTGTCCCCAATTAGTATCATTATGGTGCTATCTTTCTCAATACAACAGCATACAAAATGAAAATACATTTTGTGAAACAGGATAGGAAGGGAGGGGGAGGAAGGATGACAGAAATTAGAGATTGAATTTAGGAAATACTGACAATTAGGAGAAGCCCATTATAAGTCCTGTCTAGTCAGAAAATAAGAATGACGGCCATCCCAATGAAAGTATAAACCAATTTCATGTTCCACGAAAGTGGCCTGAGACCGAAAGTGGTATATTCATTAGTCAAGCTATTAGTCTTATAAGTGGGTCAATTGTGAAGATGAGTGGGAACAGGCCCGTGTGTCTGGTTTGGATTGTTTGGCCACTGGCGAATACACCATCAGAATTCTAAATGCCACTCTTTCCAGCTAATTTCTTCAATCTTCCTTATTCATTTGTGCAGTTAGCGTGATAAATTATAATTATAATTAATTTTAAGAATAATTATAATTAATTTAATATAAAATTAATTTAATTTAATACATAATTATATTTTATTATTATTTTTTATAATAACATTGTATAAATAAAAGATAGTCTTCTTATATTCATTCATTTAAAAATATACACAAATTATCAATATTTGTCTTCCTCTTTCTATTTCTAAAATATTATCAGAGTCATGGTATCCACATTGAAATTTTTTTTTAACATAATATTAGAGAGTTTAGGCTCTCGGTCCAGACCGCTATTGTGCGCTCCGTTCAGTCACTGCTCTAGACTTCTGCTCTATTCAGACACCGCTCTAGACCTCTGCTTAGACTCCATTCCAGACTCCGATTATTGTCTTAGATTCCAAACTCTAGACTTCGTCTTAGATTCCAGACTTCAGACTCTAGACTCTAAAATTTAGACTCTAGACTCTAGATTCCAGACTCAATCATCATCCTGACCGATTTCACACTCTAATTTCCAAACTCAAGTTAGTTTCTTCTATACTCTCGAGTTTGAAGAAGAATTTTAGTACAATTAATTATAATTGAGATTATAATTAATCACGATTGATTTTAAGAATGATTGTAATTGATTTAATATAAAATTAGATTGATTTAGTATATAATTATATTTTATTATTTTTTTGTAGCAATCTTCTTGTATAAATAGAAGTTAACTTTCTTGTATTCATTTATTTAAAAATGTACATAAATTATCAATATTTATCTTCCTATTTCTATTTATGACATGTCCAAGTGAACTGCTCTAGTAAACACTCATGGTGTACATTTTTTTTTCACAGAAAAAGATCACGATATTAAAAGAAAGAGAGAAAGAGCATGGGGGGCCAAACCAAAACCCATGAAGAGAAAGAAACAATTAAGAAAACTTAAAATTTGGGAGACCAGACCTGTTGCGGTTAGAGTCCTCCCAAATAAAACTAGGTACAGTATCCTACCAAGTAAAATAATGACTAGAAATGCCATGAGAAGCTAGTTTATCTGCACAAGAATTACCCTCCCTAAAAATGTGAGAAACTCTAAAATCCATTAACTTAGTTAAATAGATACAATTTTTCCATCTATTCTTCAACTTCGAAGGTACTAAGTTAAGATTAGAAAAGGCATCCACTACCAATTTGGAGTCATATTCCAACCACAATTTATGCCATCTTCTTTTAAAAACAATTTCAAGAGCAATTATAGCTACTGTAAATTCGACATTAAGAGAGGTAGAGGTGCCTAAATAATTTGAGAAACAACCGAAGATCTCACCATTGCTGCCCCTGAAAATACCACCACAAGAGGCATGACCCGGGTTACCTCTAGAAGCTTCATCAGAATTACACTTAGTCCACCCACAAAGAGGAGGATGCCAGCAAACTTCAAATATTTTGGGAGATTTAGTAATATGACCCTCCACTGCAAACAACTTCAAGATTTTAAAATCATCAATAGAATTTGAGATATAGCTAGCTGAAAGCTTGTCCGACAAAGAAAAGGCAGCTGAAATCAAGTTAATAACATAATTGGAAGAGATAACCTTATTGTGAAACCTTAGTTGGTTTCTGCAAAACCAGATATACTAGAAAGTATGGATGATAGCAAATTTGATGATGTCCTTAATCTGAGAACACCAGTTTCTGTTACAAATAGAAAGAGTTGAGATAAAGGAAGAAAACTCAATATTACAGTTTAGAGTTACTGAGAGCCAAAACCAGATTTTGGAAGCAAATGTGCATCTAAGGAATAGGTGATCCGATGATTCATCTGACTTGCCACATAGGCTACAAACCGAGACAGTAATCACACTTCTTAATCTCAGATTCTCATCAGTGGATAGCTTATTATGCAAGAGTCTCCAAAGTAGAAAAGACTTAGAAGGAGGAATAGAAGAACTCCAAATTAATTTACCCTAACTAACTGCCTGATTATCAAGATTAAGATGAGTAAATGCATCTTTAAAGGTGAGAACACCACTGTCAGTCCCTTTCCAAATCAAACAGTCCTCACCCAGATTGAAAGGAACGTGGATGCGATTAATTTCAGAAACCAGCAAAGGAATTTTAGCTTATATGGAACTAGGAATGGACCAAGCATTATCCACAATGAAGTCATTAACCGTAGCTTTTAGAGAGCACCGCAGAGAAAGAGGAATCTGCATCAAATCAGCTATTGGCTGAAAGAGCCAGATGTCAGTCCAAAAATGAATAGATTCACCATTCTCTAACTGCCAGCAAGTCTCATTTTTAACAGATTGTAAATGAAGCCTCAACCCAGGCCAGAGAGAAGACTTGACATAGTGACCAACTGGAGAATTATTCTTGAGAAATCTTGCTCTCAAAAGAGCAGCCCAAGGTTTATTTGAAGCAATCATTTCCCAGCTTAGTTTCAACAGAGCTGTATTATTAATAGATCTCAAAGACCTTAAGCTTAAACCACTTGCATCAACTAGAGAACAAATCTTATGCCAAACCACCGTAACTACTTTTTTTGAAAGGGTGTCTCCAGACCAAATAAAGTTTCTAATCCACTTATCCATAGTTTTAAGTAAAGAAAAGGGACAGGAGTAAACATGAAAGCTATAATCAACATACCATGGATAATGGACTTGACAAGCTGCACTCTACCCATAATTGAGAGGAGGGAACTTTTCCAAGAAGCCAACTTAGCCTTGATCCTTTTTGCAATGTTCTGCAAATAAATAATCCTTGGTTTGCCTTGGAAAATAGGAACACCAAGATAGATGAAAAGAAGATTGCCTGCTGAAAAACTAAGAATATTACTAACTTCCAATCTTCTATTAGGAGCCATGGAGCCAACAAAGAATCTACACTTCTCAGTACCTAATTTCTGGCCAGAAGCATCTCCATAAACAGTGAAAAGATTCATTAAAGAACTAAGGCTCCTCTTTGTACCTTTGCAGAACACCATGATATCATCAGCATAGAACACATGTGATGGGATAGAAATGCCTCTAGGACCTATCATTGGCATAACTGACCTGAGTCAACCAAAGAAGTTATGCCTCTACTAAGGACATCTTCTGCTAAACAAAAAAGAAGAGGGAAAAGGGGGTCACCCTGCCTCACACCTCTTTTGCAAGATGAGAAACCAATTGGATGACCATTCATAGAGAATGAAAGCTTGGCATAGTGAAGGATGACGTTAACCCAATTACAAAAACTGGAATGGAAGCTAAATGAATGCAAAACCTTTAAGAAAATCCCAATCAATGGTATCAAAGGCCTTTCTGATGTCAAACTTGAGAGCAATATTTCCTCCAAAAAACTTATAATCGAGCATATTTACTACCTTGGAAGTAATATAAATGCAATCCTGAATTTGTCTACCTTGAATAAAACCCCTTTGTTGCTCGGAGATGATCTTTGGAGCAATTAAGGCAAGCCTATCAGCTAAGACTTGAGTAACAATTTTAAACTGGAAGTTAGATAAAGCAATAGGCCTATAATCTTCAATCCTAATAGCTCCCAAGAATTTAGGAATGAGAACCATCATGTTAGAATTCAGATTAGGCAGCAACCAAGACTATTTAAAGAATTACAGCACAGATTCGAAGATATCCGATTTGATTATTTCCCAAAACTTTTGATAGAAAACACCACCAAAACCGTCAGGACCTGGGGCACCCGAGGCATTCATTGAGAAAATCGCAAACTTGACTTCCTCCAAAGATGGTAAATTGGTGAGGAAAACATTATCTTCTATAGAAACCAAATTAGGAATAACCCTATCAATTAAAGTCATTATTGATGCACAAGTTCAGAGAAGCATACAAAGAGTTGTAATAGTTTAAAACATGATTTTCTATATCAGTTTGGTTATCTAAAATATAATCACCATGTTGCAGAAGAGTCATTTGCTTAGAAGTGTGTCTAACTTTAGCAACTTTATGAAAAAAGGAAGTGTTTCTATCACCTTGAACAAACCAATTGATTCTGGCTTTTTCTCTAAAAAATTATTCTTGGAAATGCAAAGCTTGTTGTAATTCAGATTGAGCTAACAATTCCTTTTCATGAAGATTGTCATAGTATCCAAGAATAGAGATCTGATCCTGAGTGCTATCAACATATTCTTGAGCCTTATTAACCTTAAGATGGATATCTCCAGAAATTTGTTTGTTCCAATTTCTAAGTTCTACCTTTAGGTTCCTTAGCTTTTGAGCAAGAATGTACATTAGGCAACCAATTATAGGCTTATTTCAGACCTCTTCAACCACTCTTTTACAATCAATGTGATCATACCACATACTAAGAAATTTGAACTGAGAAGGAAATGATGAAGTACCTTTCTTTGAATCCAGCAGTAAAGGAAAGTGATCAGAGCAATTTTTAGTTAGAGTGTAGCAAGATGAGCTAGTCTAGAAATTAAGCCAGTCATCATTACAAACTGCTCGATCTAATCTTTTCTCAGTATAAGCTCTAGATTTTCTCCTATTGGACTAAGTAAAATCAGCTCCCCTAGTGATTATGTGAGTAAGCTTACCATAATCTGACCAAGCTTTGAATTCATCACAAGAAGCTTTAGATGGAAGGCTATTTCATCTCATTTCATGAGCCCCAAGAACCGCATTGAAGTCCTCTATGAAGAGCCAAGGGCTAGGATTATTGTCTTGCAAATCAGCTAACTCTAACAACAGCTGCCTTCTGAAGATATGAGTAGTACAAGCATAAAAAGCAGCAACATGAATTATTTGATTCATCCAGGAAATTGAAAAAGAAAACTACTGTTGAGAAATGGAAATTAGAGCAGGATCCAAGCTATCATGACAAACACCCCAAAGATTAAGCATGTGTGAATTTCTATTGTTGACCACAAATAATTTAAGATTAAGCTGCTGCCAAAACAGTGTGGGAAACTGATCTGAGTTGATAAAAGGCTCAGCTAAAAATAGAAAGTCTGGCTTATGAGAGAGACAGAATTTTTTGAGCAACAGTTTAGTGTCTAAATTACCCAAACCTCTAGCATTCCAATATAAAATCTTCATATCAGAGAGAAGGGGAGTTGCCTGCCCTATATCGGGTATTATACTGAGGAGATTGAATTCTCCTACTTTTTCTCAACCATTTCTTCTGTGACTTAGACAAAGCCACTGTGAAATGATCATTTGGTGTAACAGAATGTTGCTCCTCTTCAACCACATCATTCCAAAACTTACCAACAATCCTTATGTTATGATTAACATTTTCATTTAAGATCAGAGGAGAAGCAATTAGAGGTTCTGCATCACCGGAGACTATTATGTTAGCAGACACAGAATCTGGAACTACATCAGTGGAGTTATTATTATTAAGCACTGAGTCTGGAACTTCATTGATGGAGTCAATTGCATTTCGATGAAAGGACTCATCAGAGATATTTTCAGCCAAAACAGAGTCATCTTCATTGCCATTATTAAAAACCTCATTATTCCTTGGAACATCATCATTCCCAAGAGGAACTTCTCTAACAACCTCTTCGATATTTTTCGTTCCCTAAAATAGGGTCGATATTTCCATTGAGTACTGGCTCCGTATTCACTGGATCCTGAACCTGAGGCTCAATATTACCTTCTAAAGAATGATCTTCTAGATCTTTATTCTTAGCCACATAGCTGGACGTGAATGTAGGCTTCTTTCCTACCGCAGCCTTTGCTTTCTTGGGATCTTGCAGATTTACGCTGATTATCTTCTTACATTTGTCTAAAGAATGGCCAATAAATTGACATGAAGAGCAAAACAGAGGCAATTTTTCAAACTCTATTCCAACAAAGAAGTTAAGCCCTTCTCTTTCCACTAGAATCTCATCATGCAATTTCTCCTTGAAATCAATATCAACTAGGACTCGTGCATAATGACCAAAGATCCTGTTCTTCGTAGCTTCATCCAATGCAATAGGAGTGCCTATTCCCCTTGCAATCTTAAAGAGAATTTTTGGATGCCAGTATTCTTGAGGAATGTCATAAATGTGGATCCAACATTGTGCATTCGATTGTTTCTGAATTCTTGGATTAAAATATGGAACCCATTGAGACAAACGAAGAAGACCAAGACTCAGATTCCACACACCAATAGTCTATACGCTTCTAAGATCTGCCAGGAAAGCAAAGGAAAACTCATAGAATCCTTTCCCGAGTGGGACCATCCGCCACTGCTCGAGGGGTTTCCACAGCTTCGAAAGGTTGGAACGCATGTCTTGAAATTTGATAGGAGAGTCACCTTTAGAAAGAATTAACCTACCATGAAGATTGTTTTTGCATTCTTGAATACCTAAACGGTATTCTGCTTCCCAGATCTTGATGGAGACAGCATCACCTTTCATGCAAGGTCGGGGAAGCTGATTGAGGGGAATGTCAAAGGAATTGCTCATAGCTTGAGCAAAACTTTTCCTTTGGGACAGAGCAAAAGATGAGGTAGACGAAGGAGATAAAGGAGGAAACGGTTTAAGAAAGCCCCACGGGAAAACTGGTTACGTGACTCCATCCTGAAATTGGATTCCTCTGTCATTTTTGGCATCGCCAGATCTGAAGGTTTAGATGCCAAATCTAAAGCTCCAATCACTGGATTCACTAGATCGACAGCTCCAGTCACCAGAACCATTGGATCTGAAGCTCCAGATACCGAAGTTACTAGATTTGAAGCTCTAGTTGTCAGAATTGCTAAATCTCTGGAGCAGCAGCGTCATCTTGTCCTTAGTACTGTTCACTCATCTCAGGTTGGGAAAGTTACTCTGGGTAATCCAAATTCAAAGCTTCTTTTATTTTGCTTTACTTTTTTTCTCTATATTCATCTGTTATTACTAGTGTAGCACTCATCATGGTGTACGTAATTAACAGCATTATATTATGAAGATAATAGATGTTAAGTTAGACAAAATAAATAAAAAAATTATATTCTTCGTAAACCACGTGACATTTAGAATGTTTGCCTTTTATCTGCCTTGTTTCCTTGTTCTTCTCGGTTATTTTATGTTTCTTCTCTCGGCCGCAGATGAAACAAAATATCTTGGGAAGTGTCCACGATCCTTTGGTTATGGAAAGCTCAAGCAAATCCATATCCCCTTCACCAACATAACCTTAGAATGTGCTTACCCATAAGGGGTTGTTACGATCAAAGTGCAAATAAAGAAGTACAATTGGCAAACCAAAGATGGTATCAAATTGTTACCATCAATTAGAGCGAGAACAAATACAATTTAATTTCCATCCTTGACCTCAAGTTTGAATATCTCGTCTTCCAAAAACTGCAGTGCTTTCAACTATAATGTGAGTGCCACTGTACCTTGGGAGTCTCATCATTTCGTATCCGAAACAGAATTACCTTCTTTAGATGCAATCATAATACCAACGACAGCAAAGCCCCTGAAAACATCTTCAAATATGCAAACTGTGATGGCTACGATATCTACTTTAGTTCTCAACTTGATCTTCCTCCTGTGGATGACATGTTCCCCAGCTTTTTAAATGGATGTTCATCTATTCAGCTTCCAATTAGATTATCTCCCATTTCTAGTGACCCATTTACATTCTTAAGTTTTGAACTCATCATTGAAGTTGTAACGACTATACACATCACATATCTCCACATTAATATGATATTGTCCACTTTTGGGCCCATGCCCTTATGGATTTGCTCTTGGGCTTTTATCCCAAAAGGCCTAATACTAATGGAGATATATGTCCATACTTATATACTCATGATCCTCCCCACTTCTAGCTAATGTGAGACTTTGGTCGCACATCCAACAATCCTCTCCTCGAACAAAGGACCATCGAGCCTCCCCTCAAACGATAGTTTATCCGTTCACATCCACGAATCCCATCATGAGCTAATCGAGACCCACCACCTTCATTCAGCATTCCGGGGATTCATCCACCATGGCTAACTCTGTGGCATGACTTTGATACGGTGTCATCAAGAGAGTCCAACCCGCATCTAAGAGCACACACTCTTCTTCATACTTGTATCGTCGTCGTCCACCATCTACAACGGAACACGCCACCTAGCCTCCACACGCTAGGAAGACTTTCGACATAAGGGACCCTTCACATAGATCCACCAACCACCGTCCATACCAAACTTATCCAAGCCGAACTATCGGCTCTGATACCACTTGTAAGGACTATGGACATCACATATCTCCATATTAGTATGATATTATCCACTTTTGGGCCAAAGCCCTCATAGATTTACTCTTGGACTTTTACCCCAAAAGGCCTCATACTAATGGAGATATATGTCCATACTTATATACTTATGATCCTCCCAACTTCTAGCCAACGTGGGATTTTGGTCGCACACCCAACAGAAGTAACATTATCTCAGCCTTGTTTTGAGTGCTACAATACAACAGAAGGCTAATGTCAACTTGACAATGAAGCGTTGCATTTTGCCATAAATTATGGTAAACAGATGATGTGTTCATTCTTTCACTATTTATTGTTGTTTGACTTAATCTATTTCAGATAATTTAGACTCACTTGTTTTCTTCTGATTTCTGAATTGTCCCCCATCCAAGCTCAGAGGACTAGGGGTGGGTTTCAAAGGTTGTGATAATAACTACAGTATTGCGTTACCAAAATAAACTGAGTTCATATGTTCAATATCTGTTTTCATCATGTGTTTACTAAGTTAATCGCCCTAGGAAGGATACATTCTATTTCTGATGGTAATCTCCTTGTTTTCCAGCATTAATTAGTAGAAAAAGTCTCCCTTCCCATCCTCTTTCATGGGGCTGAACTTCAAAGCATAAATTAAATAATAGGATAAAGTGTTAAATTATATTCATCAGTCATCATCCTTGAGGTGAACTAAAATAACAATTAAAAACTATGTAAATAGTGAGATTCATTGTATAGGCTAACTAAATCATAACAAAATCATGTAATTATGGTAATTATGATCTTTGTATTTATTGTAATAGGTCTATATAATTCAGCTTTCGTTATGTAGTTTAGACACACAGATTTACAATTTCTATGCTTCTCTTTTATCTATCTCAACATGATATCTAAAGTCTAAAGAGAGGTAATCCTAAAACCGTGCGTGCATGGTGGACCCACTGCCTACTAGTGGAAATTTTTTTCGGCTAACCGTTTTTCATCTCTGGTTTGCTAGTTTCCCTCTATCATGTCCTCTTTTTGGTAGCAATCCTCTTGTCCTCCCTTGTCCGTTGTTGTCCGCCTATGTCTATTGCCATCTGTGACTTTCCAGCCAGCAACCTCATCGTTGGAATCGGCTCCTTCTGCTTGGTCAACACCTAAGGACCCATCCCCAGCCCACTGTCGGCCCGCTCTCACACACCCCCTTTCGCATTTGCACACAGTTTCACATGCACCACTTTCGGTGGCACGTGTTGGTGCTTGGGGCCTTGTCTCTGGTCGCGACTTGCACCGTCGTGATCGTTGCCTCATTTCCATCCAGATCCCGACCCCCCACCACTTCAACTGGTCACCATAGCATCTTTCTCTTTCTCCAAGAACTGTTTTGGCACTTTTTCAACCAGATTTCAACCACCACAACCTCGACCACTCACCTGAGTATCTCTGTTTCTCTCCCGAATCTATTCAGGTACCTTGTGCTTCTATTTTTTTGGCACTTTGGATTTTAATCTATGCCCCCACTGTTGTGACGAACACTATAGACTCATTCGCCCAGCCAAGACCATATTGGGCTGAGTATGTAGATTTTTTTATAGTGGTGCACAATGTCAATCCTCTAGTTTCTCTACTTCAACAACTGCCTATGCTGACTTTCTGAAGTGGCTTGAGCAACGTCAGACTTCTAGTTCCACTACCTCTGTTGCACATATTGGTACTTTATTTACTTGTCTTTCTCGTTCCCCATCCATTGGTACTTGGTTCTTGATTTTGGTGCAACTGACCACATTTCTAGTAATAAGACTCTTTTCTTCAAACTTTCTCACAATGATTATTTACCTACTAATACTTTAGCAAATGGTTCCAAGTCCCAATCTTAAGGGATTAACACTACTTATCCTCTTCCTTCCTTTTTAGTAGATGATAATCACATATTTGATACATTAATAAACCCTCAATTTTAGTCATTTACACTCTCTATGTACTTAATTGATTGAGTTTGGTTATGTTTTGTAAGTTTGGACTCAAATTAGACTTAATTGATTTTTTCAGCATGATTTATGTCTTACATTATTTCTGTATTTTGGCCATATCTTGAGTTATAGATGTCTACTAATTATGTATTTTACCTTGTTGGAAAGATAAGAGAGATTTCTACAACTTTCATGAAGAGCTCAAAATCAAAGTCGGACATCTAGTGGAACTAATTGGGCTTGGAAGTCAGAATACGAGTTTTGTGATTGGAACTTGAATAGTGTGCCGTAATCAGAGCATAATTTGGGCTGGAAGATCTGTATTAGGCTGAAATTTTGATATGTGCTATTAAGACCCATATCTATAAGTTTCATGAAGAATACAAAACCCGGATTGGACTCCTTAGAGGTCATATTGGGATTGCAAGTCAGAATAGAGCAGCTAGAACTGGGCCTAAACACTTTGCAGTAATTGGAATATATCTCGGGCTATAGGTGGCCAAATGAGGTGATTTTTATGGCATTTGAAAGCTAAGATCTAGGCCTACAACTTTCATGAGACCACTTGGTTTAAAAATGACGAATTCAATGACTTCAGAGCTAAAATATTTCAGAGACAAAGAATCTTCATAATTTTTCACTCACTAAAGTCATTTGGCACTTTCCACTCATCCACTCACTAATGACTCAGCCCCCTTGTCATTTTATATCTCTAATCTTCTATAAAAGGAAGCCTTAGCAGATCATTGAAGGTGTTAGGTGTTAGGTAGCAAAATGAGGCTAGTTTATTACTAGGTTTTCTTGTAGTAATTTTCCTTTGTTCTAAATTGAAGTCATGTTCTTCTTCTTCTTCTTTTCTCTTTCTTTCTTCTTGTCTATGAGTAACTAAGTTTTATTTTACTTGAGTGAAAGGGTGAAGCTCTTGGTAATGAAATAAGGTCAGATTCATTTCTTTCTTGCGCTTTAATGATATATTTTCAAGTAGATATTATACGTACTGTATTTTGTTTTCAATCAATTTAGAAACCCTCCTTGTAAAGTGGAGTTCTTGATTTGTTGTAGACAAGATTTTGACATAATGAATGCTTGATCCCATTTATGAGTGGTGGTGTTAAAAAATGATTAAATGAATCATAATATAATTACGTATATAATTTTTAATGAACTTTGATTGTTGTATTTTCTGATTGGAACCTCCATTATATGTGAATTCTAATTGAGTTATAAAAAGAATTAATCTTGTCCTTATTTTATTTGCCAAGAGTAGATCTCCTAACCCAAGTAAATCTTTTTTATTTGTGATTAAGTTTTATTATTTTTATTATTGTGACAAAATATTTTCTTACGTCAAAGAATTTTTCTTCATTAATTCCCTGTGGATCGACCTCGGACTCCCGAGAATTTATTACTTGAAATAACCTGCACTTGGGTTTGCAACTTTTAATCCGCATCAAGTTTTTCGTGCCGTTGCCAAGGACTTGATTTGAAGAACAAATTTATGGTGTAAATATTTTTATATATATATATATATATTTATATCTTTTTTTTGTCTATCTTGTATATATATATATATTACTCTTTTAATTTTTTTTTTTTTGTACTTACTAACGTACTAACTTAATGTGGGAGAAACTCTCCCTAATCTCTCTATAATCTGTAATCATTAATGAAATAATCTTTCTTCTTCTCTTCTCTCTCATTTGAGCAAAAAATCGACTTTCTTGCCGATTCTCTAGATTTTCATATTTTAAATTTATTTTCTGCACTTTAATTTCTATATTTTACTTTCTTTCTCGTATTTTATTTCTAACTTATTAACTTACTAACCTTTTTATTTTCTTGCTTACTAATTTACTAACTATCTAATTTTTTAATTTATCTACTTTCTAACACTTTAATTTATTTGCATACTAACTTTTTATTTTTTTTTACTTATTAACTTATTTGGTGGTTGGTTTATACCACACCTTTGTTAATATTTATTTACTAAGTGTTAATATATATTTGATGGCTGGTTTATACCACATCTTTGTTAATATTTAATGAATGGTTTATACTGCTAGTTTGTACATTTTATTTTATATTTTAAGTTATTTATTTATGCTTAATTGGTATCGTGATTTAAATTCTGATCGTTTGGTTAAAGTTAATCCTAGTACTTTACATATTGATTTATCTGAATCACAATCACACACATCAAACACAATGGCTGAAAATGAAAGTGTGCATGATAAACATGAAAATTAACCGTTGCGAACCATGCGTGAGTATTTGCAACCATCTCGAAATTCTAGTCCATCATGTTTTATCCTTCCACTCACTGCTAACAATTTTAGATTCAAGCCATGTATGATTTTTTTACTTTCTAATTTTCATGGTTTAGAATTTGAAAGCCCATATTTACATCTAAAGGAATTTGAGGAAGTATGTACTGCTTTTAATGATCAAACTTGCACTGAAGAGGTTGTTAAATTTAATTATTTCCTTTTTCTTTGAAAGATAAAGCAAAAACTTGGCTTAACACCCAAAACTAAGGTGAGTTTTTAAAGAAATTTTTTTCAACATATAAAACTAATGCTTTGAAAAGACAAATCCAAAATTTTTCCCAAAACTCAAATGAAGCATATTTTCAAAGTGAGGAACGTTTTAAAGATTTGTTGAATTCTTGCCTACATCATGGTTTTGAAAAATGGCGCACTATAAGCTTCTTTTATGAAGGGTTAACACCCAAAACTAAATAATTTGTGGAAACAATGTGCAATGATGAGTTTCTTGATAAAGAACCTGAAGAAGCTTTAGACTATTTAGACTATTTAGCTGAAAATTCTCAATCTTGGCATGGTACTAATCCTTCTGAAAATTCAATTAGATATAACCTTGCAAATACTAGTAAAGGAAAATATCATCTTAGTCAAGAAGAAGATTTAAATGCTAGGTTTGCTAGTTTGGCTAGAAAGGTTGAAACCATGGAATCTGGGAAAGTAAAAAAAATCAAATTTGTGTAAAATGAAGAAATTTGTAGCATTTGTGATGAATTGGGACACTCAACAAATGAATGTCCAAAAATTTATATTTTTATAAAAGTTGTACATGAGCAAGTAAATGCAATGAACAATTTTAAAAAGTCATTCACTTTTTCTTTTTCAAATACATATAATCCGGGATAGAGAAATCATCCAAACTTCAGTTGAAAGACTAACAATCAGGTACAATTCATGCAACCACCACCTCCTCAGGCACAACAGGATTCACAAAATTCTCAAGGATATGCACCTTATGTCCCACCATATAGGAAAAACCTTGAAGGAACATTGCATGCATTCATGGAAAAGCAAGAAGCCATTAATAACCAAAACACTCAAGCCATGATTGACATAAAAGACACTCTTGCTAAATTTTCTTTTGCACTTGCCATTCACGAAAAAGAAAAATTTTCCTCTCAACCTCAACCAAATCCCAAGAATCAATATAGCCTAAATGAGGGTAGTTCAGAAAGCCAACAATTAGATCAAGTCAAGTTAGTGATACCTCTTAGGAGTGGAAAAGTTGTTGAAAAACAAATTCCTGAACCTTATGAGAAAAATGATTAGTCAAGTCCCAAAGATGAGGAATGAGTTGATAAGCCACCTAGCCAAAAGGATATCAAACCCTCGCCTTCACCCTCATATCTTCAAGCATTAAACAATTCAAGTAAAGTGAACCATAACAGTGACATTTTTGAAATCTTTAAACAAGTGAAGGTCAATATTCCTCTGTTAGATGTTATCAAACAGATTCCTTGTTATGTCAAATTTTTGAAAGACGTGTGCACTGTTAAAAGAAAATATAATGTAAAAAAGAATACTTTTTTGACTGAACAGGTAAGCTCCATTATTCAAAACAATAATGAGTTGAAATATAAAAATCCTGGTTGTCCTACAGTTTCATGCATTATTGGAGAACATAAAATTGAACGAACTTTACTTGATCTTGGTGCTAGTGTTAATTTGCTTCAATATTCAGTTTATCAGCAATTCAATCTTGGTGATTTAAAACTAACTTCTGTAACTTTTCTACTTGCCGATAGATCAATTAAAATTCTAAAAGGAATAGTGGAAGATGTGTTGGTACAAGTTGATAAATTCATATATCTTGTGGATTTTATTGTCTTGGAAACTGAACCTATGGTTGATAGTTCTAAGTCAGTTCCTGTTATTTTAGGTCGCCCATTTTTAGCAACATCTAATGCTTTGATAAATTGCAAAAATGGAGTAGTGAAGTTAATATTTGGAAATATGACACTAGAGCTTAATGTTTTCAACTTGTGCAAGCAACCACAAGAAGTTTATGATAGAAATGAAGAAATTGAAGGGATTGAAGCCATTATAGATGATCATCTTCAAAACAGGAGTTCTTCTAACCTATTAGAAATTTGTTTAATTAATTCATTTAATTCAGCTACACAATTAGATGATGATGTTTCTGAAATATGCTCTTTGCTTGACTGTACACAGGTAATGGAATATAAAGGATGGAAGCCGAGATTCGAAGAGCTAAAAATCATGAATGATGATACCCATAAAGAAGTACCCACACTAGAACTAAAGTCATTACCTGCCGAGTTGAAGTACACATTTTTGGGAGAAGAACAAAGTTTTCCAGTTGTAATTTCCTCATCCCTGACCAAAGAACAAGAATGTATATTGATAGAAGTACTTAAAATGCATAAAAGTGCAATTGGATGGACATTAAAGGATATTAAAGGCATTAATCCATTAATTTGTACACATAGAATACATTTAGAGGATAATGCTAAAACATTTCAATAACCTCAAAGAAGATTAAATCCACACATGAAAGAGGTAGTTAGAGCTGAAGTTCTTAAATTACTTGATATTGGAATTATCTATCCTATCTCTGATAGCCAGTGGGTAAGCCCTACACAAGTTGTACTTAAGAAATCTGGAATAACAGTGGTTGAAAATGAAAAAGGAGAATTAATACCTACCCGAGTCTTTTCTAGTTGACGTATATGTATTGATTTCAGAAAATTGAATGCAGTCACTAGGAAAGATCATTTTCCTTTGCCATTTCTTGATCAAATTCTAGAAAGAGCAGCAGGACATCCCTATTATTGTTTTCTTGATGGTTATTCAGGGTATAATCAAATACCAATTGCATTAGAGGATCAAGAAAAGACCACTTTTACTTGTCCTTTTGGCACTTTTGTATATAGAAGAATGCCTTTTGGTCTTTGTAATGCTCCGACAACTTTTCAAATATGCATGTTAAGTATTTTCAGTGACATGATTGAGCATTATTTAGAGGTTTTCATGGATGACCTAACAGTTTTTGGAAATTCTTTTGAAAATTGTCTTAATAATTTGGAAAAAGTTCTTAAAAGATGCGAAGAAAAAGGATTTGTGTTGAATTGGGAAAAATGTCATTACATGGTCACTTCAGGAATAGTGTTAGGTCATGTGATATCTTCTAAAAGAATTGAAGTTGATAAGGCTAAAGTTGAATTAATTACTCATTTGCCTTCCCAAAAAATAGTTAGAGAAGTTCATTCCTTTTTAGGACATGCAGGATTCTATAAAAGATCCGTAAAGGACTTTAATACCATATCTAGACCATTATGTAATCTTCTAACAAAAGATGCACCATTTGATTGGACCCAATATTGTCAGAAATCTTTTGAAAATTTGATCAGTCTTTTGACTTCTACTCCTATCATGCAATCTCCTGATTGGTCTTTGTCTTTTGAGTTGATGTGTGAGGCTAGTGATTTTGCTGTTGGTGCTGTTTTAGGTCAAAGAAAATAAGGTAAGCCTCATGCAATTTATTACGCAATTCGAACTTTGAATAGTGCACAAATGAATTACACCACTACTGAAAAAGAACTACTTGCCATAATTTTTGCATTGGACAAATTTTGAGCTTATTTAATTGGTTTTGTCACTGTTGTTTTTACTAATCATGCTACTGTTAGATATTTAATTTCTAAGCAGGATGCCAAACCTAGGTTGATACGGTGGATCTTGTTGCTTTAAGAATTCAACATCATAATAAAAGACAAGAGAGGAGCTGAAAATGTTGTTGTAAATCATTTTTCCAGATTTACAACAGGCTCATCTTTTGATAGCACACCTATCAATGATTCTTTTCCCGATGAATTTTTATTTTCTGTCAATTCCATACCTTGGTTTGCTAACATTGTCAATTTTCTTGTAACAGTAAGATGTCACCTCAGTGGACGCACCAAGACAGAAAAAAGTTTTTGATTGAGGTGAAAAATTTCTATTGGGATGACTCATATTTGTTCAAATATTGTCCTGATCAAATCTTTGGGAGATGTGTACCCGACAATGAGGTAGGTAGTGTCATTGAATTTTGTCATTCAGAAGCATGTGAGGGTCATTTTTCTTCAAAGAAAATAGCTACAAAAATCTTTCAGTGTGGATTTTATTGGCCCACTTTATTCAAGGACAGATATACTTTTTGTAAAAATTGTGAAAATTGTCAAAAATTGGGGTCCATTTCTAAAAGAAATATGACGCCTTTAAACGCTGTCCTTGTCATTGAAATTTTTTATTGTTGGGGAATTGATTTCATGGGTCCATTTCTATCATCATTTGAATTTGTGCATATTTTGGTTGCAGTTGATTATGTCTCAAAATGGATTGAGGCGATTCCATGTCGACACAATGATCACAAAATTGTTCTTAAATTTTTAAAAGAAAATATTTTGAGTCGATTTGGAATCCCTCGAGCTATCATTAGTGATGGGGGAACACATTTTTGTAATAAATCATTTGAATCCTTAATGAAGAAATATTGCATTACCCACAAAATTGTAACCCCTTATCATCTCAGACAAGTGGACAAGTTGAATTAGCAAATAGGGAGATTAAACAAATTTTGGAAAAAATGGTTAACCCAAATTGTAAAGATTGGTCTTTAAGACTAAACGATGCACTTTGGGCTTACCGTACTGCTTTTAAAATATCTTTAGGCATGTCTCCCTATCGGTTAGTTTATGGAAAACCTTGTCACTTGCCTGTAGAATTGGAGCATAAAGCATTTTGGGCTATTAAAGCTTTCAACTTAAGTCTTGATGATGCTTCCAAGTTACGCAAATTACAACTGAATGAACTTAAGGAGTTGAGAAATGATGCATATGAAAACTCAAAGATTTATAAAGTTAGAACAAAAGTTTTTATGACAAATCAATTTTGAGAAAATCTTTTGAAATTGGTCAAAAAGTTCTGCTTTATAATTCTCGTCTTCACCTATTCCCTGGAAAATTAAGATCTAGGTGGACTGGTCTTTTTATTGTCAAACATGTATATCGTTATGGGGCCATAGACATTGAGAACCCTAGGAATGGTAATGTATTTAAGGTCAATGGACAAAGACTCAAACCATTTATGGAACATCAAGTTGTTAAGGTAGAATCCATATCCTTTTCTAATCCTTGTTATGAGTAAAATTTATTTTAATTTTGTTTCTTTCCTTTTGCAGTTCTTTGTGTTCCCGGTTAAGTGGTGGATAACAGTACTCCGTGACTCTCAAGTCAGTTTGTTTTTCAATTTCCCATAATAACTGATTTCTTCTCCTTTTAAAATGGATGTTATTCTCTCAAATTTAAGAAAACATTTCCCTTCTCTCCCTCTAAATGCTCTAACAAAATTCTACGAAGCTAGGTGTGAAAGATTGAGACTGTTAATGTACAAGGGTATTCCAGAAGATATACGCTAGATAATCAAAGCAAAGGTTCATTTAACTGGTGAATCTTCATATTTATTTATCCCATACATGCCGGATCTCGGTAAAAGTTCATATTCAAAAAGGAGAAGAGCAAAAAGAATGGAAGTTTGTTACAAATGTGCGCGATGGAATTGTAATACGCGATGTCATTCTTTGGGAATGGTTTTCGCAAACAGAGAAGATAAAATTTTCTTCATTAAGAATGGACTGAGTAAGGAGTTATTAGATAATATCTTATTGACTCTTGAGACGCATTCTTGTGTATATGTGCAGCGTGAACTTCTTAGTTTGTGGAATCTTTTCAGGGACGAGCAAGAGCGTTACAGTCTTGGAAATCTGACTCAAAAAAGCATTGTTTGCCAATTTATAAGAAATTGGATGGGAAACTTATCCTTGACTCATAGAAGGCATTTAAGCCATTTTTGGACGTGAAACCAGAGGAAGATGTGAGCTACAATCACAACAATTTGTATATATTATCTTGTACATTTCTTAAAAAAAAAAAAAAAAAGAAAAAAAAAAAAAAAAAAAAAAAAAAAAAAGAAAAGATAGAAATAAGGGCGAACTTTTGTGTACTCTGTCCTTAATTGGATGGAGAGCCCCTAACCTTAGGGCTTCAAATTAAATGGAGAGCACCTAAACTTAGGGCCTCAGATCAATTCCCTAAGGATTAGACTCGTCATTAACTCGGGTGGACCTTCGCACGTTGGTCCGTAAATAAGGTTCATGTGCTATGCTTTGTAGAGAGCCGCACAAGCATACCCAGGTTTCAACTGTAGGCTCTGCTTGCTGATGGACAGATAGAAGTGTCCTGTGCTTGCATTCTCACATGACAATGCTTCTGAGATGGATCCTGTGATTTAATGTCATGGGCTCTCCAGCGACCTCTCACTGGCTGTGGTCGTTGGTGGTAGCTGTCAGATTTACGCACTTTAATTAGTTGCATCGTAGCTCAATCTAAAATTTCCCACAAGCGGGAGGGAGAAGAATTCCCTGATTGGCTAAGCCATCTTAGTATTACTGCACTCATGACACGTAGTATAAAGATTTGCCATGAAACCTGTACATAAAGGTATGTTGTTATTATTATTTTATCTTTGTATGATTTTGTTGAATTTTGGTTTTGGACAGACGATCCTTTGGGCGGGATCCTTCAGGGGTTTCTAGACTTCTTTACCCTGATGATTTTCTTGAAGTCTATAAAAAAAATATATAAAAAAAATACAAAAAATTAAAAAAAAATTAAAAAAAAGTTTCTTAAATTCAAATTTTTCTGACAACAGCCAACCTACCCATATAGGAGCTATTACTACTTTTTCTATTCTCTTCCCTATTTAAATACTCTATTTTCTTTACTTTCCTGCAACTCATAATCATTCAAATAGAGTGTGAGTGTAGAAATGGAGGGAGCTTCTTCTTCAGTTCGTAAATTTATTAGTATCTGTGTATTTTATAGAACAAGTTATGAGAATGGTTTAGAGTTTGTAAATGCAGTAAGCACTGTTGGTAGAACACTTACTGCGAGAAACATTCGTGTTGTATATGGGGGAGGTAGCATTGGGTTAATGGGGGCTGTATTACTTTCTGCACATATAAGAGGTGGTCAAGTTTTAGGTATCATTCCTGAACCTTTAACTTGAAGGAACATCACTAGAAAGACAATTGGGCTAGAAATTCAAGTATCATCTATGCATGGACGAATGAGGACAATACTTGAAAACTCTGATGCATTCATTGCTTTATCGAGTGGTTTTGGTACTTTAGAAGAAGTTTTTCAAATTATCTCTTGGGCCCAACTGAACATCCACTATAAACCAATAGGTTTATTGAATATTAATAATTTCTTTGATAATTTGTTATCTTTTGTTGACCATGCTATGGAACAGAACTTTATCACACATTCGGCAAGACAACTCCTTATATCTGCTTCTACTATTGATGAATTAATTGATAAATTATAAGCTTTTGTTTATAAACCTGAACCAGTAATAGCACAGATAGATTGGTCAGAAGGCAACAACAAGGGAGGCAGTAAGGAACAAGAGTGTGATCTGATACTTCATCTATAACTTTTCTTTATCTTTAGTTTTATTTATCATACTTTGTTTCTGTTTTAATTTGTGTACAGTTTCTCTTTTCAATAATTACAACAACAGGTACTATCTTCTATCAATAATTATCATACTATGTTTTGACATTGAGGAAAATGTTGTGATCTGGTTGGGGGGAAGGATAGTTATGTTAAAATACAAAAAAAATATGTGTAAAAATACAAAAAAAATACAAAAAAAATAAATTAATTAAGAAGTGTGTTTGTTAATATGTTTGTTATGTTTATATATTTGTCAGTAATTTATTAACAACAAAAGTAATTAGGAATGACAGAGTAAGGAGTAAATTATTTACTCTTGAGATGTATCAAAATTGGTGACAGGGCAAGGAGTAATTGGGTAGACAACTAGTTTATGTGGAAGTAGCAATTCAAATTCAGTTACATGGTTGAGTAAATTGTCTTCTTTTTTAAAATTCACATGCTTGGTTATAGATGTTGAATTGGTAGACTGAGAATGATATAATTATGTCTTATGAGATTTTGAGCCTACTGATGAATGGATTGAACATTTATACCATTCTCTTCTTTCTCGTGTGAATTTCACTCATGGAATTATTACTCTAGAACTTACTTTGATTCTTTTTTAGACTACATTTTCATATGCATACATAAATATAATTGAGACATTTTTCTTGAAATAACTATTTTAATCAAATAGCCAGCCTTGCTTAGCAACATATTGTCTCAATATGATATCAAACACTTTTATGACTTCTTGAAAATTCTCTGATTCCTAATATGATATCAAACACTCTTATGACTTCTTGTAAATTCTCTGATTCCTGCCAACATAAAGCATTGGAAATGACCTATTTCCCATTGCTTAACCCCTTTTAGCTTATTTGATCATTCTTTATTTCGAACTCATTATGTGCCTTAAATGAAAAACCATGTTCTTACCTGGCCTTAGGGAATAAAAGAACATTAGCTTTATCATTCGATGAGTTCTTGAACAAGTGTGGGGATGTGTGTAGAATGGATGAAATTTTTTTTTTGTTTAAATGTATATATTATGTTCATCTTTCGAAAACAAAAAAAAATTGTGTAAAGAAAGGTCAACAATGCAATAAAGGAAAGGAATAAATATGTAAAGGGAATTCATATTAGGTGGAGTTGGGATGAACTTTCATGCTTGTTAATTGAACTCAACTCTCATGCTCTTTTATTCTCTGGTATTTAACTTGTCATATCCATATTACCTTCTCTTTTACCTTGACCCCATTACAACCTTGAATAAAGTCCTCATAATTTGTGTATGTATATGTTTTGAGTAGTGAAGAAATAGAAGATAAGCAAGCTTATGGTAATGCAATTTCTCATGAGTTGAATCGAGTGAAATACCTACATTTTAAACACTTGAGGGATTAAGAGAGAATCGTGTGAAGATCTATCATTCTTGATTCATGTTTTTCAATTGAAATATCCTTGCTTGTTGGTTTGAGATGTGAAGAAACGTTACCTCATAAATGTTTTGATTACTTGAATGATTGGTTGCTCTTTATTCTTAAATATTATTAGAAATTGAGTCTTTTAGAGTGTTTAGCTTTTGAGTCTGTTTTTTTTCTAGTTTTAGTCTTGTGTGTTTTGCCCAAGAGTACAAAAAGTTAAGTGTGGAAGAATTTGATAATCACATATTTGATACATTAATAAACCCTCAATTTTAGTCATTTACACTCTCTATGTACTTAATTGATTGAGCTTGATTATATTTTGTAAGTTTGGACTCAAATTGGATTTAATTGATTTTTGCAGTATGATTTATGTATTATATTATTTCTGTATTTTGGACATATCTTGAGTTCTAGATGTCTACTAATTATGTATTTTACCTTGTTGGAAAGATAAGAGAGATCTCTACAACTTTTATGAAGAGCTTGAGATCAAAGTCAGACATCTAGTGGAACTAATTGGGCTTAAGTCAGAATACGAGTTTTGTGATTGGAACTTGAATAGTGTACAGTAATCAGAGCATAATTTGGGCTGGAAGATCTTTATTGGGCTTAAATTTTGATATATGCTAGTTAAGACTCATATCTACAACTTTTATGAAGAATACAAAACCCGGATCGGGCTCCTTGGAGGTCATATTGGGCTTGCAAATCAGAATAGAGCAGCTGGAATTGGGCCTGAACACTCTATAGTAATTAGGATATATCTCAAGTTATAGGTGGCCAAATGAGGTGATTTTGGTGGCATTTGAAAGCTAAGATCCAGGCCTACAACTTTAATGAGACCACTTGGTTCAAAAATGATGAATGTAATGACTTCAGAGCTGAATTATTTCAGAGACAAAGAATCTCCATAATTTTTCACTCACCAAAGTCATTTGGCATTTTTCACTCATTTTCCACTCATCCACTCACTAATAACTCAGCCCCCTTGTCATTTTGTATCTCTAATCCTCTATAAAAGGAGGCCTTAGCAGATCATTGAAGGTGTTAGGTGTTAGGTAGTAAAATGATGCTAGTTTGTTACTAGGTTTTCTTATAGTAATTTTCATTTGTTCTAAATTGAAGTCATGTTCTTCTTCTTCTTCTTCTTCTTTTCTCTTTCTTTCTTCTTGTCTATGAGTAACTAAGTTTTATTTTACTTGGGTAAAAGGGTGAAGCTCTTGGTAATGAAATAAGGTTAGATTCATTTCTTTCTTGTACTTTAATGATATATTTTCAAGTAGATATTATACGTATTGTATTTTGTTTTCAATCAATTTAGAAACTCTCCTTGTAAAGTGGAGTTCTTGATTTGTTGTAGATAAGATTTTAACACAATGAATGCTTGATCCCATTTATGAGTGGTGGTGTTAAAAAATGATTAAAGGAATCATAATATAATTACGTATATAATTTTTAATGAACTTTAATTGTTGTATTTTTCGATTGGAACCTCCATTTTGTGTGGATTCTAATTGAGTTATAAAAAGAATTAATCTTATCCTTATTTTATTTGCCAAGAGTAGATCTCTTAACTCAAGTAAATCTTTTTTATTTGTGACCAAGTTTTATTACTTTTATTATTGTGACAAAATATTTTCCTTACGCCAAAGAATTTTTCTTCATCAATTCCCTGTGAATCGACCT
The DNA here is from genome assembly GCA_029884595.1 of Ormosia semicastrata. Taxonomy (NCBI): domain Eukaryota; kingdom Viridiplantae; phylum Streptophyta; class Magnoliopsida; order Fabales; family Fabaceae; genus Ormosia; species Ormosia semicastrata. Next base: position 22,637,077 of record JAQQTO010000053.1, on the reverse strand, counting down.
CGGACTCCTGAGAATTTATTATTTGAAATAACCTGCACTTGAGTTTGCAACTTTTAATCCGCATCAGTAGACTCTGTACTTTATGTTCTTGGGTCTCCTTTTAATTTGCTTTCCATTAATCGTTTGACTTAGTCTCTTAATGGTATGATTACCTTTACTAAAGACTATGTCATTCTGCAGGATCGGAGTTTAGATTGGATACTTGGTACTGGATGTGAGTCTCATAACCTCTACCAACTCTCCAAACCCTCTTGTGATTACGCTGTCAAGGATTCCCCTCTCATCATCCATGCACAATTGGGTCATCCTAACCTTCCCAAACTACAAAAATTGATGTCCAGTCTCTTTAAGTTGTCGAGTCTCCCTTGTAAGTCATGTTAACTAAGAAAACACACCCGTAGTCCATTTCCCGGTAAAGTTAGTAGTCGAGCATCAGCTTCTTTTATTTTAGTACATTCTGATGTTTGGGGTCCTAATTGTACTATTTCTACTCTAGGGTCAAGATATTTTGTCACTTTCATTAATGATTACTCTCGCTACACTTAGTTATTTTAAATGCAAAATTAGTTCGAGTTGCTTCAATATTTCAGAACTTTTATCATGAAACTAAAACTCAATTTAGTGTTCCTATACATAGTTTGCATAGTGATAATACCTGTGAGTATTTATCTTAACCATTTAAATCCTTAATGGCTTCTCATAGCATTCTTCACCAAATATCGTGTCCATACCCTTCAACAAAATGAGCTTGTTGAATGCAAAAACAAACATTTTGTAGAAACAACTTAGTCCCATTTATTTCATGGTAATGTTTATTTCCGCTTCTAGGGTGATACAATTCTTACTACATGTTATCTAATTAACCGCATGCTTTCCTCTGTGCTTGATCACTAGGTCCCTTATTCTATTTTATATCCCCGTCAATCTATGCGTTCCCTACCACTTCATATATTTGGGTCTACCTATTTTATTCATAATCTTACTTCTGGTCTTGATAAACTTTTTGCCTGATCTATTAAGTGTGTTTTTCTTAGTTACATTCGATCCCAAAAAAGTTATTGTTATTTTTCCCTTGATCTACAATGTTACCTCATCTTGGCCGATGTAATATTCTTTGCGTTTGTTCCCTTCTTTTAGTCTCCTACCTCGACTCTTAAGTCTATCTATGAGGTCTTACTTGTTCCTCTTCCTTTTATCATTGTTGAGTCAGATACACCTCCGACCCCCAATGTCGAGAAACCCACCATTACTATTCACCCCTTGTAGGTCTATCATCATCGACCATAACCACCTCCACCGCCCCTACCACCACCAAAAGTTGCAGAGGTCAATGTGGACTCTCCTCTGACACCAATTCCTTTAACAGCTTCGGTACTACCTCCTAAGCCTGACCTTTTCCTTTCTCTCCAAAAAGGTATACGATCTACTAGTAACCCTTTTTCTCATTATATTACTTTGAGTTATCATCACCTATCTTCTTCGCATTATGCTTGTCTTTCTTCCTTGTCTTTTGTGTCTATTCCTAACTCTCCAGGCAATGCTTTATCTCATCATGGATGGACAAAAGCTATGATCGATGAGATGGGACCTTTAGAGTAGTGATACTTGGGAACTTGTTCCTCTTCCTCTCGAGAAGTTTGTTGTAGGCTGTCGGTAGATTTATATAGTCAAGGTTGGCCCTGATGGCAAGACTGATTGCCTCAAAGTTCGTTTGGTGGCAAAAGGGAAATATAATTTTTTTGGCTTAGATTATGGGGACACTTTCTCTCTCGTGACAAAGATGGCTTCAGTTCGACTTTTTTTTGTCTATGGCTGCTATTCGCCATTAGCCCCTTCATCAACTGGGCATCAAGAATGTTTTTCTCTATGGGAATCCAGAAGAAGAGGTTTACATGGAGCAACCACTAGGGTTTGTTGCTCAGGGGGAGTCTTTTAGACTAGTTTGTCATCTTCACAAATCTTTGTAGAGCCTTAAACAGTCTCCTAGGGCTTAGTTTGACTAATTTAGTATTGTAGTTCAACAGTTTGGTATAACACAAAGTGAGGTTGACCACTCTATCTTCTATCGCCATTCAACTCAAGGGTGTATTTATTTGATTGTGTATGTAGATAATACTATTATCACCGGTAGTGATCACTATGGCATTATTCAGGTAAAATAATATCTTGGTCATCACTTTCAGATCAAAGACCTTGGCAAACTTTGATACTTATTGGGAATAAAGGTGGCACAATCTAATGATGGTATAGTAATTTTACAGAGGAAGTATGTCATGGACATTTTTGAGAAAATAAGTCTGTTGAATGCAAAGCCTATTGACACTCTTATGGATCTGAATGCTAAACTTCTACCAAATCAGGGTGAGTCACTCTCAGATCCAAGAAGATATAGAATATTAGTTGAAAAATTAAACTACCTTACTAGTACCCATCATGAAAACTCATTTGTAGTTAGTATGGTAAGTCATTTTCTAAATTCACCTTGTGATGTACATTGGGATGTAGTGATTTGCATCCTAACGTATATTAAATGAGCTCCTAAAAGAGGCATTGTCTATGAAGATAGAGGTCATACTCAGATTGTTGAATACTTAAATACTGATTGGACAGGTTTTTCACTTGATAGAAGATTCACTTCTAGGTATTGTGTATTCATCGAGGGTAATCTAATATCCTAGAAGAGTAAGAAACAAAATGTGGTCACAAGATAAAGTGTCGAAGTAGAATATTGAGCCATGACCTCAGCTACTTGTGAACTTATTTGATTAAGATAGCTACTTAAAGAGCTTTGTTTTGGGGAGATTATGCAAATGATGCTCATTTGTGATAATCAAGTTGCATTGCATATTGCCTCTAATCTACTGTTTTATGAGAGGACCAAACATATTGAGATAGACTGTCTTTTTATTAGAGAAAATATCCTATCTGAAGACATCACCACTAGCTTCGTCAATTCAAATGATCAACTAACAGATGTTTTCACTAAGTCTTTGAAAAGTCCTTAGATAAGCTATATTTGTAACATGCTTGGTGCATATGACCTATATGCTCCAACTTGAGAGGGAATATTGAAAACTATGAAAATAGTGTTAGATTCATTGTATAGGATCTTTGTATTTATTGTAATAGGTTTATATAATTCAACCTTTGTTATATAGTTTAAACACATAGTTTCATAATCTCTATGTTTCTCTATATAAGTTATATCTGTTGGCGTTGCTCGTGGCCTGTAGAATGTTACTAAACCATGAAAACTCCTGACTTCAGTTACTATTTTTGGTGTAGGCCATTCTCTGGTGGTGTGAACCTTCTCCTCATGCATTTGGATCCTATCTGCACTGACCACATAGCCTAGGAACAACAACTTGTTGGTCATGAAAATACACTTCTTCAAATTTATGTACAAATTATTTGTCTGCAAAGTTGTTAGTACCTCTTGCAAATGTAGTACTTGTTCATCTTTGGTCTTATTATAAATAAGTATATCATTAAAGTACAGGACCACAAACTTGCCATTAAAAGTTTTTAATACCTTATTCATCAACCTCATAAAGGTGCTAGTGACATTAGTTAGTCCAAATGACATCACAAGATACTCATATAGACCCTCTTTAGTTTTGAAGGCTCTCTTGCACTCACCACCAAGTCTGATCCGAATTTGATGGTACTCATTGCGAAGATCAATCTTTGAAAATACCTTAGCACCATGCAACCTGTCAAGCATGTCATCCATCTTGGGAATTAAGAATCGATAACCAATTGTAGTTTTGTTAATGGCATGACTATCAAGCAACTTTCTCCAACTCCCATCTTTCTTCGGTGTTAGTATAGTCAGGCATGCACATAGGCTCATACTCTCTTAAATATGTCCATTGTGAAATAACTCCTTCACCTGCACCTTTAGAATCCTACTCTCCTTTGGACTCATCTTATAATGAGGTAAATTTGGTTGGCTTGCTCTAGGAATCAAATCGATCTAGTGTTGTATATCCCTTATGGGGGGTAAGCCATCAAGCACTTCTTCTGGTATCACCTTATTAAACTCTTCAAGCAACGAGTTCATTGCCTTTGGGAACTCAACTTCTTCCCTGCTCAATTATCAACACTTATTTCAAGATCAAGGCGTGCACCTCCTTTGACTCCTTGATAGTAGCCTCTATCTCATGCCTAGAATGAGTGATTGTTAAGAAATTCTGCCCCTCCACTTCAGAAGCTTTGGTTTCAGAATTTCTTTTCATGGGCAATAAATGGAACTTCATGCTATCTTTCTCTAAATTATAGGTATTCTCCCTCCCATTATGTTGAGATGCAACATTAAACTACCAAAGTCTACCTAAAAATAAGTGACAAGTATCCATATTGACAATATCAAAATATACCTCATCCTTGTATTACCAATGGAAAAAGATACCTTACATCGTTCAGTATCCTGAATTTTCTCAATTACTTTAATCCAACCGATGGTGTATGGGTTGGGATGCTTCCCAAGCTCTCTATAACATCTTTGCCTATAATATTCTCGCAGCTACCATTATCGATAATTACAGTAAACAATTGATTGGTGATAATGTAAAAGGTTTGGAAAAATTAATGTCACTAGGTCTGATCTTCCTGCTTTGGTGTCAACATTAGCTTCCTTACCATATAACTCTGTCTATCATCATTGGTTTCCCCCTCAAGCTCATCTTTATCCCCATTTGGACTGTATTTAACCCTATCATACTCATTTTCTTGTTCCACCACATTGACCATCTTCTTGAGTGGACAGTCACTAGATCTGTGACCGGGTTGAATGCTCTTGAAACATTTCTCTAGGATTGGTTTTGCATAGGGATTTGACACCTTTGGTGTTTCTTTTGCTTTTGGCACCTTCTGTTTTCCCATGGCCTTCTCCTTCTTATAACAATCAGTGGACATAGGGGTGTCATTAATTGTTTTGCCATTAACGTTAGCTACTCTATAAGAATCACCATTATAGTTCCTTTAGGAGTACTCTGACTTGCTCTTCTCCTACAAAACCTGAAAGCTATGTTCTTTGCTTTTGATAAGGATCATACCACCTGTACACCAATTTTGTCCCTGATAGCCAACTTTGATCCATCTAGGTATCTTGCCACCTATTGACATTCTATCTCTATCATATCATTCCTCTCTGCTAGCCTAATGAATTTTGCAGTATACTCGTGGACAGACTTTTGATCCTGTAGGCACCTTTGATACTGTTGAAATAAGATCGACTCATAATTTAAAGGTAGAAAATCATTGATCATCAACAACCTCATTATGTGCTAGGTCCTCGCTGGTGCTCTCCCCTCACTTCTTCTTCTAGACTACAATCTCTCCCACCAAGCTAATGCTCCATCTTTCAACCTACTTGCAACAAGTTTCGCCCTTCGGTCTTCTGGAATGTCCATATATTCAAAGAATTTGTCTATTTCGACAAACTAGTCTAGAAATTCTTTAATATTTAAATTGTCATTAAAATTAGGGATATCTACCTTCAATCTAAATTCTTTGTTATCTCTATCACGATCTCATCTCCCATATGCATTATTTCTCATTGACTCATCATCAAACTCCTCGTCCTCCTCTGACTCCTCAAGGTAGACTTCTCGTCTACGCCCATGTGTAGGACTAGGTCTGTTGAAGGGCAATATATGAGCAATATCATCTCAAGTACGTCTCTCATCGCCATCCTGATTTTTGTTTGCGCCTATGCCTAGAGCATGAAGATGGTTGATTAGATCATCAAAGCGTCCCTCCAATTTATCGAATCGTTCCTCAAACTGATCTATCCTCTCCTTTAAGGCCCTCAATGCTACCCTCAAATCCGCAAGGGTCTCAGTCCTCATAGCATCATCATTAGAACCTCCACCTACTCTGGTTGTGCCATTGGCCATCGAACTTTCTCTGATAACAATTGACGCAGCGAGTACAGCGTAATAACAACAACACAAGTTTGAAACGAAGCTTGGAGAAATGTTTATTCAAAATGTGATGTCTAAAGACTATAAAACAAAGGTATTTAAAGGAAGATAAACCTAATTAGAGCCATAAAGTACAAAATAAATAAGAAAATTAGAAGGATTCGAATCCCTCCTCGCCCACAACCGGCCAAAAAGGGAATTTCCCTCTGGGGGTAGGAAAATCATGATCGGGCTAGCGGACCCAAAGCTATGGAACTTGGGTGTGGGTATTTTGTCGAAATGGAATGGCCTTACCTTACTGTTTTCTTGTTATTTAAAATAAGAAAACACAAAAATTTTCGTAAATGGTGGATATTATCCATAGCTACATAGAATACAGTTATTTGTGCCCTATCCTTGTGCTAAAATGAATGCTATGTCCTTGTTTAAATGTATATTTGGAGGGTTTTGTGTTTATATTTGTCATATTCTGAATCTAAGTCTTTCTGATGTGTTATTGTGTAAAACTGAGCTTTAATGATTATGGATTGAGTAGATTTATATATGTTATTGATTTGGTGTTTTCTCTATGATAGGAGGGGCTCCAAACAAGGTTAAATATGGAGCAATTGAGCTTAAAGAGGAAGAGGAAGCCAAATTGGCATTCCAGCAAGCAACGTCGCGGTGCAAAGAGGATTTTCAGCCTGGTCATACTTGGACCCGGGGCAAGAGCGCCGCGGCGTAATTAAGTGAACGTTGCGGCGGTACATAGACCGACCCATTGCGCGCCGCGGCGTGCATATGTGGGCGCCGCGGCGTGGAGACAGCTGCTGAGCTTATAAATAAGATTTTACACGTTTTTCTCTCATACTCTGTCCATACTCTCTCCATTTTTTCTCTGTTTTTCTGAGTTTTGGCCATTTGGCCATCTCTCTTTTTAGGTTTTGTTAGTTTTGTTAGTTTAGGTTAGTTTTAGGTTAGATAGCTTGGCTAGATCTTCATTCTTCAGTGGATTGGAGGCTAGGATCAAAAGATTGAAGGAGGATTCAAGCTTCAGAGACAAATCAATGAGCTTCTTTCTCTCTTTTTCCCTTTCTCTCTTCTCTTCCTTATCTTTTGTATAGCTAAGCTTTGTTTAGGAATATTTTGGATCCTTTTATATATATTAATGATGTGTTTTTCTTTGAGTTTGTGTAGATGTTTGATTATGGTTCAATCATTATCTGTGTTTAATGCTTGTTCTTGGTTGGCCTCAATTGCATGATCCTAATATTGGCAAATGAACTAGACATAGGGATTTGTTGATATGGATATGGTGTGGTTGATACATGTTCAGCGAGTTCAATTGACTTGGATGAGTTGATTCGTTAATAGGATAGAAATATACCTATTAACCATGTATAGTGTGTGATTGAGAATAGATCGTTCATGAGTGGAAGTTGCGCTGGTTCTCAAGGAAACTTAGTGAGTTGGGCAATTGAAACCAGGGTTGATTGACCTAGACATAGGCTTTTGACTAATGAAGATTCTCAAGCTAACCTAATCAATGCATTTGTGTTTATGAGGGGAATTGCATGTTGTTGGTAGATGTAGGGGGTGAAGGAGGATTTCCTGAAACCTAACTGCTTTTAGGTTTATTGCTTTTGTAAATTAGATTAGTTTAGTTTATATTATTTTCTTATTTTTATGTCCTTGTCTAGAATTGATTAAGCTATTGGTTGGTATTTAGCTTTATATCGTAATATCCTCGTGAGAACGAACTTTTACTCTGTATTTGTATTACTTGTGCGACCCGTGCACTTGCGGTTAGCAAATGAGCAACAAGTTTTGACCCTAACAATTATTCAATAAATATACTATGTCCTAATCTGTTAATTTGCATATTATTTTGTTTTATGTCTCGTAATAATCCAGGTTGTCACATCAATGCTCTCTTCGTGAGTTTTTCGTTAATATATAATAATAATGATTCTAATACCTAGATAAACAAATATGCCCAATTAAAGTTGGACTGACTATTTGAGCTTCTGATAATTAACCTGTTCCATATAATCAGTTGCTACATGTTCCACGTCATATGTATATATATATTTCAAAAACTTGACGATGGAAACTGATGAAATTATTAATTTGAATTTTTTTCATTTAATCGTGAGCTGTTGAACAAGGTTGGGAAGAAAAAAAGTTGTTGCATTTCTCAATTTGGATTCCCATAAATTCAACAAACTCCCCCCTCCCCCAACAACACCTGGGGCACTTAAAAACCTAGCTCTAATACCACTTGTTGGATCCAGCACTTACACTAGGCCAAAAATTATATATTTTAGTCCAAAATAACTTTATTTCCTTATAGTAGTAGCGCATAGCCCGCATCTATAACGTGCTACGAGTGAGCATGAGAGGCTTCAAATGCACACATGACACACTAGCACGTTGGGCTGTCAAACATCCCTGATGTATGCTCATACACACGAGTCCAGGTGATTGTTTGACTCCCAAAAATCCAACAACTTTGTAATATGAGAATACGGAGATACACTGATCTGATGTAGTAGTAAGAATGCCCGACATGATTATACTGAATCAGGTCTGAGAAAAAGGTGGTGGTGGGGCTAGATATGGCCTCTCGTGAAGGGAGGCAGCTTCATCATGAAATTGTTTCTCTTGCTGCATTGCACAGCAGAGAGATGAAGAATGAGAAGATGGAGAACCCCCACTGTGAGCTACAGGCATGCTGCTCATTCTGAGGAAGGGGAGGATTACTTTCTATTAACACTGATTGTCAGCAAGTTCCTGGGAATTCATCATCACTGTTTTCTGAATTCGCAGCAGTATTTTTCACCTTTCCCTATCACAGATTATATTTGTTCCTCTTCAACTGCATGACACAGTAACTGGTGGTCAGGAGATTGCTGATTTTCAATTCTGCATATTTTAGTTGAAAATTTGCTTTATCTTTCAACTCTTGGGTGGAGCAAAAGGTTTGCAGATTTTAATTCTGAATTGTGTGCTAAACTAAATGTCCTTTGGATTGAAGAACATCATCCTTTGAGATGATTACTCATTTCTTTGGGTTCACAGATCTTTGATGGGCAAAATGGATATGCTGCAGCCATTTTTACTTGGGAGCACTTGTTAAATCATATCATATGTTGGGTGCTCTTCCTCGAGGGGTTGGACGAGGGGAATGGCTGAAGCTTTAGCTCGGGCATCAATTGCAAGGTTTTTGAAGACTGACAAAGAATTTCAGAGAATTCGGCTTTTTATTCTTTTTTCTTTTGGGTGATTGAAAATTTGTTCTTATAAGAAGGAAAGACAGAACAGGAGGATCTGGAATGTTACCTTTATGCTAGCTGATTTTATGTGATTTTATCTGGTTATCTCCAGGAGAAACTTCTGGAACCACAGCCACTTTTGTGGTAGTGGATAGGTGGAATGTGACAATTGCATCTGTTGGAGATTCCCGTTGTATACTAGATGCCCAGGGTGGTGCTGTTTCCAACTTAACTGTGGATCACAAACTTGAGGAGAATATTGAAGAGTAAGATTTTATCTCTAAGGCCTTGTTGGCTAGCTTTTCCTGTATGCACATGGTAATGCCTTGTCGGGTAGAAACTTAGCATCATGCTTCACATATTTGGCATTTCTCCGCATAATTTTAAGTTTCTACATGTTCCTACTGTATTTTAGGAAGCACTAGGACAAGAGGGTTAAATGATGATACAACTTGTATACTAGTTGACATAATCCCATTCTCACCTGATAATGGATTGCCGCTGCCGCCTCCCCCCCAAAAGCAGAACAAATTTCAGGAAGATATCCCGTGATTAAGCTGTCAACGAAGCTTTCAGCTATAAATACAGTGGAGGAGTTGTTTGAAGAAGGATCAGCAATGCCTTCTGAGAGGTAATCTCATTCTCTTTTATAGGAAAATCTTTTCAGTTTGCAAGTATTGAAAAATCTCATTTCAGTGCCCTACATATTGTTTTTCTTCTTTGAACCTCTTTTTGTCCATGCAGTCATTCCATGTGAAGATTTTATCCTTTAGGATTTGTGTGGAGGCTTATTTCAGAATAATGGTAGAGTGCAGGATAGACGAGTTGATCATAATTTCTCTTCTTAGTCAAATTCTTCTATTAAAAAGGAATTAAACTAATAACTTGATTCTTAACATCACATTCATATATAGCTTATTAGAACAGTGCTTAAAATTGTTGTCTTACACTGGTACTTTTAAATTACTTTGTCGATTTTTTAATTGTTGTTTTTTCAAGTCAGGATAACCAGAAATTTCAACAATAGTGAGAATCTAAAACATGATCATGTTCCTCATGTTAAATATATACCAAATCCAAAATGTCAGTAGGGAACAGGGGATATTGTTTCTAATAGTAACTTAAGAACTTAACACACACAAAATATAATGAAGCCCTGATGATTTTGACAGCCAAGCCTATAAGAGTGACGATGTTCACATGAGAAGTCCTGCTGGTACTTGCTACCTCGTTGATAAATTCCTCTCCGTTACCTTTTTATTCACTTAAAACCTTAACAACAACTAGACTTTCATCATCTAACTTCCCTTTGAACACACTTCCATAGCCTCCTTGGCCTAATTTTTCTCTGAAAGAGTTGGTCATTTTCTTTATTTCCAAGTAGCTATATCTTCTTACGGCAAGTGGTCCATAATTCCTGAGAAAGGCCTCAAAATCTTGATGAAATCTAGATTTCTCCTTCCAGATTCTGATTCGTTTATGACCCCATAGCTTCTTTCTAAAGCAGTAGATTATAATAATTAAAACTCCAAATCCCACAGCTGCAGAAACTGAAATTAATGAAATTAGATGAGATATTGAATTGATGAAGCTTTGTGGGGGGAATGGGGAAGGAGTATGAGTCTCAACTATCTTTTTTGTATCACCCTAGTACTTGTTTCTATCATGTCCTAGTCCAGTTAATTAAACTTTCATTTTATCATGTTCAGAAGAATCTTTACTCTCCATTCATCTTGCCTGTGTCCCTTTATGTATTTCTCTACCTTGATAAAAAGTTAATTATGCCAGCATGTATATTTGCTAAAACCTCACTTTTAGAAGAATAGTAAGTGGTGAAGACAATTAGCAACAATATAACTCAGCACAGTTAATTTAGTAAAATGCATCACTTGTTACTAGTATAGTAACCGGTTTTCCAGATTCCTCTGCAGAATAAATAGTGAATTAGTAAACTCCAATTGATACAAACACAATCACACACACAAAGATGATCAACTTTTAAATCCTGCCCTACACGCCCAAACTGACCACTACAATGGCCAAGTCAACACCAAATGAAACCTTGAAGCACGATACTATGTTATAATTTTCATTTGTCTTATACTCATTCGATCACTTTTCGCAGAAATTCAATACTGTAATTATATATAGCAGCCAATTGGCATCTCATATTGAAACTTCCTTATGTGCAAACCTTGAAAATAATTTATTCTTTCATACAAAATTGAAGGTTATAAAAAGCAGGGTAAGAAACAATAATCAGACTCTTTCTGTAAGTTATAATATTGAAAACATATATACCTAGAAGTACAATGGCCAATTATTCCTCCTAGTATAATTAATTAAATCTGAAGTACACACTAAAAGCAAAGCAAAATTAATATTCACGAGTTATATAGGAAATTCAATACCTAGTATCACCTTCCAAACACGTTTCTTAGCTGCAGCACAAGTTAAAACAAGTAGTTAATTCATCAACTGAAGAATTCAGAAAAAAAAGAGTTCAAAAAATCTAAAACTGATTATGCAGTTAAATCTGTTTGCCTTGTCAGGAATATCAGACAGTGAGTATATACATTTCATCCAGGATAAATCTAAATGTATGTATACCTTTGGCTATGGCACAATGAATTCTCCTTTGCCATCAAGTCGACATTGGCCTCTTCGAGAATAACACCTATGCAATCCTCACTTAACACCTCCTTGATGGTAAATTCAGCACCAAGTGAATGACCGGGATTAGGAGGAAACAATGGTCTCACTAGAAGATGGAAAACTGAACATAAACATGCAGGTAAAGAGTAGTTGAACTAGTCATCTTTTCCAGAGGAGGAGAATGAGGATTGAGGACAATAGTAGACAGGGAAGTCATCATGGTCTGCTGATTTCACAAAGTGTTTAGGGTGTGCATCAATATCTTCGTGCCTGCATCTCAACAGGGTTGTATTGGGCTTCATTTTTATCTGAAAAGACATTATAGGAGTTGCCGGAGGAAGGATAGCGTTAAGGTTGAAGACACTTGCCATTTTCAATGCACAACAACTCTTGAAGCTCATGGTCGCCTATTATGACGAAAAATGAATTGTTCTGTGCTATGCTTTTAACTGTGTACCATTTCTTGTTTCATAGTTGGACTTGCTGATCTCCATCCACATCACCACAACCCTTTATGGGTAAACCACAATATGAGCTCGTTGTGTTGGTGAGCGGAAAGCGAATGGCGTTTCCAAGGTTTGAACAACGGAAAATCTGTGGGCAGTCTCCAATTTATCCCATTTCATCAGCAGATGATAGAAGAAGCCTAAAACAACAGAGTACAATGAAATCAGACAGCACATAGCCATCCTAGATGATTAATATGAGTAATTCTCTGATTGAGTAATTCTCGCTTAGAATGGTCTACCATATAAACATTTAAATTGTTATTTGACATGTGTAAGGTTATGAGACTCTAAATAAAAATGTACCTAACTTTAAACATGTTTTTACACATGTCAAACGATAATTTGAATACTTGAGATGACGTGGTATACCGTACTACCTAACAATTTCTCTAATTAATAGATGTGTGTCATACAAACTCTGTTTTTTTTTTCACAGCATATTATGATTGTTATCTATTGCATCTATGTTTCCAAGTCCAGTTGACTTTGTAAAATTAATTTAAATTATCACTTCTATTCATTTAATCATGATTTTTCCATATCAATAAATTCACATTTTGTTTTACATAAAATAAAATAAATAGGATCTACAGACCTTCCACCAAAGCCTCTTCTACACAATTGAAGATTGTTACAGTACAGTAAAAACCACCACTAGCATGTTCCAGCACCAACACGTATAACACGGTCACACAACCACAAATACAAAATACTTCTAATCTAAAATTGTTTTGCCATTGATGGAATGGGTACTGATAATTACAACTTAGACTAGAGACTCTGTTATTTATTTATAGGAGATTACTTTTTCTCCATTAGAAAAAATCAACTCCTTCTTATTAGATACTGGATAACTCCACAGCCCCTTAGTTTTCTCAACAGTTATCAAAGTCAAGAATTTCTCTTTATCTTTTTTATTCATCTAACTTATCTAGCCAATAAACAAATTTTGACTTGTAAAATTGACTTATAGTAGGTAAGAAATGTGGGACTACTTAATATTTTCTCATACTTTATGATGTCCATAACACTGACATCTTTATGCCTACATCCAAGAGGTTAATTACATGAATTATGGCGGTAGGTTCTCTATTAAAATGAGTATTATCTTCCATGTATTACGATGTAATATCCTTATAACAAAAGTCACAATTTTAACTGAATGAACATGTTCCATACTTGTTCTGAGTCCAAAATACATGTCTTTCTCAAATTAAAATGTATACATCAAGATGAGAAGACAAATAAAAATGAACCAGAGTTTCAATACAATCAAAGAGGGCTCTACACAGCTACATCAAGTCGCATATGCATTACATGATCCTTGAACAACTTTGGTGGCATACCTTTCATCAAAGTATCTACAATCATCAATTTAGTGCTAATGTGTTAATCAATATCTCATTTTCTTTAACATGTTCTCTCATAGCTAAATACTTTATGTCGATGTATTTGTTTCGACTTCCACTTTTGTTGTTTTTAGCCAAGAAAATAGCAACTGAATTATCACAATATATCTTCAATGGCCTGTAGATGGAATCAACCATTTGAAGACCCATAAAGAAACTCTTCAACCAGATACCCTATGATGTTGCCTCAAAACAAGAAATGAACTCAGCTTCTATAGTAGAAGTAGCAACTAATGTTTGCTTCACACTTCTCCAAGACATCGCTCCGTTAGCCAACATGAAAATATCTTGATGTAGACTTACGAGAGTTAGTACAACTAGCGAAATCTGAGTCCGAGTAACTAACAACTTCCAAAATGTCGAATCTCTGATACATAAGCATGAAGTCCTTGGTTTCTTGAAGGTACTTCAACACTTTCTTTGTAGCTTTCTAATGATCCAAGCCTAGATTACTTTGACATCTCCCAAGCATTCCAACAGCAAATGCAATGTCAAGTCTTGTACAAACCTGACAATACATAAGGCTTCCAACAACAGAAGCATATGGAATGTTCTTCATTTGCTCCCTTTCAAGCTCATTTTTCTGGCATTGGCTCGGGTTGAACCTATCACCTTTTACAATAGGTGCCACATTTGGTGAACAATCTTTCATCCGAAATCTCTCTAGAATCTTGTTAATATAGGCTTTCCGAGATAGACCAAGAATACCTTGAGGTCTATTTCTATGGATCTCAATGTCGATGACATAAGATATCTCACCCATATCTTTCATATCAAAATTCTTGGAGAGGAATTATTTCACCTCATGTAACAATCTCAAGTCATTGGTTGCAAGAAGGATGTCATCCACATATAAGATCAAAAATATTATTTTACTCCCACTAAGCTTGTGGTATATGCATTGATCTATAGTGTTCTCAACAAAACCAAATGAAGAGATAACACTATGGAATTTCAAATACCATTGACAGGAGGGTTATTTTAGTCCATATATGAATTTCTTAAGCTTACAAACCAAATGAGCTGTATCATTAGAGAAAAATCCTTCAGGTTGAGTCATATTAACCTCTTCCTCTAAGTCACCATTAAGAAATATCGTTTTCACATCCATTTGATGTAATTCCAACTCAAAATGGGCAACTAATGTCATTATGATGTGAAATGAATCTTTCTTAGATACAGGAGAAAAAGTTTCTTTGTAATCAATTCCTTCCTTCTGAGTGAATCCCTTAACAACTAATCGGCCCTTGTATCACTTAATGTTGCCCAATGAGTCCTTCTTGGTTTTAAAGATCCATTTACATCCAATGACTTTTATCCCATAAGGCAACTCAACAAGATCTTAAACCCCATTATTTGTCATAGAATCTAATTCATCTTTCATAGCATTATACCACAACTCAAAATTACTACTATTAATTGCCAGTGAAAATGTCTCTGGGTCATTCTCAGCTTCTAAGTTATATTTGGACTCTTACAAATACATGTGATAATCACTAGAAATTGCTAGTTTCCTCATTCTAGTTGATATTCTTAATGTTGTATCTACAACATTTTAGTAAGTTTGTTGCTCAACAGGTTGTTCAATATGTTATGTTTGATGTTGTTCAACTATATCTCCTAGAGTAGGTTCAGCTTGCTGTGGAACTTTAGTTACTGGTAATTCTAAGCTCAATTGATTTCAATAAGCGTCACCAAAAACTAGGGTTACACACGGGTCGGATTAGGTCAGGTTTAGGGGAAATAAAAATCCAAATCAATTAGTTAAGGTTGGGTTGGTTTGGATTGGATTTGGAAAATTTTTTCATCGTAACCTGACCTAA
Organism: Ormosia semicastrata; assembly: GCA_029884595.1. Classification (NCBI taxonomy): domain Eukaryota; kingdom Viridiplantae; phylum Streptophyta; class Magnoliopsida; order Fabales; family Fabaceae; genus Ormosia; species Ormosia semicastrata. The sequence continues at coordinate 22,621,500 of JAQQTO010000053.1, read as the reverse complement.
GCCAACTCAATTATAATCGAGTTGGTTCGGGTCGGGTAGTCAAGTTATGCAAATTTTCAAACAAAATCAATACACAGTCAAATTTTGCAATAAAATCATTTAAAAAAAAAACTTAACAGGCCATTCCAAATTAGAATACTACATTGTCAAGTGAATAGATGTTCCTGAACCATCAAGTGAACAAAATCGAGACAAATGCTCCTCAAATATGAAATACAAATGCAAGAGTAGGACTTTTAGAAAAGACATATCCTCAAAGGAAGGTTTGCTATCCAATATAAAACACATCACCATAATATGTAGATAGCCCAGTAAAAGCACACAATATTCACTGTTAAATGATACCAAACTTCGAAATTCTAAGATACACAGAAACAAATTCTTATATTAAACAATATAATTACCACAATGCATTATCTATCTAAATCACAATGCACTTATCTAAAGTCGATTAGCATCCAATTACCTAGATGATAATGAAAAGTCATAGAACTTTCTATAGATATAGAAAAGTCACATATATAATGTCCTACTTTTCAATTTTCAGTCAGACAAAAATGAAATACTTCTCAATTTTACAAAATAAAAAATTTAGGTACCTACACAGAGTATACAATTCAGGTAAAACTCCTCAAAGTCAATCCTTCCTTCTAGCCTTTCCTGCAATATGATAAATAAATTGTTATATGTTGATTGGTGATTTTAACATGCATTGACATTCACAAAAATGCAAGAACATTTAAAATAAATGATCTTACCTTACCTCATCCTTCTGCTCTTAAAATCACTAGCAACCTCAACTTCTTAAAGCTCAGAAACTCCAGACATTTCTAATAATACAATAAATGAATATAACATAAAATTAAAAATATCAAATGAATGAAATGATGAACTACATGTAAAATAAAATGTTAAAAATTAAAAATGATGATTGTATGCCTGATTCAACCTGTTCAATCTCCTCTATTTGACTCCATAGATCATCCACCTTCTTAGGAGGCTTTAACCAATTTTGGGTACAAATTAAGGCCTCTACCGTGATGAGATTCAAAGAACTATGGAATGGATCAAGGATACGACCTCTAGTGCTAAAAAAAGACTCCGATGACACCGTAGACACCAGAATGGCCAATATATCCCTAGCCATACGAGAAAGAATACTGTACATCGATGTCTTCCCTTTCCACCACTTCAAGATGTCAAACCCCTCATAATTATCTTCAACGTCATCCTCCATGTATCTATCTAACTCGTTCTTCTTTTGCTCACCTTGCTTTTTCTTCAACTTCAACCTAAACTTATCTTCCATATTAAAACCACATTCACTACTACCACCAATATTTGTTTGTGTGCTAACATCCGATGAATTGACACTAGAATCACAAGTATCGGAGATAATGAGATACAATGTAACATATTGTGCAAATAAGCTATTTATGAGATCTTTTAATTTTTTCACAATATCCTTGCACTTATCTTGACCATACATTTCACCAACACAAAATTCAATGTAATCCAACTTATAACTTAGGTCAAGAAAAACAGTCACAAACAACAAAAAATTTAAATTCTCATTAATATCCCAATACTTATCAAACTTCACCTTTATATTCATTGTCATTCTTTGTAACATAACATCATCACTTCCAATCCACATAGTTAACGAATTTTGAATTTCACATAATTTATGGAAGAAAGTATTAGAGGTCACATGCAAAGAACCAGAAAAATCAAGTGTGGCACATAAAAAATCTTTAAGAACTTTATAAAAACACGAGCACGGTTCCAATCATCATAATTAGGAGATCCTCCTTCACTGTCAAGAACATGCAAGTAAGCTTGATTCTCATATTCAAGGCGATTAAATGCCTTCTCAAATTGTTCAGCCACTTCCAACATCAAGTAAGTAGAATTTCACTTAGTTGGCACATCAAGTGTTAGCATTTGATTACTAACAACATTTGCCTCTTGGGCACACCTCTTAAAAGTAGCCAATTTAGAAGGAGAGAACCTCACGTACTTACATGCACCCCTAATCCTAGCAACAAAGCAATCTAACTCCTTTAACCCATCATTAATAGTTAAGTTTAAAATATGAGCACAACATCTCATGTGCATGAGCTCCCCTTTCAGCAAGGTGCATCTATTCCAATCCTGCATTCCCTTCACCAAATATGCTAGATTCGAGTTGTTAGCACTAGCATTATCCACGATAATTGTGTTAATCTTTAGAATACCCCAATCTTTCAAGCATTTCTCTAAAGATTTCCCTATGGTCTCACCCCTATGGTCAACAATCAACCCAAAACTCAAATTTTTCTTATGCAATTCCCACCCACCATCAATAAAATATGCAGTCACACACATATAATTAATGTTTGGAATGATGTCCATGTGTCAGTTGTTAGTGAGACCATTTATTAGTTGCAAGATAATATAGACTTCAACTTCACTTTTTCCTTTATAAAATGTTGCATGATATCTCTTGCTATAGTCATGCGGCCGGGTATTCTAAATCGAGGTTGAGTAGTACTCATGAAACTTCTAAATCTGGGATTCTCAACAAATTTAAAGGGAAGCTCATCTATGATTATCATCTTACAAAGCTCATGCCTACATTGTTCTTTATTGAAATCTACAACCTTTATACTCACGACATTATCAGGGTCATCCTCACTTGACTTTCCAATAGTAATATTTTTTTGCTTCTTGTCCACCTCCCTATGTGGATTCTTTGCACACACTTTCAAGTGTTTTATAAGGTTAGTGGTGCCATAATTAGCGCTATTACAAGCATATGACTTGCCACAATAATTATAACTAGCTCTATCACCATCTTTAGTGAAATGTGACCAAGCATTTGAAGGGGGTCTAGTAGGTTTTCTTTTAGCTACATCTTGTTGTGAAGATGAAGCAATTTCTTGAGCTTGTGATGATGGAGTTGGAGTAGGATTTGGATTGGAAGAAGATGGTGGTGCTGTTGCTGGCTGTGGTCCTACTCCTTCAGTTTGTAATCTAGTTGGTGTTGGTGAAGTGGGAGCACTTCCTACTTGAGTCCCACTAGTGTTGTGAGTTTCCATAGGATCTTCCATTTTAAAGTGAATCGCTGCAATAACATTTACAATAAAAAAATGATTAATTTCACATATAGTGTCAAAAAATAAAATTAATCTCACATTATCGTCCCCTCATATCATATAACCTAATCATATAACACTCAAGGTAGTGAAAGTAAACCATGACATACCACATATCAAGTAGCACAATTAAATAACAGCCACAATAGTGTTATCAGGAACTTTGAAATAAGACAACCACAACATCATATATTCATAAACAGAACTGATGGTTCAGACATTTTATCAAATAGGTCGTGCACAATTGGGATAAACAAAAACTCATACAACAAAAGGCAGTTGAACACTTATACAACATCAACAGAACACATTGATTTCCATTCATTTAAAATTTTCAGTACAACAACGCAAAAGGAAAAATACAAGAAAATTAGCAAGTAGGGAGCTCAATGACCAACGCACCAAAACAAAAAAAATTAAAGAAAAAAAAATCAAAATAAAGAGAGGGAAAAATGAGAGAAACAATAACAAATGGCTAACCTCTAACGGTGATGGCTGGGCCTAGGAGGAAACAGTGGTGGCTGAGCCTAGGAGGAAATAGTGGTGGCTGTGTGATGTGAGCACGAAATGAGAGCAACAATCGAACCTAAAATGAGAGAAAATAATAACACGAAATAAGAGCTGGGTGAAAACGGTGTGAGCACGAAATAAGTTGAGAGCAAAGAAAACCAGGTGGTGGTCAAAGCCAAGAGGAGAAGAGGAGCAACGAGTGAAAATGGTGACCCAACAAAAAGAGTGAAAATGGGTGAAAACGATGTGAGCAAGCACGAAACGAGATGCCGATGGTGGCTGTGCCGAGAGGAGAAGAGGAACAACAAGTGAAGGTAGGTTGAGAGCCAGAAATTGAGCAGTAGCAGAGGTGGAGGATTGGAGGTGGCGCTGCCGCTTACGCTTAGGGATAGGGGAGGATTTCAATTTGGGGATTTTGCAGAGAGTGAGCTACGCTTCAAGCACGGGCTGAAACAAAACGAAGGCAAGGTAATATAAATATTTACCCAAAATGACGTCATTTATTCGGGTCATCGGGTTAGTTAATCAAACCCGTCACCTGAACCAATAAGTGGTCGGGTTAATTAGGTTATACCCGAACAGACCCGATGAACTAAACCAACTTGGGGGTTAGGTTGGTCGGGTCATCGGGTTAACCTAGACCCATGTGTAGCCCTACCAAAAACTACTAGTTTATAACTTAATATGGGAGTTCTATCTTCACAATGATCGTTCTCAAAATATGTGTTTTGAGGCATATCACTCCCACTGACCATGTCATTCTTAAGAAATTTTGCATTTCTTGATTCCACAATTTTAGTGCTATGAGTTGGACAATAAAATCCGTAACCCTTAGAATTTTAAGCATAACTAATGAAATATGCACTAATAGTCCTTGGGTCTAACTTCCTCTCATTTGGATTATAAATCCTGTTACCAAGTGGCTTCCAGTACTCAAGAGGGGGGTGAATTGAGTATAAAAACTTTTTTGCAAAACCTCTTTTTAAATAAGACAAAAATTAGAAGCTTAATAAATAAATACACAGAAGGAACGAGAAGAAGAAAAAAAACAATAAAGAGCAAAAAAATAAATGTGCAAGAAAAATAAATTGCATAAAATAAAGAGATTAGGGAAAAGAGAAGCGAGGCACGGTATTTATCCCGGTTCGACCACTAACCCACTTGTGGTCTACGTCCAGTCCTCGAAAGCCGAGATTTTTCACTAAGTATACAAGCTTCAATAGGTGCTTGCTACCGTTACAAAATAGAGTATTTTTCACACACAGGGACACTCTACCCTTGTGCTAAAGTCTCATCCTACAGGGATACCTCACCCTTATACAAACCTTGAGGGATACCTCACCCTCGATACAAAATATCAGAAAAAAATAGATGAAGAGAAACTCTCACTCAGAGTAAGTAATACAAATTGAAGTACTATAGAGCTCTCTAACAATATCTCAGAATTTTACCAAAAGAGCACAGAGAGAAAGAGAGAATTGAGTAAGCAGCGTTTTAGCACAGCCAAAAAATAATTTCAAGGATTGGTGTATTTCAGCCGTGAGGGAAGGTCTCTATTTATAGAGCCTTTGATCAGAAAATATCGCTGGGGAAATTGAATGCATAATAAATGCAAAATCCGTTTGCATATCAAATTCAAAAACCAGAAGCTGAAACTCGTGGGTTATTCGAATACTTTATTGTGGTATTCGAATACCACTGATATCAATATATAAAAAATAGTTTAAGCTTGGGTTATTCGAATACCATTATGAGGTATTCGAATACCTCTGATATCAGCATATAAAAAATAGATCAGACCCACGTTATTCGAATACCATACCAAGGTATTCGAATGCCACTGTTTGAAATACGTTTGTAAAAGCCTTTTTAAGAGGGTTGTATTCGAATGCCTCCAATGGTATTCGAATACCTCTGTTAAAAACACGTTTGTAGAAGCATTTTCAGAATGGTTGTATTCGAATGACCTTAGAGGTATTCGAATGCCTCTGTTAAAAACATGAAAAACGCTTCTATGAGCAAGATTATATAAGATTAGAAAAACCACAATCTCTTTGATTATCAAAGGCTTATTAAAACTTTAATTTGGTTTGTAGAAAAACAAGTTCTTAGATCTTTTGAGTTAAACACTAAGATATCCTATGAGAGCTCTGTACAGGAGAGATCCTAAGTCTTAAAGCTAAACTTGAACAACTTGGACTTGATCTTCTCATCATCTCCATATTTGTTATCATCAAAACTCATCATAAATATTGCATGGTAATCACATTCTCCCCTTTTTTGATGATAACAAACTAACATTGAGAAAAGCATTAGTTCATATAAAATGGAATTTCAAAAAGAATAGGAGACTTATTCTCATAGGTAATTAAATAACAAAACAAGTATATTTATTCTCCCCCTTTCTTTTGGAATCCAAGCGCTAGTGTTAATCCTTTCTTTTCTCAAATAAGATTGATTATTATTTTTCTTCCCCTTTTGACATGATCAAAAAGGATACATTCAATCAATAAAGCATAGTGATAAATATATATGAGATAATCAAAAAGCGATTGTAATTGACAATAGATTAAAGAAAATATTCAATGCATTAAAGGAAAGTGGCCAAGCGCATATACAATTGTAATTAAAAGGCAATCAATACAATAAACAGCTAAAAATGGAACATAAGTAACTGATCCTAAGACTAAGCAAGCTCTAGAAGTAGGCATCAGGTGGTGGAGGAGGAGAGGCAGGGTCGTTGCCAGACAGCAGAGCTCGAAGGACAGCCTGTTCACGCTCAACACCAGCGATTCTGTCAAACAGAATAGTGAAGGTGTTCTCTATGTAGGTTCTGTTATCCAACAGGGTAGCCAGGATTTGCTCATTTGTGACAGGAGCAGGAATATCAGCAGGAGCAGCAGGGTCAGCAGGATCGCTGTCTTCATCATCAACTTCCACTGGGAACACCCAGCCTTCATCGGTCCTGATCATCTTCATTTTGTTAAGGGTAAAGGACCCAAAAACGCAATGATGGGTTAGCAGGGTCGCTTGCTCAGTTTTCAAAATGTGTGGATACTTGCCTAAGAAGGCAGTGATGATTACGCCGTAGGGAAGTTCACACCGCTCTTTACCTCTTGCCCTCATCATGTGCTTCATAATGAAGTCAGTCCAGTTGATCTGATGGCCTTACTTTAGAATCTATAGCATGAACACGTCATCTTCACTCATGTAGGCATAGTTCCCACCTCTAGGAGCGAGGATGTGGGCATAAGCATAGTGGAGGAGCCTGTCCTGGCTCTTCATCATACCCCCTTTGACTCCCTGTTGAGTCGAAGGTAAAGCCAACCCAGGGCGAAGAACATCTTCAATTGCTCTGTTCTTGTCGAAGAGCTGGAGGAGTGAATCTTCTTCAGTAAAGTGGTCAGTGGACTGTAAGCCAAACATCTGAACCCAATCGCCGGGTGTGATCACAATGTTTTGATCGCAGACACTGGAGTGTAGCTCCTGACCTTCAATCTTTAGATTGCAGTAGAATATTTTGACTAGGTCGGGATACAAAGCAGCAGAGAAAGAGCAGAAGCGAAGTACGCCTTGGTGGTTTAGCCGATTTAGAAAGTCAAAACCACCTTCTCTTTCGAAGAACCCCAAGTCAAGGTACTTAGGATGCACCAAGTTGCGCTCTCGAAAGTGTGTAACGAAGCGCCCGAGCTGTTGCTCATTGGAGGAAAGCCTGCGAAGGTCCAACGGGTTGTTGCATAGAGCCATCTTTGTACGAGGACGCTTAGAGCGAGAGGAGGATGAGGCCATGGAGGAGAGGAGAAGAAGAGAGGAGGGATGGAGACTGTGAGAAAGGGAGGTTTTTGGAGGAGGGAAAACCAAGAGTTTTTGAAAGTGGAGATAGAAGAGGAAGGGTATTCGGATACGCAGAAAAAGAGGGGTATTTAAAGGAAAGTTGAGGTATTTCGAATGGGAAAGCTCAAAATACGCAGCCTCCAGACAGAGGGTATTCGAATACCACACCAGGTATTCGAATAGATTACCATATTAGGCTTGGCTGCCAAACAATGGTATTCGAATGCTTTTAATGGTATTCAAATACTCATGAAGTATTCGAATACTCCAGAGACAAACTGATAGTATTCGAATATTCCAGAGATAGAGGAGAAGGCCAGGGGAGCAAGTATTCGAATACGACATAATGATATTCGAATACTCCGAGAGAAACCCAGAAACAGGAAGCATCCGGGTATTCGAATAACCCTGATGGTATTCGAATACTCCAGAGACCTGTGAGAGGGACAGAGACAAAAGGCCTCTGGGTATTCGAATAATCCTTAAAGGTATTCGAATGCCTTAAACAAAAAAGAATGTAGGTTTTCTCGTATAACAGTAAGGGTATTCGAATACCATATGGAGGTATTCGAATAACTAAACAAGAAAAGCACTTATAAATGTCTAGAAAATGCAATTTTTGAAAGACAAACGCATACCTGTTGATGAAGTACCTGCAAAAAAATTTCGGGATAACTTCGACGCTCAAGTCAGTAATAGTTTAAGAAGGATTAAAAATAAATTTAAGCAAATAACAAGCATTTAAATGTTGGATTGATCAATTATGCCCAATTCTCCTCTTATATTTAGAATGCTTTTTTTGCTAGAGGTTTAGTGAAGATATCTGCAAGTTGCTTAGATGTTTCAACAAATTCAAGAATGCAATCCCCTTTTTGTACGTGATCTGATGACTACATAGATTGCAGTTATTTGTGCCCTATCTTTGTGCTAAAATGAATGTTGGATCCTTGTTTATAATGCATATTTGAGGGTTTTGTGCTTATATTTGTTATATTCTGATTCTAAGCATTTCTAATGTATTATTATAGCAAAACTGTGTTTAATTGTTATGAATTGAGTAGATTTATATATGTTACTGATTTGGTGTATTCTCTATGTTAGGATGGGCTCCAAACAAGGTTAAATATGGAGCAAATGAGCTTAAAGAGGAAGAGAAGTCAAATCTACCATTTCATTGGGGGCCGCGGCGCGCATATGTGAGGGCCGCGGTGCAGAAGGCATTTCAGACTGTCCATACTTGGACCCGAGGTGAGAGGGCCGCGGCGCAGATGAAGTGAGGGCCGCGGTGCACGTAGACCGACCCATTGGGGGCCGCGGAGCGCATATGTGGGGGCCGCGGTGCTGAGGCGGTTGCTGAGCCTATAAATAGATTTTTATGCGTTTTTCTCTCATTCTCTCTTAGTTTTTCAGTGTTCTGGCCGTTTTGGCTAGTTCCTTTTATAGTTTTCCTTTTTAGGTTAGTTTTAGGTAGTTTTAGGTTAGATAGTTTGGCTAGATCTTCATTGCTGGTGGATTGGAGTCAAGGATCAAAGGATTGAAGGAGGATTCAAGCTTCAGAGACAAATCAATGAGCTTCTTTCTCTCTTTTCCCTTTCTCTTTTCTCTTCCTTATCTTTTGCATAGCTAAGCTTTGTTTAGGAATACTATGAATCCTTTTATTTATATTAATGATGTGTTTTTCTCTGAGTTTGTGTGGATGTTTGATTATAGTTCAATCATATCTGTGTTTAATGCTTGTTCTTGGCTGATCACTGATTGCATGATCTTAATATTGGCAAATGAACTAGACATAGCGATTTGTTGATATGGATATGGTGTGATTGATATATGTTTGCTGATAATAGGGTAGAAATATACCTATTGGCCATGTATAGTGGGAGATTGAGAATAGATCGTTCATGAGTGGAAGTTGTGTTAGCTCTCAAGGAAACTTAGTGAGTTGGGCAATTGAAACCAGGGTTGATTGACCTAGACATAGGCTTTTGACTAATGAAGATTCTCAAGCTAACCTAATCAATGCATTTGTGTTTATGAGGGGGATTGCATGTTGTTGATAGATGTAGGGGGTGAAGGAGGATTTCCTGAAACCTAACCACTTTTAGGTTTATTGCTTTTGTAGGTTAGATAGTTTTTATATTGTTTTCCTATTTTTATGTCCTTGTCTAGAATTGATTAAGCTATTGGTTGGCATTTAGCTTTATATCGTAATATCCTCGTGGGAATGAACTTTTACTCTGTATCTGTATTACTTGAGCGATCCGTGCACTTGCAGTAGCAATCATGATCTCTGATAAAGTGGTGTCTTATCTCTATATGCTTTGTTCTAGAATGCAGTATGGGATTCTTAGAGATATTTATTGCACTAGTGTTATCACATCTTATAGGGATGTGATCAAGTCAAGATCCGTAGTCTAACAGCTTGTTGCTTCATCCATAGGATTTGAGCACAACAACTCCCTATGTAACATATTCAAATTTCTCGGCGGTAGGCAAAGCCACACTATTTTGTTTCTTGCTATGCCAAGAAACTAAAGAACTATCAAGCAAGTGGCATGTCCCACTAGTACTCTTTCTGTCTAATTTGCACCCAAGAAAATCGAGTCGAATAGCTATTAGGCTACAAGAGGTACCCTTAGGGTACCATAAGCCCATTTGTGAAGTGCCTACTAGATATTTCATTATTCGTTTAACAAAGACTTAAATGAGATTCCTTAGGGTTTGCCTGATATCTAGCACACATGCATACACTAAACATTATATCTGGCCTACTAGCAGTAAGATAAAGGAGAGAACCAATCATACCTCTATATTTCGTTATTTCTACTGATTTACCTCCTTCATCTTTGTCCAAGTAGCAAGACGTGCCCATCGGAGTGGCCAAATGTTTAGCGTTTTCCATTTCGAATCTCTTGAACAATTCCTTGCAGTATTTTGTTTGACTTATGAAAGTCCCTTCATTTGTTTGTTTGATTTGAAGTCCGAGGAAGAAATTCAATTCTCCCATCATTGATATTTCAAATTCATTCTGCATTGACTTAGCAAATTCTTTGCAGAGGGATTCATTAGTAGCACCGAAGATTATATCATCCACATATACTTGCACAAGAAGAATGTCATGCTTTTTATTTTTAATAAAGAGGGTAGTATCGACTTTCCCTCTTGAAAAATCATTTTCCAAAAGGAACTTACTCAACCTTTTATACCAAGTTCTAAGGGTTTGCTTTAAACCGTATAAAGCCTTTTTGAGTTTAAAAACATGGTTGGGCAGTTCATGATTTTCAAAACTTGGAGGTTGTTCAACGTATACCTCCTCTTGAATAAAACTATTTAGAAAAGCACTTTTGACATCCATTTGATATAATTTGAAATCCATGATGCAAGCATAAGCAAGTAACATTCTAATAGCTTCTAGTCTAGCTACAGGTGCATAGGTTTCTTCATAATCTATTTTTTCTTCTTGATTATATCCTTTAGCAACCAATCTAGCTTTATTTCTTGTTATTAACCCATTTTCATCAAGTTTGTTTCTAAAAACCATTTAGTTCCAATTATAGGGTGATTATTAGGTCTAGCAACTAATTCCCAAACTTGATTTCTTTCAAATTGATTTAATTCCTCATGCATAGCTAAGATCCAATGTTCATCATCAAAAGCTTCAATTAAATCCTTAGGTTCAATTTGAGAAACAAAAGCTAAGTGATTATAAGTATTTCTAAGGGAGTTACGAGTACTAACACCTTTAGATACATCACCGATGATCTGATCAAGAGAGTGATATTTTGAAGTTCGCCATTCTTTGGGAAGTTCCAAAGCTTGCGAATCTTCTTGTCTTTGTTCATCCTATTTCTCCTTGATTTCCTTTTCTTTACTGTCCAAATGTGTTTCCGCCAAGATTTCTGCAACATCATCAACAACAAGATCCTTTCTCGATCCATTTGGGTCAGTTTCATCAAATGCAACATGTATAGATTCTTCGATAGTCATAGTTCTCTTATTATATATACAAAAAGCTTTACTATGATTTGAATAGCCAAGAAATATACCTTCATCAGACTTAGCATCAAACTTGCCTAAATTATCTTTTCCATTGTTTAAAACAAAACATTTGCAATTAAAAACATGAAAGTGTGAGACATTTGGATTTCTTCCCTTATACAATTCATATGGGGTTTTCTTTAAAATAGGCCTTATAAGAGCCCGGTTCATTACATAACAAGCTGTACTTACAGCATTCGCCCAAAAGTATTTAGGAAGATTAGCCTCATTAAGTATAATTCTCGCCATTTCTTCTAAAGAACGGGTTTTCCTTTCTACAACTCCGTTTTGTTGCGGAGTTCTAGGGGCAGAGAAATTATGATTAATGTCATGTTCATCACAGTAATTTTCAAAAACAATGTTTTCAAATTTGCCACCGTGATCACTTCTTATAGAAGAGATTTGAAAACCTTTTTCATTTTGAATAACTTTGGCAAGTCTTTTAAAAGCTAGAAATGCATCATTTTTATTTCTTGCAAATAAAGTCCATGTAAACCTAGAAAAATCATCCACAATCACTAAAGCATAGTAATTCCCACCAAAGCTCATAGTTCTAGAAGGTCCAAATAGATCCATGTGCAAAAGTTGTAAAGGTCTAGTAGTTGAAACTATATTTTTTGCTTTAAAAGAGACCTTTATTTGTTTACCCTTTTGACATGCATCACATAACTTATCTTTTATAAAATTAAGTTTAGGTAGTCCAATTACTAGTTCTTTAGAGACTAACTTCTTTAAGTGGTCCATGTGAATGTGTGCAATTCTCCTATGCCATAGTCATGAATCATCATTCTTACTTAAAAGGCATTTCGCATCATTTGAAGATATATCATCAAGACTAATCATATAGATGTTGTTTACTCTATGACCAATGAATTTAACATACTTGTCATTTTTATCTTCAATTATGCAACAGTTTGAATTAAATATAACTTTATTTCCTTTATCACATAATTGGCTAATACTAAGCAAGTTATGTTTCAAACCTTCAACAAGCAGCACATTTTCAATAGAGGAGTTAGGGTTCTTACCGACTTTGCCGATTCCAAGGATTTTTCCTTTATTGTTATCACCATAAGTGACGTGTCCATGATTCTTTGGAATAAGCATGGTGAATTTTGAGTCGTCCCCAGTCATGTGCTTGGAACAGCCACTATCAAGATACCAATTTGAACTCCTAGCTTTCAAGCACACCTACAATACAAGTTTAGTTTTTAACTTTTGGTACCCAAACTTTCTTGGGTCCTTGTGTGTCAGTTTTGGGTATAGTACCCTTGGGAACCCAAACCATTTTTGTTCCAACTTTTGTATTTATGTTTTTCCTTACATTACATGTTGAAGCACTATGTCCTTTTCTTCGGCAATAAAAACATTTAATAAAAGGACTACTTGAAACATTAGAATGCACAAAGAAATTTTTATAGAGTTTTTGTTGATTTTTCGGGTTATAACCTATCTCGACTTTTTGAAAAACCACTCTTTGTCATCCTAATAAAATATTTAAGTTATCCCTTCCAAAGGTGAATTTAGAAAGAGTGTTCTTTAAGTCTTCAATTTCTTTTTCAAGTGTATGACATGAAGAACAAGATGAAGAAATAGAAGCATGTGGAGGATGATTTGTGCATGCATCAATGATTCCCAGAGTTTCATTTTCAATTTTCAATTCTTCTATTTCCTTATTTAAAACAAGAATTTGATTTTCTAAAGAAGAAATTGTTTTCTTAGAAGAAGAAATAATTTTTGTGAATTTTAAAGATTCTTCATGTATTTCCTCAAAAACATCTTGTAACTCATTGTAAGAGGGCAATAAAGTAGTATTAGAACTTACCTCGTTTTCACTTTCTTCTTTATCTCCTTTTGCCATGAGACACAGTTGAGCTTCTTCGCTATCTGAGCTGTCAGTTGAGTCCATGTCGTTTTCATCCCACGCTATGTAGGCTTTTCTTCCTTTTCTTTCCTTGAAGGGCTTCTTTTCAAATTTCTCCTTCTTCTTTTGATAAACTGGGTACTCTATTTTCATGTGACCAGGTTTGCCACATTCATAGCAAGTTGGAGTCGATGAAGCTCCTTCGCCTTTGAAGTGTGTCTTTTTAGGAGGGAAGGGAGGTCTTCTTTGCGTTCCCTTTTTTCTGAGAAATTTACCAAACTTTTTAACTAGCAAACTTAGATTTTCTTCACTTACCTCGATGTTCTCTGAACTTTCTTCATTTTCTTCATCATCATTGTCGAATGTTGATGAAGTGGCTTTGAGCATTATTCCCTTTTTCTTTTTATCATTCTCTTCGCTTTGGCTTAGTCTGCTTAGTTCCAATTTGTGCTCATGAAGTTTTCCAAAGAGGGTAGCTAAAGTCATTGTGGACAAATCTCTTGATTCTGATATTGCTATCACTTTGGGTTGCCAAATCCTACTAAGACATCTCAAAACTTTGTTAATCAAATCTTCGTTAGAAAAACTTTTACCTAATGATGCAAGATGATTAACTATGTGGGTGAACCTCTTTTGCATTTCCTGAATGCTTTCTCCTTGGTTCATTCTGAATAATTCATATTCACGAGTTAGAGAATTTATTCTTGACCTCTTAACTTGACTAGTACCCTCATGGGTAACTTGCAAAGTATCCCACATTTCTTTAGCAGTTTTACAATTTGAAATTCTAAAAAACTCATCATATCCCAAAGCAGTAGTAATAATATTTTTGACTTTTAAATTAAATTGAACTTTTCTTTTGTCTTTATCAAACTATTTATTTCGTGGTGTTTCAGTCCTTACACCATCGACCTCATGTGTGGGTATAAAAGCGCCGTTTTCGACAGCATCCCATACATCTAGATCAATAGTTTCGATGAAGATTTTCATTCTTTCCTTCCAATATGCATAACCATACCCATTGAAAAAGGGTGGTCGATTTATGGAAGATCCTTCTGAAAAACCATTTGAAGAAGCCATGTTCTCTTGAAGCTGCTAAACTATTTACACAAGAGTCTAACTCTGATACCACTTGTTACCAAGTGGCTTCCAGTACTCAAGAGGGGGGTGAATTGAGTATAAAAACTTTTTCACAAAACCTCTTTTTAAATAAGACAAAAATTAAAAGCTTAATAAATAAATACACAGAAGGAACGAGAAGAAGAAAAGAAACAATAAAGAGCAGCGAAAAATAAATGTGTAGTAAAATAAATTGCATAAAATAAAGAGATTAGGGAAAAGAGAAGCAGGCACAGTATTTATCCTGGTTCGACCACTAACCCACTTGTGGTCTACGTCTAGTCCTCGAAAGCCGAGATTTTTCACTAAGTATACAAGTTTCAATAGGTGCTTACTACCGTTACAAAATAAAGTATTTTTCACACACAGGGACACTCTACCCTAGTGCTAAAGTCTCAGCCTGCAGGGATACCTCACCCTTATACAAACCTTTAGGGATACCTCACCCTCGATACAAAATATAAAAAAAAAATAGATGAAGAGAAACTCTCACTCAGAGTAAGTAATACAAATTGAAGTACTATAGAGCTCTCTAACAATATCTCAGAATTTTACCAAAATAGCACAGAGAGAAAAAGAGAATTGAGTAAGCAGCGTTTTAGCACAGCCAAAGAATAATTTCAAGGATTGGTGTATTTCAGCCGTGAGGGAAGGTCTCTATTTATAGAGCCTTTGATCAGAAAATATCGCTGGGGAAATTGAATGCATAATAAATGCAAAATCCGTTTGCATATCAAATTCAAAAATCAGAAGCTGGAACTCGTGGGTTATTCGAATACTTTATTGTGGTATTCGAATACCACTGATATCAATATATAAAAAATAGTTTAAGCTTGGGTTATTCGAATACCATTATGAGGTATTCGATTACCTCTGATATCAGCATATAAAAAACAGATCAGACCCACGTTATTCGAATACCATACCAAGGTATTCGAATGCACTATTTGAAATATGTTTGTAAAAGCCTTTTTAAGAGGGTTGTATTCGAATGCCTCCAATGGTATTCGAATACCTCTGTTAAAAACACGTTTGTAGAAGCATTTTCAGAATGGTTGTATTCGAATGACCTTAGAGGTATTCGAATGCCTCTGTTAAAAACATGAAAAACGCTTCTATGAGCAAGATTATGTAAGATTAGAAAAACCACAATCTCTTTGATTATCAAAGGCTTATTAAAACTTTAATTTGGTTTGTAGAAAAACAAGTTCTTAGATTTTTTAAGTTAAACACTGAGATATCCTATGAGAGCTCTGTACAAGAGAGATCCTAAGTCCTAAAGCTAAACTTGAACAACTTGGACTTGATCTTCTCATCATCTCCATATTTGTTATCATCAAAACTCATCATAAATGTTACATGGTAATCACAAATCCTAACTTCGGCTAGGCAACCCCAGACTCCACATGTTTTAAACTTGGCTTCCAACCTTTCCATAACTCAAAAGGAGTTTTAGGAACAACCTTCGTTGGAACCTGGTTCAGTATGTACACTGCTAATTTAACAGCTTCACTCCATAGTGAATAAGGAAGTTTGGAGTTGCTAAGCATGCTCCTCACCATGTCCATCAAGGTTTGGTTTCTCCTTTCAGCCACACCATTTTGATCCGATGAGCCAGGCATAGTGTATTAAGCCACAATACCATGCTCTTGGAGAAACTTTGCAAATGGACTAGGCGCTTGTCCACTCTTAGTGTATATACCATAAAATTCTCCACCCCTGTCTAATTTTACTATCTTAATTTGTTTTTCACATTGTTTCTTTACTTTTGCCTTTAAAACTTTAAAGGCATCCAAAACTTCATTTTTATTATGAAGTAAGTAAAGATACATGAATCGTGAGTAACCATCTATGAAAGAGATGAAGTATTTTTTACCGTACGAGTCTATATCGGGACAAGAAATGTCTATATGAATAATTTCTAATATTTTCGAACTCTTCTTGACACTTTTCTTTATCTTGTTAGTCTGCTTTCCCTTTATGCAGTCTAAACAAGTATCGAAATCAGTAAAGGCAAGAGTCTCAAGTACCCTATCATTTACCAACCTCTTAATTCTCTCTATGAAGATGTGTCCCAATCTCCTATGCTATAACATCGATGATTTTTCATTCATAGCACAACATTTAATACTGACATTTTGTTACGTAGTCATTAAATTGTATGAAATCGTGTTGGATAAATTAATTTTGAACAAACCATCATTCAACACACCATTTCCAACAATAGTAAACTTAAATAATAAATCAAATCTAGATGCATTAAAATTTATTAAAAAACCAAAACGAATAAGTCTTGAAACAGAAATTAAATTCCTAGAAAACCCAAGAATATAAAAAACATTGTTCAAATATAAAATAAAACTGAATTCTAAATTCATGTGCCAACAACTACCACATGCAAACACATCCTATTTCTAAAATAGATGAAACATTCACTTTCAATTGGTTCTCTCTAGCTTACGAAAGTTCTGCATGGTATTAGAAACATGGGCGTAGTGTGGAAATAAGTTTGGCCAATGTTTTAATATATTAAGTTTTGATGATGACAAACATAAAAAAAAGAATGATATTTATGCTACATAGATGTGCTTAATATATTATATTGGATCATGCATGATTATGTACTTTATCTAGTTATATTTCACTTAATAATCATGTAATGAGATATGTGTAGCATTCTTTATATAATATATCCAATAATGCTTTATATGAGTTATAATGAATTAATATTGGATTTGACTCTATTTAAATGAAAATGTGCAAAGTGTTCTTTGTTGCATCCTATATAGAGCATATCTATTAGTAATTGATAAATGTCTTATTTGAATGTGTCTATGAAAGTCTTATATGCATGTTATACTAATTAGAGTTATACATTTATAAATCATGCATATAAAAATATTGAATTATGAATTTAGACTAACTATGTTTGTTTAAGTGAGCAACATTTTCTACGATAGTCCAAGTACTAAGAGTGAGCATTGCAACAAGAAAGTAAAAGATCACAATTATGCTCAATTCAAGAAGAATGAAAATGATATGATATTCCAAGCTTTTGCAAGATTTGAAGAGAAGAAATATTTTGGAAGCTTGGATTACATCAACAAGCCTAAAGGACTAGAATTGATGATGACAAGATCAACTCCAAGATCTTCAAGTTTAGCTTATAGGACTTAAATATTGTGTATAGGTAAAAATGAATCACACTGAACTCAAATAAGTTTTAAAATCTTTATAAGTGACTCTTGCTTGTTCAAATGCCTAACAAACTGTTTTTGAATAGCTAGTCTTGGTGCTTATTAAAATATATAAAAATTTGTCAAGTTTATATTTTGTAAAAACTGACCTTGAGTTACTCTTTTGACCATATCTTTCAAAATGTTTTGAGTCTTGATCTAAACCTTGTTTCATATGAAAGTAGATTCAGTGATCTTTCCAACGAGTGGTTCTTTGTTTTAAACGAATGAGTAATAAAGAAGTTATGGTCTTTTAAATGTCATTTGGTCAAAAATAGGGTGTGACGAGCGCCGAACTCAGTCAAAATTATAACCGAAGTTATTACCTAAGCTTGTAGCACAGTGACAACACCGGATCATCTCCACAAGGATTGTAGATGCAATTTAATCAAATCAAGTGAAAGTTAGCAAAGGGGGTTTGACAAGTTTAAGATTGCACTTAACAAAATTAAAGGAAGAAATAACAATTAAAGAGCAATCAATTTAGAAACCTATCCAAGATTTGGTAGATTCAATCATAGACCCTTCATAGAACACTTGAAGTGCAATTGAATTGTTAATTTGGATCTAACCGAGATCTCTGCATCAAATCCAGAATTCATACTAGACGATCGTCTAGAATTCAATTAACAAGTGATAAACACAAATCCGTAATCACGCCATTCATGAAGATCTATGTTAATTTCAAGTACCAAATTCAATTAACTTAGGCACAAATCAGTAACCTAACCTTTTCAATTCTGTGATTAATTTAGATCAATCAGTTCTAAGTTTCATCACAAATCTCAATCTTCATTTATGTGATTAGTTTAGATCAATCAATTCTAAGTTTCATCACAAATCTTAATCTTAAACCAAGATCAAATTAGATCAACATAAATAGAATCACCATTCATGCATTCAAGATCAAGAAGAAGAAAGAAGAAGAAGAAAAGAGAAATTCAATTACAAATCAAATATAATACATAACCAAGGTCTCAAGAATCCAAACCACAATCTCTTCAAGAGTTCTAAATTGACCGAAAGTAGCTTAGCCCTCCACTACCACGAAGGGGAGCATCAAAATGTACAAAAGCTATGAGAAACTATGAAGAAACAAGAAGAAACTATGAGGGAAATGAAGGGGAATACAACTTGTGTCTTTCATGATAACCAATGGTGCCTTTTATAGAAGTCTAGGGTAACAAAATGACAAAGGGGAGTGGGTGGATGAGTGGGTTGGTGAGTAGAGTAGTTGAGAGGGTTGGTGAGTAGAGTAGTTGAGAGGGTTGGTGAGTTTTGTAGTTGGTGAGTGAAGTAGTTGAGATGGTTGGTGAGTGAAGTAGTTGAGAGGGTTGGTGAGTGACAAAAATTTCTTGTCTGACTTGGAAGCCAAAAACGACGAACTATACTTCAGACCCATGAAAAGTACTCTTCATGAAAGTTGTAGATCTTTGTCTTGGCTATAACATGCATATCTGGATCGTCCAATTTGGCTTCCTACAGCCCAAGATATGATCCAAATACCGCAGGTTGCTCAAACCCAACTTCAGCACCTCTGTTCCGACTTGCAAGCTGAAACTGACCCATTAGACTTCATTTTTTCAAAAAGTGTTCTTCATAAAAGTTGTTTATTTGGATCTTAACTATCAAGTATCCAAATTTCAGCCCATCTCCATTATTACAGCTTGAGATATGATTTTATGAGTGCACACCATTCGGATTCTAGTGACAGAACCCGTATTCTGAATTCCATGTAAACTTAGGTCCCTTAGACATCTATTTAGGACTTTGAGCTCTTCATCAAAGTTGTAGAGCTTCCTCTGAGCTTTCCTACAAGGTAAAATTCATGATTATTAGATATCAGGAACTCAAGTTATGGTCAAAATACAGAAATAGTGTCAAATCTCAATAATGCTAAAAATATTCAATTAGGACCAATTTGAGCTCAAACTCACAAAATCATATCAAACTCAATCAATTAAGAATATGGAGAGTGTAAATGACTAAACATAAGGGTTTCTTAATGAATAAAATATGCGATTATCAAATTCCTCCACACTTAGCTTTTTGCACTCCTGGGCAAAACTCAAGACCAAAACAAGGACAGAAGATATTAACAAAAATTTAAATTCCAACGACATTCAAGAGCCCAAAATTTTACAATCAAGAAGAACAACCAAAGGTTCAAGGGATCAAAACATTCATGAGTTAACAATTTTCTATATCTCAAACCAACAAGCAAGGTATCTTCAATATGAATCGAGAATGATAGATCTTCACAAGATTCCCTCTTAATCTCTCAAGTGTTTAAAAGGTAGGTATTTCACTCAATTCAACCCATGAAAATTGCACTACCATAAGCTTGCTTATCTTCTACTTCTCCACTACTCAAAACACATGCACACACAAATCATGAGGACTTTATTCAAGGTTGTAGTGAGGTCAAGGTAACAGAAGAGGATAAAATGGATATGAGAAGATAAATACCAAAGGGAATAAAAGCAAATGAGGGCTGAGTTCAAATAACAAGCATAAAAGTTCATCCCAACTCTAATGTATATCCCTTTACATATTCATTTCCCAATCCTTTTCTTTCTTTTTTTTATATATATGAACATAACTATATACATACATTTTTCCTTTTTTTTTTTTTTGGCACTCTTTCCTTTTTTAACAACCATTTTATACACACACCCCCACACTTGTTCAAAAACTCATCCATTAACCAAGCTAATGTTCTTTTATTCCCTAAGGTAAAGTAAGAACACGATTTTTCATTTAAGGCACATAATGAGCTAGAAACAAGAAATGGTCAAATAAGCTCAAAGGGGTTAAGTAAAGGAAAATATAAAAGGTTGGCAGGAATCAGAGAATTTTCAAGAAGTCAAAAGAGTGCTTAATATCATATTGAAAACAAGGTTAGCTATTTGGTTAAACTAGCTAATTAAGAAAGAGGGCCTCAATCATGTTCCTGCATGCAAGTGAAATGTAGCCTCAAAAAGAATCAAAGCAAGTTCTAGAGTGGTCATTAACATGAGTGAAAATCACACAAGAAAGAAGAGAATGACATAAATGTTAAATCCATCCATTAGGCTCAAAATCTCACAAGGTATGCATCCATCAAACTCAATTCATCAATTCAATTATCCATCACCAAGCATATCAGTTCAAGAAGGGAGAAAAGTTATTCAATCATGCAATGAACTCCTTTTTTTTTTTAAACAAAACAAAAAAAATCCTAAAATCTCTCCCCCATACTTAATATAACATTGCCCTCAATGTGAAAGAGAGATATAGAAAAGAGCAACACAACCTGATAAGAAGTGAATCAACGCTAAGCAGAAAAGAAGCACACTGTTAGTGCCGTATCAGACCTTGAAAAGAAATCAAATAATAAAATTTTAGTACTTCCACAATTTAATACTAATTAATTACTACCTAAAAAAAAACTGCTTACTCTGCCACCAATTAAGATGCGTCTCAAGAGTAAAATTACTCCTTACTCTGCCATCACTAATTAGTTTAATAAGTCCATGACAATCATATCATACTTTCCAAACAAAACAACAACAAAAATTTTTTTTTTGGTCAACTATCCTTCCCCCCCAACTAGATCACAACATTGTCCTCAATGTTAAAATATAGATGAGTAAAGAATAGAAGATATTACCTGTTGGAGAAAGCTGACACAAATTTAAATAGAAACAAAGTACAATAAAATCAAACCGATTAAAGAGAAAGTGCCAGATCAGGCTTTCTTTTCTTGTTACTTCCTTCGCTGCTTCCTATTGACCAATCTATCTGAGCTAATACCTTATCAGGTACATACTCAAAAGCTTCTAATTTATCAATCACCATCATCAATGGGAGGCAGAGATAAGAAGTTGTCTTGTCAAGGAGTGATAAATTTATGTTCCACACTTTGTCAAGAAAAGATAACAAAAGATCAAAGAAATTATTAACATTCAACAAACCAATGAGTTTATGGTGGATGTTCAGTTCGGCCCAAGAGACAATTTGAAAAATTTCTTCCAAAGTACCAAAACCACCTGGTAAGACTAGAAATGCATCAGAAGTGTCAACCATTGTTTTCATTCATCCATGCATGGATGTTACCTGAATTTCTTCTTTAACTGTCTTTCCAGTGATGTTATTTTCAGCTAAAGGTTTAGGAATAACACCTAAAACTCCGACTGCCTCCTATAAAAGCAGTAAGTGATACAAACCCCATTAACCCACGACAACCTCCCCATATACAAGATGAATATTCCTCGCAGCAAGTGATCAACCAAGAGTGCTAGCTGCGTTTACAAACTCTAATCCCTTCCCATAACTCAACCCACAAAAACACAGACATTTTTGAGATTACGAATAGAAGGCCCCATTCTATACTCTCCTCTCTTTTGAGTGTTTCGAGTTGAAGGAAAATGGAGAAAATGGAGTGTTTAAATAAGAAAAAGAATGGAAAGGGGAATAATTGCACCTATAAGGGTAGGTTGACTATTGTCGAAAAATGTTGAATTTAAGAAACACGAATTTTTTCTTTCTCTTTTTTTTTTTTTTTTTTTTTTTTTTTTTTTTTTTTTTTTTTTTGTTTTTTTGTTTTTTTTTTTTTTTTTTTTTTTTTTTTTTTTTTAAAAATGACATGAAGAAGAAGAAGAAGAGGATGATACGTCAGATTGTTTGTGGATATGACTCACATCCGCCTCTAGTTTAACGTCCGATGAATCCGCTTAAACGTCTTCTATGAGTCGAGGATAAGCTTCCCATCCAATTTTCTTATAAATTGGCAAACAGGGTCTTTTAGAGTCAGATTCCCAAGACTATAGCATTTTTCTTCATCCTTGAAGAGATTCCACAATTTAAGAATTTTACGATGCACCAATCCACAAGAATGCGTCTCAAGAGTCAATAAGATATCATCTAATGACTCTTTACTCAGTCCATTCTTAATGAAGAAAATTTTATCTTCTCTATTTGCGGAAACCATCCCCAAAGTACGACATCGCTTGTTACAGTTCCATCATCCACATTTGTGACAGACTTGTAACCTTTTTGCTCTTCTCCTTTTAGAATATGAACTTCTTCCAAGACTGGGCATATATGAGTCAAATGAAATTGAGGACTCACCTGCTAATCGGACCTTTGCTTCAATTATCCAGCGTACATCTTCTGACATACCTTCGTGCATTAACAGTCTCAATCTTTCACATCGAACTTTGTAAATTTTTCTCAGAGCATTTTGAGGAATAAAAGAAAAATGTTTGCTTAGGTTTGAAAGAATGACATCCATTTTGAAAGAAAAGAAGGGTTCAGTTATTTTGGGAAACTGAAAAATAAACCGACTTGAGAGTCACGGAGTACCGTATCCGCCACTTAACTGGCAACACAAAGAACTCAAGAACTTGGTTTTCTAGGAATGATTGAGTCTTTGTCCATTAACTTTAAGCGCATTACCATTCCTAGGATCCTCAATATCTATGGCCCCAGAGGATACACGTGTTTGACAACAAAAGAACCGCGCCTCCTAGATCTCAATTTTCTAAGGAGTAGATGCATATGATAATCTCAAAGCAAAACTTTTTCGACCAATTTCCGCAGCTTTTGCAAAAGGTGTAACAGACCTTGAATAAAGTAGGCCAATAAAATCCATACTGCAAGATTTTCGCAGTTGTTGTCGCTGAAAAAAAAAATGACCTCCACATGCTTCCGAGTGACAAAATTTAATGTCACTACCTACCTCATTGTCGGGCACACAGCTATTTTTTTTTCTCTTTTTTTTTATTCATAATGCAGATGGAGAAGGTTCATCACCTCCATTTCTGCATTCTCTGGAAGTTCATGATACTATTTGAGGCGGTGTCCATTTACGATGAAAGCTTTGACAGTGACCTTACTTTTAATCTGAACAAGCACTGTAAGGAAAACCTTAGTAACAATAAATGGTCCATCCCATCTAGACCTTAATTTGCCATGCATGAGTCGGAGGCGGGAGTTATAGAGGAGAACTTTTTGACCAATCTCGAATGTTTTCCTCAGAATCAACTTATCATGGAAGGCTTTGGTCTTCTCCTTATAAAGTTTGGAACTTTCATAAGCCTCCAAGCGGATCTCCTCCAATTGTCAGTACTGCAGCTTCCTCTCTATACCGCTTGATCTAGGTCCAAGTTGCACCTTTTCACCGCCCATAATGCACGATGCTCAATTTCCACCGGCAAGTGGCAAGGCTTTTCCAAAAACAATCCGATACGGAGACATCCTGATTGGTGTCTTATAAGTAGTCCGGTAAGCCCATAAAGCATCCTCAAGCCTCTTGCTCCAATCCTTTCTGTTAGGTTGAACTGTCTTCTGAAGTATATGCTTGATCTCTCTGTTGGAAACCTCGGCTTGCCCATTAGTCTGGGGATGGTAAGGTGTAGAAACTCTGTGTAGAACTCCATACTTTTTCATCAAGGCTTCCATGCTCCGATTACAGAAGTGCGAACCCTGATCACTAACGATAGCTTTCGAAACTCCAAACCTGCAGAAAATCTGTGATCTAACAAAATTCACAACAACTTTGGAATCATCAGTTCGAGTAGTTTTCGCCTCCACCTACTTGGATACATAATCAACAGCTAGCAAAATGTAAACAAAACCAAAAGAAATAGGAAAGGGTCCCATAAAATCAATACCCCATACATCAAAAATCTCACAGAACAATAAGGATTTCTGGGGCATCTCATTCCTTCGAGAAGTGTTTCCTGTTCTTTGGCATTGATCACAAGATTTACAAAACACATATGCATCATGAAATAGAGTGGGCCAATATAATCCAGATTCCAAAACTTTCCTAGCAGTCCTTTGGGGACCAAAATGACCGCCACATGCAAGTGTATGACAAAAGCTAAGAATAGAATGGAATTCATTATCAGGCACGCATCTCCTAATGATTTGGTCACTACAAAATTTCCACAGATAAGGGTCATCCCACACATAATATTTTGACTCACTCTTCAATTTATCAATCTGAGCCCTAATAAAATGTGTAGGAAAACACCAAAGAACTAAGAAATTTATCAAATCAAAGAAACCAAGGAGTGTTACCTTGCAGCTTGAAAAGTCAAGCCATCGTGGAAGACATCATGGATAGGAGAAGAATCGCCTCTCTTAATCCGACTCAAGTGATCTGCCACCGTGTTCTCTCGCTCCACTCTTATATCCGATATAAATATCAAACTCCCCGTAAGAGCAACATCCACCTAATCAACCTAGGCTTTGCATCGGGCTTTTTAGGAGAAACTTCAAAGTGCATGATCTCGAAAATACAACCACTCTAGAACCAAGCAAATATGATCGAAATTTATCTAAAGCAAAAACAATTGCTAAAAGTTCCTTTTCGATTGTAGTGTAGTTGGCTTGTGCAAGATCTAAAGTCCTCGAAGCATAGGAAATGACATGAGGTACTTTACCGACTCTCTCTGTAAGGACCCCCAATGCATAATTAGAGGCATCACACATGAGTTCAAATGGGAGTGTCCAATCTGGTGGCTGGATGATAGGTGTACTGGTCAATGCTTGCTTCAAGTGATTGAAGGCATCCTTACATCTCTGGTCAAAGTGAAACTCTACATCTTTTTGCAACAAGTTGGACAGTGGAAGGGCAATTTTGCTAAAATCCTTTATGAACCGCCGATAGAAACCTGCATGACCAAGGAAAGAACGAACCTCCCGCACGCATGTGGGGTAAGATAGGCATGAAATGACATCTATTTTTGCAGGATCTACCTCAACACCCTTGCTAGATACTATATGCCCTAAAACTATACCTTGTTCTACCATGAAATGACATTTCAAAAATTCAGGACAAGGTTAGTTTCAATGCACTTATGCAAAACCCGATCCAAACTATCCAAACATGCATCAAAGGAAGAGCCATAGACAGTAAAATCATCCATAAACACATCCATGCAACTCTCTAAAAATTCAGAGAAGATACTGACCATACACCTTTGAAAGGTTCCCGAAGCGTTGCACAGACCAAAGGGCATTCTTCTGTATGCAAATGTTCCAAATGGACAGTGAAAGTGGTCTTCTCTTGGTCTTCTGGGGCTATATGAATCTGAAAATAGCCCGAATATCCATCCAAGAAACAGTAATGCGACTTGCCGACCGCCTCTCCAACATCTGATCAATGAAAGGCAATGGAAAATGATCTTTCCTAGTGGCCTGGTTAAGCCGCCTATAATCAATGCACACCCGCCAACTGTTCTGGATTCTTGTGGGTAGGAGCTCATTGTTCTGATTTGTAATTATTGTGACTCCAGATTTCTTTGGAACCATTTGCACTGGGCTCACCCATTTACTGTCAGATATGGGATAAATAATGCCAGCTTGCAGCAGCTTGGTCACTTCCTTCTTCACCACATCCAGAATCAGGGGATTTAGTCTCCTTTGGGATTGCCTTACTGGCTTGGTACCTTCCTCCAATAAAATCCTATGCATACATATGGAGGGACTAATACCAGGAATGTCTGCAAGTGTCCATTCGATGGCCCGCTTATGCTGCTTCAAAACCTGTAGTAATTTTTCTTCTTGTTCAGGTTGTAGATTCTTAGCGACAATCACTGGCAGCTTCTCATCATCTTCTAAATATGCATATTTAAGGTGGTCTGACAAAGTCTTTAGCTCTAAGGATGGGGGATACACAATAGAAGGCAGCAAGCTATTTGAAACAAACAACTCAGCAGCATTAAATTCGATATAATTTTGACTCATATTTTTATATGCTGCATCAGTCAAATAAGTACCTGCATCATCACTCATAACTGCATAAATCTCAAAGACATGCAAAGACACATGGTTCAAGATCACAAATGACTAACACATATATCACAAGTGACAGAATCTAGAAAGTTAACAATATCAGGGAATTCAGCACTCATATCAGCATAAGTATCATCAACCAGCATTTCAATCATATCAACATGGAAAACAGAATGCTCCTCTAGGGGATGTCTCATGGCCTCAAAAATGTTAAATTGTACCACATCGTCGCCAAATTCCATGGAAAAGGTGCCAGTATACACATTTATCTTGGTTTTGGCTGTCTTAAGGAAAGGTCTGCCTAGGATCAATGGAGCATGATTTGTTGAAGACTCATCTTCCATGTTTAGAATATAGAAGTCCGCTGGAAAAATTAGCTCATTCACCCGAACTAACACATCTTCTAGCACTCCTGCAGGATGAGCAGTGGTCCTATTTGCTAACTGAATCACTATACCAGTAGGTTGCAAAGTGCCAATGTTCAAGGACTGATATATTGACATAGGCATGACATTAATCGAAGCACCCAAGTCTAGCATTGCATGTTCAAATTTAGAGTTACCTATCGTGTAAGGAATTGTGAAAGTTCCAGGATCTTTGCATTTTTGTGGCATGCTTGGTAGAATCATTGCAGAAACATTTCTGCCCATGCTTATTTTCTCGTACCCTTAAGTCTTCTCTTGTGAGTACACAACTCTTTGAGGAATTTGGCATACTTGGGAATCTGCTTGATTGCATCAAGGAGGGAAATATTGATTTCCACATTCCTGAATGTATCCATGACTTCTCTTTCTATTTCTGTTTGCGCAGTATGCTTGGACTGTGTGACTCTATTTGGAAAAGGTAGTGGAATGGTCAGATTTGAATTCTCTGCACATTTCTTCTGTGTCACAGATTTTTGGACTGAGCTATCCACTTTCTTCTGTTTCTGGTCACCTTCTGGTTGCTGCACTTGTAGTTCAAGTTGTGGTGGAGTAGGACCGTCAACTTCTCTGCCACTTCTCAAGCTAATGGCACTTACATTGCATCTTGGGTTGTTAATTGTTTGTGAAGACAATTGGTTTGATCCTTGGCTTTTCAATTCACTCACGGTGGTGGCCAGCTGCCCAATCTGAGTTTGCAAGTTCTGAATGGTGGCATTGACATTTTGTTGGAACTGAACATTATTTGTAGCCATCTATTTCATCAAATCTTCCAATTGTGGAAATAGGTTTGCCCCAATGAATTAATATGTTAAGTTTTGATGATGACAAATACAAGACAAAAAGAATGATGCTTATGCTTTATAGTTGTGCTTAATAAATGACAAATGCATCACAAAAGAATGTTGATCATGTTACATAAATGTGTTTAATGAGATATATGTAACATTTATCATATAATATATCCAATAATATTTTATATGAGTTATAAATGAATTAATATTGGATATGTCTATGAAAGTCTTGTATGCATGTTAGACTAACTAGAGTTATACATTTATGAATCATGCATATGAAGATATTGAGTTATGAATTTGGACTAACTATGTTTGGTTAAGTGAGTAATACTTTGTAGGATAGTCCAAGTACCAAAAGTAAGCATTGCAACAAGAAAGCAAAAGAACACAACTATGCTCAACTCAAGGAGAATGAAAATGAAAAGATGTTCCAAGCATTTACAAGTTTTGAAGAGAAGATTTTCTTTGGAAGCTTGGATTACATCAAGAAGTGATGGTGGCAAAAGATCTAGTCCAACATCTTCAAGATTAGCTTATAGGACTTAGATCTTGTGTAAAGGTAAAAAGGAATCACACTAAGCTCAAACAAGTTTTAAACATATTTATAAGTGTTTCTAAAATGTTAAATGCCCAACAAACTATTTTTGGAAAGCTAGTCTTGGTGGTATTTCAAATCTATGAAAAATAGTCAAGTTTGTGTTTTGCAAAACTGACATATACTTACTATTTTGATCATAACTTTTAAAATACTTTGAGTTTTACTTTGAAACTTATCTCATTTGAAAATAGACTCAAAGATCTTTCCAATGACTGGTTATTTGCTTTAAACGGATAATAAACGAAAAAGTTATGACCAATTAAAGTTTGAGTTTTGAAAATATGACCTTTGGTTACTATTTTGATCATATCTTTCAAAATACTTTGAGTTTTGTTTTGAAACTTCTTTCATATGAAAATAGACTCAAAGAGCTTTCCAATGAGTGGTCATTTGCTTTAATTGGATAAGAAATGAAGAAGTTATGACCTTTAAAGTCGGATTTGAAAACCAGAAATGGCGTAATCGATTACACAAACCATGTAATCGATTACAAACGTCGACAGAAGCCAGTGTAATCGATTACACAGAGTATGTAATCGATTACAAAGTGCCAGAAGCTTGTAATCGATTACATGAAGCTTGTAATCGATTACAAAGTGCCTCAGAAAGCTTGTAATCGATTACATGAAGCTTGTAATCGATTACAAAGTGCCCAGAACGTTTCTAACGGCTATAAACGGCTAGTTTTCATAGAAAATCATTTCTAAACACCTCCAACGGCTCTAAAACTCATTGGGCTATAAATAAAAGTGTTTGGGCATCAAAAACAAGTTGGAGAACATTCTGAAAATTACCCTTGAACATTGAAAACGAAATTCATCATCTTTTTCTCTAAATTCTTTGTTTTGAGCTAAGTGTGTAAATCCTTTATACCCATTGAGCTTCAACTTGTATTATCTACTCTTGAGAGAGTTTTCTATCATCTACTTTGTTCTTCAAGTTGTATATCCACTCTTGTGAGAGTTTCTATTCTTTCTCTTCATCTTGAAATCATTGTAAGAGGGTGAGGTATCCCTCAAGAGAGAAAAGGGTGAGGTATCCCTTATAGTGAGACTCAAACACAAAGGGTGAGGTATCCCAAAGGTGTTGTGAGTGCTCTTCATTGTAAAGGTCATCAAGCACCTGTGAAGCTTGAAGAATTGGAGGCTCTAGCCCAAGGGTGAGGTATCCCAAGGTGTGAGGAGTGCTCTTGTATGTACAAAGATTTTTCTAGCACCCGTAAAGTCTAGAAGATAGTGAAGAAAATCTCAAGTTAAGCTTGGGGACTGGATGTAGGCTACAAGTGGTTGGTGGCTGAACCAGGATAAATTCTTGAGTTTGATTCTCTCTTCCCTACACTCTTTAAATTCAGCATTTAGTGAAATATATTTATCTATTGCATATCTTGATGTTTTGATTGTTACAACTTGATATCTAGCTTATTCACTTAGTTCATCATATATTCCAAGTTGTATTTGAGTAATCCTCAATAGTTGTACATTTATTAGACTTATTCCACTGCATTTATTAATTGAGTTATTCAAAATGCATAATTTGTCAAAGTTGCATTAAAACTAGTCATCACCCAATTCACCCCCTCTTGGGTAATGGTTGCCATGGCTAACAAGTGGTATCGAGCTTCGTGCTTTCTGGTAAAAGCTAACACTTGGAGTTAAAGATCTTTGTTTGTTTGGCAACCATTAAAAGCTTTTCAAAATGAATGGTTTTGAAATTGATAAACCACCATTCTTTGATGGTGTGAATTTCGTTATTGAAAGCTAGAATGGAAATCTATATGCAATCTATTGATATTGATTTGTGGGATATTATGCTTGATGGATTTACTTGCAAATCAAAACAAACTTGGAATGACTATGATAAGAAATGCTTTTCATTGAATATTAGAGCAATGCAAATATTGAGAAGTAGTTTAAATGACGATGCTTATGCTAAAATTAAGAGTTGCTCTAGTGCTAAAGATATATGGGATACTCTTGATTCCATCTATCTTGCTAATAATGATTTCTTGCAAAAAGTTGTATATAGAGAGCAAGAAGAGCAAAAGCCTCTAAAGGAAGACAATATTGAAAAATGTCCTCAAGAAGATGTTCTTGAATCTTGGATGGACAACAATGAGGAAGATGGTGATTCCCTTAAAAAGGACTTTGAGGTAAATAATGATAAACTATATTATAGTCCTTCCTATAATGAGCTAAAATGTGCATATGATGAATTGCATGATGGTTTGTTGCTTTTAGAAAAGAAAAACTCATCTTGCTTGGAAAACATTTCCTCCATTGAAAATGAAATTAATATCTTGAAAAATGAATATGCTTTTCTTGATGAGGAAATGCCTTTAAAATGTGAAACCTCAACTTCTTGTGAAAAATGCATTAATTTAGAAAATCAAGTTGAGAACTTATATTGTGAATTTGCCAAAGCTAATGATTCTATTTGCTTACAATCCATGTGTGTTAATAAGAATGCAATTGATACTATTTCACATGGAAATTCAAGTAAGGCTTGTGGCAAAAATGACATAGAATATAAAAATAACAAAAGGCTTATGTTTTCCAAAAATGATCTTCAAAGGACCAAGTCATCATTAAATTCAATTGTTTGCAATTTTTGTGGTCATCTAGGACATATTTCTCATTTATGCAATTATAGAAGAAATTCTTATATGAGAAATAATATGGTATGGGTTCCTAAAGGTCTTAAAGGTTCTAGTACTAACATTGAAGGACCCAAGATGAAGTGGGTACCAAAAAGTCCTCCTAGTGTTTCAATTATGCAGAAAACTTCTCAAAAGGATGGATTAATTGGTCAAAAGAAAAATGAATCATCAAAGGGAATGCTTCTAAAACCCATTGGTAGAAGTTTTGATCAAAGAAGGAAGACGACTTCAAACGAAGCTTCTCAAGTACAAAATGTGGAACTTTCAAAGTTCAAAACACCAAAAGAGAAACAATGGGTAAGGAAAAGAGCTTCCTTGATCATTAAGGCCAAGGTATCAAAAGTTTCTACCTCTTATGCACATTCACTTGTAAAGTCAATGAATTTGAGGTATATTTCTTGTAGGCCTTAAGTGATTAATTGAATCATGTGTACTTGGTAAAATTTGAATATTATATATAGCACATGATTATATTATTGTTACACCCTTTACTCACTACCTTGCATATCTCTTGATAATAAGGTATTCTATGACTATGGATGCTTTCTATATTTTAAATTTTCTATACATTTCTACTTGTGATAATATGCTAGATAAGTTCACTTCTTGTTTGAAGTAGCACATTTGATAAAAATATCTTAGAACTTGGCATATTGGATAAATCATAACTCTTGCTGCATAATGTTATAATTTTCTGCATCATTTGTAGTTTTTGCATAAATGTGAGCTTTGGATCAAGAACTGGTCAGTTTTTATGCTTACATGATGTTTGGAATTGTTTTGGAAAGTTTTGGAATTAATTTGAAAGCTTTGAGTTCGGACCTTTATTGTTTGAAGTGCAAAACTGAATTGAAAGCTTGTAATCGATTACAAGACCTCTGTAATCGATTACATGCAGGCTCGCCAAGCATTCCAAGCAAAGTCAGAGAGCGTGTAATCGATTACACATACTATGTAATCGATTACAATATTTCCAGAACTCATGTAATCGATTACACCAACCCTGTAATCGATTACAAGGTTCCCAAAAAGTTGGTAATCGATTACACCAAACATGTAATCGATTACATGGATTCTGAGAGGGCTGGTAATCGATTACACACATATTGTAATCGATTACACAGGCTTTAAAAATGGTTTTAAGTGCTGGAATGACCATTTTCACTCAAAATTGTCTATATATCATGAAAGCATGCATATTATTGGCTATGAGCTTAATGGTAATTGATTGTTTACATTTGCTATGCTCAAATTACATACTATAAAAAATTTGATATCTATAAAAGCATAATGGATTAATGATCAATGACTAACCCCTACGGATCCAAAATTGGTGGATACCAAAGAAATTGCTTTAAATTATGTTGTAGGGTGACCATTAGCTCAAGCATGCAAATGAAGTGAAAAATAACCATGCTACTTGAGGTTGGGAAAACTTAAAATGGTCCAAGTTCTCCAAAAATGATGAAAAACATAAAAAGAAAGACATGGAGAACCACAACATTCTCAAGGGGCCTTGAGGCATAGAAGTTGGAATCATCTACAAAAACTCAAAGAGTACACTTTTTGTGATATTAATCTCTTATCCTTACTTATACTTTAAATTGTATATCATGTGATATTTGGATAAGTAAAGATTCGTTTTTATGCCTTATAATGCCTTAAGTTGTGCTTTTCTAGCATCATGTTTTAAAAATATTTTTATATATGCTAACATGTTAGATATGCACACATTTTACTTGGAATGACATGTTATGGCAATATCTTTATTCTTGAGCTTGTGACCAATTCTCTTCGCTCAAATATGTAAATTCACTTGCTCATAAGTCATTCTAATCCATTCTCTTTGATGCCTAATTGTCTTACATACTCACTTGGAGATTGAAAAGTAAAATGTTATATGTCCTCTTATTTGAAATTGCTAGATATGTTCCTATGTTAAAAACAAGAAGTAAATGATTTCAAAAGATATAATTCCATAGTTTTTCAATTCTTGCATTACAATAAGAGACTTTTTGCTCTTGCTTGGTATGTATGCATACTAAAATTCCTTACTTGATATTACATGCCTTACATGATCATTGTTTGCCCCAAAATGCTTATATAAGTTTTGATGTTGATCATGTGTTTCTTGATAAACTTGAATCTTGCCTTGAAAATGCTCAAACTATGCTTTTGGATTCAAGTGCATATATCATTCTTTTGTTCTCTTTAGAGCTAACAATTCATGGTTGATAATGTGGTACATGTTTTACATTTTATATCAACCTAAATTATGTTTGTAAATAAGTTTAAATGATATTTGATGCTAACCTTTTTTTGAGAACTTTTGAAATATAGTCATCAAATATTGAAATGTCAAGCATATGTGGATAAATGAGAAATGTTGAAGGAAGAGGAACATGAGGAGACTTTCTTCAAGTGCAATGGAATGAAATACTCAATGGAAGAAAGTACAAGGACCTATAAATGAAGAACATTCTAAAGGAGCATCACTTTCTATCTAACCCAATAAGTATCTCTATCCCTAAACTATTGCGGTATTTTATATGCTATGGATTATATGATACTTATTGATAAATTGATCTTAAATGATTAGATGCCTTCCTTACATGAGAAGTATGCTTAGCATTGACAAAGTACTTAATTGGATTTGAACTTGTCTTAAGAACTTGAAAGTATTTTCACCTCATATTTGTCTTGAAAATTTGGAAATCATTTGATTTGTGCTATAAATGTAGTATTCTCTTCTTTTGCTTTGAAAAATGTTATTAAATCTTGAGAGAATGCTTAAGTTTCTAAATAGATCTTTTGAAATGTTCTATAGAGCTCATCTTGATACTTCAAAAGATAAGCCTTGTTCTTCAAAAGTGTTTTATCTTTTCAAGGCTCTTGTTTAATAAGAAAGGGATGAGATGTACTTTCAAATGTTCTTTTGATTTGGATGTGATCATTCTCAAGGAATATGTGGTTTAATATAAAATCTTTTTACCGTTCTAAAATGCTTTTGGAAATGTAATGTGTTATTATAAAAGTCTTTTTGAAAGGGGAGAAGTCTTAAAAATAGTTTTTGATTGATGGATGAAGAATATGTATCATTGCCTTACTTTTTGATAATGTGCTTACATGATCTTGGCATGCATACTTCCCTTATCTTACTTCTCTTATATATCTTTCTTTCATATCCCTATTGACTAAATATATGCATATCTATGTTGAACTATTATGTTTTATTTTTTTAATATGCATATTTTGAGGGGGAGCCTAGCACTTAAATTATTGTTTATAACTCTTGGCTTATATTCTTGTTTGACATGAAGAATTTTATTGTTAATACTATCAACATGTCAACAAAGATCCTCTCTTATTCTCTTTCCCTATATCAATGAAAGAAGGTAAACATTCTTAAACTTCATATCTTTTGATTCTTTCATTGAGAAATGCTTGATATGTGATAAGTTGTATGATCCGTCATTTGAAAACCTCAATTCCATGATCTTACACGAATATTTTGTAACTCCTAACAAATGATATCAAGTGGTACTTATTTATCATGTGGTATGCAATATATTATATGCTAGACATAATTTCTTAAGCTTATTGTTATCATATGTTAAATGTTGATGTACCAAAATGTAACAAGCTTTACATGAATAATCTCTTCATATCTTAAAAGCATGCTTGTCTCATCTATCTATTCTTGAATCCTGTGTAGAATCAACTAAGGGGAGACAGTTTTGATTTGAATAACTTAAAGAAGTTTATGGTTTTGATGATCCTACCCTTTTGACAAAGATGAGTTTTATCTATAAGGGGAGAGAAAATTATTATCTTTCCTTCCTAAGCCTTTTTGTTGATGTCAAATAGGGGGAGAGAAAATTGGAGAGAAAAATATGTGCTTGTGTTTAATTGTTTGATATGCTTACATGAATATCTATCCTTATATATTGCTAAACATATTTTTTCTTTGGTGATTTGTCATCATCAAAAAGGGGGAGATTGTGGAAATAGGTTTGCCCCAATGAATTAATATGTTAAGTTTTGATGATGACAAATACAAGACAAAAAGAATGATGCTTATGCTTTATAGTTGTGCTTAATAAATGACAAATGCATCACAAAAGAATGTTGATCATGTTACATAAATGTGTTTAATGAGATATATGTAACATTTATCATATAATATATCCAATAATATTTTATATGAGTTATAAATGAATTAATATTGGATATGTCTATGAAAGTCTTGTATGCATGTTAGACTAACTAGAGTTATACATTTATGAATCATGCATATGAAGATATTGAGTTATGAATTTGGACTAACTATGTTTGGTTAAGTGAGTAATACTTTGTAGGATAGTCCAAGTACCAAAAGTAAGCATTGCAACAAGAAAGCAAAAGAACACAACTATGCTCAACTCAAGGAGAATGAAAATGAAAAGATGTTCCAAGCATTTACAAGTTTTGAAGAGAAGATTTTCTTTGGAAGCTTGGATTACATCAAGAAGTGATGGTGGCAAAAGATCTAGTCCAACATCTTCAAGATTAGCTTATAGGACTTAGATCTTGTGTAAAGGTAAAAAGGAATCACACTAAGCTCAAACAAGTTTTAAACATATTTATAAGTGTTTCTAAAATGTTAAATGCCCAACAAACTATTTTTGGAAAGCTAGTCTTGGTGGTATTTCAAATCTATGAAAAATAGTCAAGTTTGTGTTTTGCAAAACTGACATATACTTACTATTTTGATCATAACTTTTAAAATACTTTGAGTTTTACTTTGAAACTTATCTCATTTGAAAATAGACTCAAAGATCTTTCCAATGACTGGTTATTTGCTTTAAACGGATAATAAACGAAAAAGTTATGACCAATTAAAGTTTGAGTTTTGAAAATATGACCTTTGGTTACTATTTTGATCATATCTTTCAAAATACTTTGAGTTTTGTTTTGAAACTTCTTTCATATGAAAATAGACTCAAAGAGCTTTCCAATGAGTGGTCATTTGCTTTAATTGGATAAGAAATGAAGAAGTTATGACCTTTAAAGTCGGATTTGAAAACCAGAATGGCGTAATCGATTACACAAACCATGTAATCGATTACAACGTCGACAAGTCGTAATCGATTACACAGAGTATGTAATCGATTACAAAGTGCCAGAAGCTTGTAATCGATTACATGAAGCTTGTAATCGACACAAAGTGCTCAGAAGCTTGTAATCGATTACATGAAGCTTGTAATCGATTACAAAGTGCCCAGAACGTTTCTAACGGCTATAAACGGCTAGTTTTCATAGAAAATCATTTCTAAACACCTCCAACGGCTCTAAAACTCATTGGGCTATAAATAAAAGTGTTTGGGCATCAAAACAAGTTGGAGAACATTCTGAAAATTACCCTTGAACATTGAAAACGAAATTCATCATCTTTTTCTCTAAATTCTTTGTTTTGAGCTAAGTGTGTAAATCCTTTATACCCATTGAGCTTCAACTTGTATTATCTACTCTTGAGAGAGTTTTCTATCATCTACTTTGTTCTTCAAGTTGTATATCCACTCTTGTGAGAGTTTCTATTCTTTCTCTTCATCTTGAAATCATTGTAAGAGGGTGAGGTATCCTCAAGAGAGAAAAGGGTGAGGTATCCTTATAGTGAGACTCAAACACAAAGGGTGAGGTATCCCAAAGGTGTCATGTGAGTGCTCTTCATTGTAAAGGTCATCAAGCACCTGTGAAGCTTGAAGAATTGGAGGCTCTAGCCCAAGGGTGAGGTATCCCAAGGTGTGAGGAGTGCTCTTGTATGTACAAAGGTTTTTCTAGCACCCGTAAAGTCTAGAAGATAGTGAAGAAAATCTCAAGTTAAGCTTGGGACTGGATGTAGGCTACAAGTGGTTGGTGGCCGAACCAGGATAAATTCTTGAGTTTGATTCTCTCTCCCTACACTCTTTAAATTCAGCATTTAGTGAAATATATTTATCTATTGCATATCTTGATGTTTTGATTGTTACAACTTGATATCTAGCTTATTCACTTAGTTCATCATATATTCCAAGTTGTATTTGAGTAATCCTCAATAGTTGTACATTTATTAGACTTATTCCACTGCATTTATTAATTGAGTTATTCAAAATGCATAATTTGTCAAAGTTGCATTAAAACTAGTCATCACCCAATTCACCCCCCCTCTTGGGTAATGGTTGCCATGGCTAACACCAATGATGGCTCGGATAGAGTGGTTACTGGACTTGGCAACATGAGGGGCTACTGCACAGGTGGCTGCACAGTTTGTTGTTGTCTGAATGCAGGTGGTTGGTATTTGTTGTCAGGACCTACAGCTTGGTATCTAAATTGCTACTGCTGTTGGGGTTGTTGTTGTTGACCAGAATTCCCATATCTCAAGTTAGGATTGTCCTTCCAGCTAGGGTTATAGGTATTAGAAAATGGATCATATCTGGGCTGCTGCTGTGATTGCTGATATTGGGGTCTACCAGGAAAAATACCACCTGCTGCAATATGATTGCTTCGAAAAATAGAACCACCATCCTGAAGTGTGGGGCATGCATCAGTAGGATGAGATGAACAAGAGCAAATGCCACACACAGTTGCAGTCATCTGCATTGGTGCTTGTTGTCCCACTGCTAACTGCTTCACCAAAGAAGTCAATTCATCAAGTCTGTGTTGTGTTGGTCTACATAAGATGATTGAATCTCATTGACTCCTCTGGTTGAGGTAATAATTCGTGTGCCAAATTGTTGGGTGTTGGCTGCCATGTTTGCTATCAAAACTCTCGCTACTACAGGGGTCTTGTCTACTAAGGCTCCTCCAGAGGCAGCATCCACCATGCTTCTGTCATTTGGCAGCAAGTCTTCATAGAAATATTGAATTAAGAGTTGATCGGTGATTTGGTGGTGGGGACAGCTCGAGCACAGCTTCTTGAATCTTTCCCAATATTCATGCAAGGTCTCTCCTGTCATTTGTCTTATGCCACAAATATCTTTTTTAATGGCAGCAGCTCTAGAGGCAGGGAAAAATTTCTCTAAGAACAACCGCTTCATGTCAGTCCAACTTGTTACTGAACCTGGTGAAAGATAAAATAACCAATCCTTGGTTGTATCAGCAAGTAAGAAAGGAAATGCCCTCAGCTTGATGTGCTTTTCGAGATCCCATGTGGCTTCATGGTTGAACAAACCACATGGAACTCCTTTAGATGCTTATGGGGATCCTCACCGCAAAACCGTGAAACTTGGGCAACAAATGTATTAATCCGCATTTTAACTCAAAATCAAAGCATCAAGATCCGGGTATTGAATACACAAAGACCGGTTAGTTATATCGAGCAAAGCAAGTTCCTTAAGAGTTCTATTCTCAGTATGTTATTAGCCATGGT
This sequence comes from Ormosia semicastrata, assembly GCA_029884595.1. NCBI lineage: Eukaryota > Viridiplantae > Streptophyta > Magnoliopsida > Fabales > Fabaceae > Ormosia > Ormosia semicastrata. The sequence continues at coordinate 22,583,118 of JAQQTO010000053.1, read as the reverse complement.
CTCGAATTATTCAAGATCTCAATTTCACTCCCAATATTAAGATCAAATTGAAGTAATTCTTGCACTTGGCCTACGAGCTCTAATCAACCTACGCAAGTATCTATCAATCTCGTGGATCAAAGTCAACCAAGTTATCGTGCTCTGACCTAGTCATGCATCACACAAAAACAAATAAATAAGCAAAATATACTAGACAATGGATAAAAATGTTTAGAAAAGTTAATAAAAAGCAAAAGTTAGTAAAAACACTTAAAATGAAAAGATTACACTTACTAATCCCAAGAATTTACGCCAAAATTTTGACGAGCGCCGAACTCAGTAAAATTATAACCGAAGTTATTACCTAAGCTTGTAGCACAGTGACAACACCGGATCATCTCCACAAGGATTGTAGATGCAATTTAATCAAATCAAGTGAAAGTTAGCAAAGAGGGGTTTGATAGTTTAAGATCGCACTTAACAAAATTAAAGGAAAAAATAACAATTAAAGAGCAGTCAATTTAGAAACCTATCCAAGATTTGGTGGATTCAATCATAGACCCTTCATAGAACACTTGAAGTGCAATTGAATTGTTAATTTGGATCTAACCGAGATCTCTGCATCAAATCCAGAATTCATACTAGACGATCGTCTAAAATTCAATTAACAAGTGATAAACACAAATTGCAATCACGTCATTCATGAAGATCTATGTTAATTTCAAGTACCAAATTCAATTAACTTAGGCACAAATCAGTAACCTAACCTTTTCAATTCTATGATTAATTTAGATCAATCAGTTCTAAGTTTCATCACAAATCTCAATCTTCATTTATATGATTAGTTTAGATCAATCAGTTCTAAGTTTCATCACAAATCTTAATCTTAAACCAAGATCAAATCAGATCAACATAAATAGAATCACCATTCATGCATTCAAGATCAAGAAGAAGAAAGAAGAAGAAGAAAAGAGAAATTCAATTACAAATCAAATACAATACATAACCAAGGTCTCAAGAATCCAAACCACAATCTCTTCAAGAGTTCTAAATGTTGGTGTATGCCCTAGAGGCTAATACATTTTCTGTATTTACATATATTCTATTATACTATTTTATATATGAGGCATTTCATTTATTGTGTTCTTTTTTTATAAACATAATAAAGTCCTTAGAATAGTAAGTTTGATGCCATAGGACATCAAGTGGATGACTTGATCGTGGATCCTTTTGGTTACAACACTATTCTTAAATGTCCCTAGTCAAGTATTATTGTTAATTAAGACAACAATAATACATTGAGACTAGTATGTGCAGAGACTGATGACCACATCTCATGGGTCATGGATATGAGATATCAAGTCTTCACATGGGTACATATTAGAGTAATGATGTACTGGACTGACCCACCATGAGAACGCTACATGGATCGTTACGTGAGTGTCATAAGTGATTCTCATAGTGACAATGGTGTTTGTGGTCCTTTGACCTGAAATCACTACGATTCCTACATGAGGAGTTGTGTGTTTTAATGCCATCAAACGTCATCTGTAACAAGGTGATTATAAAGTTGGTTATTGGACATACCGCAAATCATGCAGAGGGATGTGAGTGACCTAGATGGGATTTGTCACTCCTACATAATAAGAGCGATATCTTCGGGGCCCCTGATTGAGTGAGACTGCGAAATGCATGGTCATGCTCAAATGAGTCAATATGAGATATTGATCTCATTTATTGTTACAAAGTCTACTCGAGTATCAGGAAACGAATGATTGGACTATACAAGGGTGACGCATTCCATGCCTTGTGTTCAATCTAGATATCTTGACAAAGGGACTAAACGACACAGAAACATTGGTTACGAAAAGGTTATGTCAAATCACTGACATTCTTATTACTTGGGTAGCAGTGATGTGTTGCTAGATATCGCTCATTGCTTGTAATATTAAAATGGGATTTTAATATTACTGCCAACGTAATAAGAACCTGCAGGGTCACACACATAGAGCAGACTAAAATTGGAGTAATGGATCCAAGTTGGACTCAGATTCAAATATGGGCCAGACTCATAACAAATGGGTCTAGGGTTGCATAGCTTACCTTGTTGCTGCTCACACTCACTTAAGGTAGTCACTATTATAAATAGTACTGCTAAGGGGGCTGCTAAGAGACATAATTCTGAACCCTAGCCGTACCTACAGAAAAGTGAGTGAGAGAGCGACAGGTTTCTTCTCTTCTCTTCGCAGCTAGCACTGTGTGAGAGACGTGAGGCTCCTCTTTGCGGACGTTGGACGTTCATGAGTCTGTTCGTGTGGATACCGCAGAGACATCGTTTCTATTACAGTGTTAGTGATTCACGCTTCAAGAGGTAAATCATTTAAAAACTCGAATTATGGCTTTTTCGCATGGATCCTTGGTGGGAATCCCTGTTTTTCGCTGCGTGTTGTATCCGCAAAATTCCCAACACTAAATTGACCAAAAGTAGCTTAGCCCTCCATTACCACGAAGGGGAGCATCAAAATATACAAAAGCTATGAGAAACTATGAAGAAACAAGAAGAAACTATGAGAGAAATGAAGGGAATACAACTCAGGTCTTTCATGATAACCAATGGTGCCTTTTATAGAAGTCTAGGGTAACAAAATGACAAAGGGAGTGGGTGGATGAGTGGGTTGGTGAGTAGAGTAGTTGAGAGGGTTGGTGAGTGGAGTAGTTGAGAGGGTTGGTGAGTGAAGTAGTTGAGAGGGTTGGTGAGTGAAGTAGTTGAGAGGGTTGGTGAGTGACGAAAATTTCTTGTCTGACTTGGAAGCCAAAAATGACTAACTATACTTCAGACCCATGAAAAGTACTCTTCATGAAAGTTGTAGATCTTTGTCTTGGCTATAACATGCATATCTGGATCGTCCAATTTGGCTTCCTACAGCCCAATATATGACCCAAATACCGCAGGTTGCTCAAACCCAACTTCAGCACCTCTGTTCCGACTTGCAAGCTCAAACTGACCCATTAGACTTCATTTTTTCAAAACGTGTTCTTCATGAAAGTTGTTTATTTGGATCTTAACTATCAAGTATCCAAATTTCAGCCCATCTCCATTATTACAGCTTGAGATATGATTTTATGAGTGCACACCGTTCGGATTCTAATGACAGAACCCGTATTCTGACTTCCATATAAACTTAGGTCCCTTAGACATCTGTTTAGGACTTTGAGCTCTTCATCAAAGTTGTAGAGCTTCCTCTGAGCTTTCCTACAAGGTAAAATTCATGATTATCAGATATCAGGAACTCAAGTTATGGCCAAAATACAGAAACAGTGTCAAATCTCAATAATGCTAAAAATATTCAATTAGGACCAATTTGAGCTCAAACTCACAAAATCATACCAAACTCAATCAATTAAGAATATGGAGAGTGTAAATGACTAAACATAAGGGTTTCTTAATGAATAAAATATGCAATTATCAGGGTGCAATAACCGATTATGAAATATCCATAAACGATTATTCACCAAGTCAGAAGCACAAACTTCTGTTTTTCAAAAGCCCATAATCAATTATGAGATTTCCATAACCGGTTATTCACTAAGTCAGAAGCACAGACTTCTATTTTTTAAAAGCCCATAATCGATTATGAGATTTCCATAACCGGTTATTAGTTTGTTTTAAAAGTTCTTGGTTAAGCAATAACCAGTAATGGAAATCAAATAACTGGTTATTGGAAACCAAATAACCGATTATGGAATATCCATAATCGGTTATCTGGGCAACTATAAAACGTGAATAACGACTAGTTTTTGCAATTTAATGCTCCCAACCACCACCAACGGCTCTAAAATGCATTGGGCTATAAATACAAGTGTTTGGGTATAAAAAGAAAGGGGGAAAACAATTTGAAAATAATTCTTGAGCATTGAACATGAGTTTCTAACTCTCTTTTCTCATAAATTCCTATTTTGAGCTTTAAGTGTGTGATTCCTTGATACCCATTAAGCTTCAATTTGTATTACCCACTCTTGTGAGAGTTTCCTTTCATCTATACTTTGATTATTCTGTAAAGAGGGCGAGTTATCCCTCAAAGGATTGTAAGGGTGAGGTATCTCTTGTTGTTGAGACTCAAGCACAAAGGGTGACACATCCCAAGGTGTGTTGAATGCTTTTGGTTGTAAAAGTTTTCAAGCACCTAGTCAAATTTGATGGTTTAGTGGAAAATCTCAGGTGTTTCACTTGAGGACTGGACGTAGGTCACAAGGGGTTACTGAACCAGGATAAATTCTTGTGTTTGCTTTTCTTAACTTTATCTCTTTACATTTGTGTGTTAATTATATATGCTTGAGTTGAACTTGATATCTAGCTTATTTGCTTGATTCATCCCATATCCCAAGTTGTATTTGAGTAATCTATAATAGTTGTACCTTTGTTATGCATGTTCCGTTGCATTTACTAATTGAGTGCTTCAAAATAGTTAATTTCGTAATGTTGTTTAAAAGTTTGTGATCACCCAATTCACCCCCCTCTTGAGTGATAATTGTCATGGCTAACATGTAGAACTAGAGTCAATTTACCATGTGTTATGACAAATGTCAACCATATTAGATTCATAACAAACATAAGAAAAAACATTACCTTTCCTTCCGGGCCAAGCCTTATACTTGTAGCATTCCTTCTTTATGTGCCCCTTCTTTTTGCAAAAGAAGCACCTAGACTCTTTCCTAATGTGAAATGTCTTTCATTCCTTTCTCTTTCTTCTTCTTCTTCCCTTGACTTTGATCTTGAGTCACCATAGGTGCACCTTCACCAATCTCTTGAGCAAGCCTTTATTCCTCTTGAACACATATGGTCAAAAGTTCATTGATTGACCATTTGTCCTTATGTGTGTTATAGGAAATCTTGAAAGGATCATATTGTGGTGGAAGTGAGTTCAAGATCAAGTGCACCAAAAAAGAATATGAAATGTCAACTTCATGAGATTTAAGTTAAGCTGTTATGTTCTTCATTTCCATGATGTGGTTATTTCTCACACCTTTGACTCCATTGAACTTCATGGATGACAATTTTGCTATAAGGGTGCTTCCCAATGCCTTATAAGATGCCTCAAATCGCTCATCAATAGCTTTCAAGAATTCCTTGACATTCTAGCAATTAAGAATTGAACCATGAATGCTAGAGGAAATACGTGTCTTGATGAACATAATTGAAAACGATTAGATCTTTCCAATCGTTTGTACAACGTAACTTCTTCCAAAGTACTGACATCATTGAGTTTAGTAGGCTCATCACTGCAGAAAGCATAATCAAGGTCCATGCACCCTAAATGGAGAAGAACTTTCTCCTTTTAGTACTTATAGTTGTCACAAGTCAAAATGGGAACTTCAATTTTGTTATCAGAGATAACTAAAGGATTAATTGTTGCAAATACATAAATAAAACATGCTTACATCATATAATAAATCAAGGAAAAACTAATAACTTACTAATGTAAGTTATACATACATGAATTAATATGTCATCAAAATCTACTTGTGGAATAAGATTTTAACATAAAATAGATTCATTTAAAATTCCTTATGATAAACCTAATAAATTATTATCATCTCCTAATACATATGGGCTATTTAAAATATAAAAATAATTTAATTATTTTATCCTAATTAATTATAAAAATTATGATAAATCCCTATAAGCAAATTTATTATACTAATCATAATTAATTATAATATATCATATTTAACCAACATATCATTTTCTTTAATACAAGATAGGATTAAGGATGAATGTATTAGAGAGAAAATAGGAGTAACACTTATTGTGAAAAAGATGAGAAAATCTCGCCATAAGTGGTTTGGACATGTAAGAAGAAGATCTTTAGAAGTCCCTATAAAAAAAGTAGATCAGGTGGAGAATAGTCTGATAAATAGAGGTAAAGGAAGACCAAAAAAGATTATAGGTGAAACAATAAAAAAAATAGATTTGAATGACATTTCTAAAGTATTGGTTTATGATAAGACAAGATGACGTCGTTTGATTCATGTAACTGACTCCACCTAATGAAAAAATACTTAGTTATTATTGTTATTATTGTGCAATTATAATTAAGAATGTTGTGGCACTCTTTGATATATAATGAACTAATCACAAATATAATATGCGAAAGAAGAAATTAAAAATCATATAAAAATCACATATAACACATCCAATCATTTAATTAAATACATGTCATATGAAAAGGTAAAAGAAGCTGCATGGCTCGGTGGTTATAAAGTTTCTTTTGTCTTCGTTTTCCACAAAACGGGGATTTTGATATATATTTTTTATTCCTGCATTTTATCTGAATTGGGCAAGCGGCTCAAATATGAAGAGCGTCCAATTTCGGACGTGAAAAAGCTCTCCATAACCTGCGTCAGAGCAGCAGGGTTAAAACCGGGTTAAAGCTCAAATCCCATTAAAACAAAACCCTTAAGTATCTCCTTTATCCCTGCCCTTCAGAGTAGCAGCCACTAGTTCATGCCTTGCAAATCTGCAAATCTCCTTCTTCCCCATTTTCTTCTCAACTTTACTTTATGTGAGAAATCCGGCGAGGAAGAGAATCAAAACCACGATCTGTGGCTTCACTTTCGCAGTATCTGCAAGGACAGAGGCCTTCATCTCCGAAACACCCACACACCGGTTGCTGCTATGGTGCGGATCTGTATCAGATCAACCGCGTTCATGAACTATATGTCACACTTGAAGGGACGAAGCCCTTATGATATGAACCTGCTACCGAGCCACCGGTTTTTCTCAACAACAACCCCAAAGAGGATTTTTCCTCCATTATTGTTGCTGACAGGTGACCCGTTATGGGTTTCTGTATTTAATGGTTTCTGTTTTCTTCAAAAAAAAATTGCGATAGGGAAGTACCATGGGCTCCAATTTTATTTGAAAAAACATACTAGAGAAGGCAACCAAAAATTGACATGCATATTCAAATAATTCATGGATCTTTTCAGAGTAAACATAAATACGCACAAAATTTCTTGTAACTCAGAAATTGAATATTTATGTATAATCTGTTTATTCTTATTGTTAATGGCAGAAAATACGCATTTTGATCATGCAAATCTTTTTTATAATGGCCAATCCTAATATATCATACCCCTCATAATCTAAGTATTGATTTATTCATAAAATAAATCAATGACTTAGATCAATTATAATAAACTTGTTAAATAGGTTTTCTTTTTTTTATTTTTTAAATTTTTTAGTGTTATATTTTTTTACATATTAATTATTATTGTCATCCGTTACATTGCTTGTTGACTATCATTGATCATCTCTAATTTTTTTAAATCAAATCAATAAATATTATCGCTTAAAATTTATAAGATTTTTTAAAAAACACGCTTTAATTTTAAAAAACTTCGATCACCTCTAATTTTTTTAAGTTAACTTTATAAATATTATCGCTTTTTATAAAATTTTTCAAAAAATAGTTTTAGAAAAAAAAATTAGTTATATTTTTATAAAAAAATAAATATTATTATATATTTTAATTGATATTATTTATAGATTGTATAATTTTAAAATATGTTAATAGTATTTTTTGACTTAAACACTACCTTTTTCTAGCATAAATAGTATTTTTTAAATAATATTTTTTTCATAATATTTTTTGATATAAATTTTTTTAGAATTATTTTTCTCGACGTAAATAATATTTTTTTTGGTATAAAATAATATTTTTTGGTGTAAATAATATTTTTTGCCGGCTTGAGTAGTATCTCCGACTTAATCTCTGGTATAAACAATAACATAGTCTAAAAGAAAAGAAAAAACAACTTGCTTGAAATTTTTTTATTATTATTATAAGTAAAAATTAAAAGTGTCACTTAAATTTAGCAAGGTGTATCATAGTAATGGCCTTTTATAATATGCTCTTATCAATTTAATAACAAAAAACAGCCAAAACATGGGATATGGTTTTCAATCAAAATATAACATCTGAAAAACAGCACATGGCAGGAAACGTGAAACACATATAAGTATACAATTGTGCATGTTTCTAAATGGCTAGGCAGATTAATCATGCTTTGATATCAAATATAAAATTAATTTAATTTATCACATCTATTCATTTAATCATATTTTTTTATATAAAAAAAATTCACATTTTGTTTCATATAAAATAAAATGGATAACATCTACGAAACTCTTGCCAACACAATTGAAGATTGTTGTTATAGAGCAAAAAGCACCATTAACACCTTCCAGCACCAACACGATAGCACAAGTACAGAATACTTTTAATTTTAAATTATTTTACCATTGATGAAATGGGTACTAATAACAAAGATGAACTTCATGTTTTCCCTCAGAAAAATGTGACAATGATCGTAGTCTTCCATAATACGTACCTCTTGGGTTTATGTGTCACATCAAGACTCATATGAAGTTAATGCTACACCCATTACAAGTTAATTTAATCTCGTACATTTTAATTTTGACACCTCACTTAGATCTAAGGTGATGTGCTCCAAAATGTTAAACACGGATAAATTTTCAATTAAATATGTGTATAATAGAAGGGGTGAAAGTGAGAGAGGCACTAATGAGTATTTACCTAAGAGAGTTATGGAAAATAAATAGATAATTAATGAGAGTTGAGAGAGTAAAAGGAACAACAACGAGCATTTAATGCCAATAGGAGTGAAGAGAGTAAGGAGGGACAGTAAAGAAAGAGGGGCGATAGGAAGCATTTAATATTAGTAGAAGTGAATAAAAAAGAATAACAAGAAGCATTTATAGCTGTATCTGTATTGCTTCCGAGGCAGTAAATATGCTTAATTATAAGTGTTTTGGAAGAAATATTGCTCTCAAGTTTGACATAAAAAAGGCCTTTGATACCATTGATTGGGATTTTCTTATAAAGTCATTCATTTGGCTTCCATTCCGCTTTTGTAATTGGGTTAACGTATCCTTCACTTTAACTCTCATTCTCTCGTGAATGGTCATCCCATCGGTTTCTTTTCTTGCAAAAGAGGTGTGAGGCGGGGTGACCCCTTTCCCCTCTTCTTTTTATTTGGCGTATGTCCTTAGTAAAAACTCGGGCTTATGAAAAGAGGCATTTCTATCCCATCACATGTGTTCTATGATGATATCATGGTGTTTTTAGTTCTTTAATGAATCTTTTCTCTCGTTTAAGATGCTTCGGCCGAAAAATTAGGTACCGAAAGTGTAAATTCTTTGTTGGCTCCATGGCTCCTATTAGAAGATTGGAAGTTAGTAATATTCTTAGTTTTTTAAAATTTATCATCTATCTTGGTGTTCATTTTCAAGGCAAACCAAGGATTATTCATTTGCGAAAGGCTATGCTTCTGAAAGTCAGTTTAATAACAATCCAATGTTGATTTACATGCCAAAAAAACTATGGATATATGGTTTTCAATCAAAAAATATAACACATCTGAAAAATAGCTCATGATGGCAGTGTTTAGGAAACGTGAAACACATATAAGTATACAAGTTGTGATTGCTTCATGTTTCTAAATTGCTAGGTCCTCTCTCGATTAATCATAAAAATTTGATATCAGATATAAATTAATTTAATTTATCACATCTATTCATTTAATCATCATTTTTTATATCAAAAAGTTCACATTTGGATAATGCTTGGTCCATATTCTAAAAGCTAAAATGGATAACTTTTACGAAATTAATCTTGCCATCACAATTGAAGATTGTTGTTTGAAAGAACAAAAAGCACCATTAAAGACCTTCCAGCACTCAACACGATAGAACAAGTACAGAATACTTTCTAATTTTAAATTATTTTACCATTGATGAAATGGGAGGTATTACTAATAACAAGTCGATGAACTCGATCATTCCGTTTTGCTTCCAAAATCAGAAAAATGTGACAATGATCGTAGTCTTCCATAATACGTACCTCTTGGGTTTATGTGTCATATCAAGACATCATATGATATCTGTTAATGCTACACACTAAGGTTACAAGTTAATTTAATCTCGTTTCACATTTCAAATTTTTGACACTAAATCTCCCAAAATCTTAGATCCTAAGGTGACCAAGTGTAATTCTCGATGGAGCTTCAAAACCCGGGTCATGCCTCTTGTGGTGGTATTATAGGGGTGAGATCTTCTGCTGGTTGCCTCGCATTATTTAATCTCTATTTTAATAATTAAATATGTGTATAATAGAAGGGGTTGAAAGTGAAGATGGCACTAATTATTTATCTAAGATAAATTATGGAAAATAAACAATAACTTAACCTGAGAGTTGAGAATAGATGGAAAAATTGTATTTATAACTCACGATGGATTTAAGTTTCTCCATTTTTAGGGAGGGTAATTGAAGAGAACTAGCTTCTCATGACATTTCTAGGAGGGACAATAAGTTTTATTTGAAAGAGGTCTGGTCTCCCAAATTTTAGGTTTTCTTGATTGCATTTTCTCTTCAATGTTAGTATGAATAATAAAAAAAAAACAAGAAGCATTTATAGTTAGTGGAAACGAAGAGAATAAAAAAGGTGTTATCAAGGTTGAAGGTTAACAATTACAACTTGGATTTGTCAAATATGACTTGCAAAGTGGTTCATGAATGGATTAATAGGTTTTTAATCATTGACTTATTGTTAAAATAAATTAATGATTAGGATTAAAATGTTAGATTTTTATATATTTTAATTAATAATACTTAGATTTGTATATAAATTTAGTCAAATTATTTTTTTTATGAATAATTATACTTAAATTTATAGATTTTAACTAATAATTTTTTTATACATTTAAATCTATATATAGATACTATCAAATTAAAAAAAAAAGGTGAACATTTTCCATGCATGTCTTTTCCATGGGATTTCGAAAATTTATCACAACTTTACTCTTCCAATTTGCAGTTTGTATCTGAGAAGTTAATTGCTGATGCCCCTGAAATAAAGAACGAGTATCTTTCATGTTTAAAGCGTGCTCAAAACTTTCTTGGTAATAAACTTGGTGAAGAGCCAAACAATCAAAAGGATTTCCAGAAGCTAAATCAAACATCTTGAAGGGGATTTTTTTACTCAAAAGAAATAAATAAACCAAGCTTGATAAGGAGCTCAATTGCCTCAGGTCTTGGCGTCAGAAAGAAATGTACATTTGATACAGGGGGTATTATATGCAATATGATGTGGAATTCTATTGTCAACATCATTTCTTGTCATTGTTAATGACAATCTCGAACCCTGCAGTTAGAATAGATTAAACTGCTTGTGTAAAAGTGGAACCTAGAATTAGATTACCTTGATATTGGATTGTTCTATACTCATATTATGCTTTGATGCTACTTCAACTATTACTAATTCCATCTATCCTGTACAAGAAATAATGTCTTTCCATGCTGGGAAAATTACAAGGCCAACATTTCTTGTAATTGAGCCATCATAATTTTTCATTGTAAAACATTTTATCTTATATTTTTTTGTTCCTTTTGTTTCCATACATTTTTAAAAGAGATAGTCGTAAATTTCAGTTTGGGAAGGGGTAACAAGAGGAGGGTGGAAGAAGGCGTTTTACAAACATATAAAAATGTTTGTGTTGTCCCCAAAGTTGCTTGGTTTGATTATACAATCCAATCAGAAGAAAGGAGACGAAGAAAATAAAATATAAGAAGATTAAGACAGTGAGAAGGATACAATTTACGAGCTCTCTACAATTACCAAAAGAAAGATTACAATGAGACCATAAATGAAGTGCTGATTTATGGATAAGTTTGTATCACACACTGAACTGGTGCATTTGAAAACAACTCAGTTTGCTTAGGTTCGTGACCCTAAAAGCCTCTCAAAAGTGTTGGCATGAAAATGACTGGTTTTAGAAGAATATTCCTCCCCTGGTGTAGCCAAGTCAGAACAACACATTGTCTAGAATAAACCAGTTCATCATAGGATGTGGATTTCCTACAGTTTCAAAAATAACTGAAGGGAGTACAGTTCAACATCTAACCATTCAAAATTTCTTAAGTATATTTTTTATCAAAATTTTATATAACTTAATTTTAAAAGCTGAAATTGGTGCAGCTAAAAAAATAAAAAAAACTCCAGATGATCCAAATCCATTCTCATAAGAGTCAAACTACCCACCTAAGCTCCCTGTGGGCCCCAATACCCATTTCCAAATTAGGATTAGGATCATCTACTGTTTTTCTGAAACTACATATCAATCAAACGGTGAATAACACATGATGCAGATCTTTTGATTTTTTAGAATATCTCTTTATTTGATAAGTAAGAAATTAATCTCTTGAGATACGATCAGATATCTAAGCAAGGAGTCCTTCAAACGATGTTATTTTTATACACATAAATTTTGAGATCGAACACAAAATCACATGATTCAATTATTTTATGAACTCTAAACGATTCTGTGTCCTTCAAATTAAATGATCTTATTATTTTCTAGCAACACCATGATGAGGACCTAGTTGAAGCCCAGCCAACCAAACCCCTCAAGAAAGTCACATATATATGCCATTCTTAACACGGGTAGTTCTCAACCACAACATAGAAAAAAACCTATTTTCCATATTGCATTGCGTGGAACTTAATTTATCAAAAGGAAGTTATTTCATGCCGTTCAAGCTCTTCTCTCTCAACTCTCTCATGGAGAGAAAGAAGACTCAAGACAGCACCGATGAATTAGCCGTTGTGAAGGCAGCTGCATGGGCTTGGTACCAACATGGTTCAGGGTCTGAAGGTAAGGCTATGAGTGAGTCTAATGTTACAAGAACTCAACGTGCAGCCAGGCCTTCACGTTACAAGTTAGAAGCAATGAGGATGGCCAAGGAAGCAAAGGAAGGACCCTCAATTCACACCAAGAAATCTCTTCTTGACACATACGAAGTACAAATCATTTCAAGGCAATTAGATAAGCTTATAGAATCTGGCCACAACAAACTTGGTAATGGCAACAACTCTGCAAATGCTGGTTTGGATAATGGTGGTAGAAGGACGAAGAAGAAGAAGAGGATCATTAAAGGGTTTTGGCCAAGGCATGCTGCGGTAGAGGGAATGATGTGGTGCATGGCAGTGCTTTAAGGGGTGGTCGGTTGTCGGTAAAGCATGTACCTGTAGTAAATCTGGCAAAGTGTCTGCCAAGGGCCAATGGTGCTTTGTGATCCTGATCTGTTTTCCAACACTTGGTTCTTGTTTGGTGATTGGCATATCTCAAACTGCATGTACTCAATGTCATTGTAGAATAATTTTATTGATAAACACATACGAAATTCGAGCTAAGCATATCTATATGGATAGATTAAGTTTAGTTAAAAATTATATATGTATTTTGTGAAACATTTGAGAAATGAAAATGTTTATACAACAGAAAAGGCTTTCCAGGACAACGGAGAAGAGTCACAGGAGTTACCGTTGGTGTAATTAAATGAGTTTTGTTGAATGATAAAATGTCAAAGGGCCCTTTTGGACCCAGTCATGTGATATCTGAGAGTTCTATAACATAACCTCCTATGTAGGGCATAGAGCTGCAAGATCTTTGCTAATCTTTATCTCACAGTGCTGTAAGTACGTGAATTCAATGCAGGGTCGGATGTTTTCTTCCCTCAAAGTAAAAATGATTACAGCAATAACTGTTTTGAAATAAATCGACCTTTCATTAATCCCGCTGCTTTTAACATAAAAAATGCTCCATACGTGCACAACTATCATATAGTGCATAACGGTAAAGTTCTGATCATCAGAGTTTGACAAAAGAACCAAGGCAGTAGTACGTACACAAATGAAGCCACCTACGTAGTCATGTATAGTTGATGGCTAATTCTAAAGTAAATTTGGTTCAGAAGTGGAATTCATACCTAGGAGGCTAGGATTGTCAATTGACTCAATTCGGTAGGTTTTTTTTTTTTTTGGGTTTATAACAAATAGATAGAAGAACAATGTAGACTCACAAATAGTGCAAACTACAAAACAGACACCAATAAAGAACTGATAGAGGGCCTAGCAATTGATCAACTAGCTATTTTGGTACGCAACCAGGCAATTGATCATTGGCAGAGCAGAGGCAGAGGCTTTGGGCTTCTTAATACAAATGGTAGATGGCATTAAATCTGACTTGTGCTTATTAGCTAATGTGAAATCTAAGTATTTTATTAAGATGAAAACTAAGTTCTCTAGGAGGGGACCAAGCTGATCGTAGTCTGTTAAACGTTGATTTCTTCTGAATGACTTTTGTGGGTATTAAATCCTTCAAGAAACTGTTTTAAATAACTACAGCTTAGACTAGAGACTCTGTTAATTATTTGTAAAGGATTAATCTTTCTCTATAAAAAAAAATAACTCTCTTATTAGATAGTTGATAACCTCACATCCCCACAGTTTTATGAGTAGTGAGTAGAAAATGTGAGATCACTTAAGTTAGATTTAATTTAAATAGTAAATAAAATCTAAATGACTTAACAAGAGAAACGACTAGGAAGAAAAGAAAGACTTTGAAAATTGGCTAGAGGGTAAAGTGGGATATAATAGCGAAACACACGTTTCCAACTTATACCTTGAGAATTCTATTAGGGACCCATGTTGAATGTAAAATTCTTTTGAAGTTCAATAGTCTTTACTAAGATGAGGTGGACTCACCCTTATCGTGTTGTCTAAATTTCTAAGAGAAAACAAAAGTATTGATTTGATGTTTACGCGTATGTGTATAGCCATGGGGATGCAGAGATGATGTTTGTCGTTGACACTCTTTGGCGAGGTATATGGGATGCCAAGCGTTTAAACTTCGTAGCTTTAAGAGAACGTAGAACGTGCTTCCATTTCACCAAGAGTAGATGTTTGTATCACAATGGTTGTAACTTGTCAATGTGCTCTAACTAAAAGCAAGATATCAATACCTTAAAAAACGAAAAAGAAAAACTGAAAGCAAGACATTAAAGATGAGGGAAAGGATTTCGTAAGAAATGAAAAGAGAGAGAGAGAGACAGAGAGAGAGAGAGAAAGCAGAGTGAAGGATCAAACTTAAGTTGCTTCACAATTTGCTGAATACAATATTACATCACATTTTATTTACTTAATTCCCGAGTGTTGGTAACAAGATGAATCTTCAATTCGATACATGAGAATCCCAAATATTGTCGAAGGCCATTTTCACAAGAATGGCCAGGGTTGAACTTTCTTCCCAGTGATTCTTTCGATAAAACTTGCAGCACTTAAACGAAAGTTAGACCTTGCGGACATGAGTACTGCCAAATGCCGATCCCTAAAAGCACAAGAAATCATTGCATCAATGAGACTGGGAAGTGTGTGGTTATTCTGGAGGGGATGTCAAGAAAGGTTTTGGTGGTACTTGCAAGGTTTCAACATTCCCTTCAAGCATCTCCACCACCCTATGCATTGTTGGACGGTCTGAAGGGTCAGTTTGTATACACCACAAGCTTACTAGCACCATCTTTCTTATCTTGTCTCTGTCACTTTCATTCATAATATTCCTCAGTGCAAGCTCTTCATTTAGTTCCAGACGCTTGTATATCCAATAAGGAAAATATATTTCACTGGTACAATCAACTTCAACATTAACATTCTTCCTTCCCCCCACCATTTCCAACACCATCATTCCAAAACTATAGACATCTGACTTGTGAGAGACAACTCCAATATTTCTACAATATACCTCAGGAGCAATATATCCTATAGTTCCTCTAGCAGTCAACATGGACACAGCACTCTCATTTTTTGGACATATTTTAGCAAGTCCAAAATCTGAGATCTTAGGGCAAAAGTTCTCATCCAACAGTATGTTGTGAGGCTTTATGTCAAAATGAAATATTCGAGTATTGCATCCTCTATGCAAGTACTCTAGTCCTCGACCAACACCAATTGCAATTTGATATAACATTTCACAATTCAATTGGCAATCAGCTGTCGAGTTTTTGGTCTCATATATAAACTTCTCTAGAGATCCATTAGCCATAAACTCATAGACTAAAGCCTTCTTGGATTCTTCAAAACAAAATCCTATAAGAGTCACAACGTTCACATGAGAAGTCCTGCTAATACTTGCTACCTCGTTGATAAATTCTTCTCCATTGCCTTTTAATTCACTCAAAACCTTAACAGCAACTAGAGATTCATCTTCTAACTTCCCTTTGAAAACACTTCCATAGCCTCCTTTGCCTAATTTTTCTTTGAAAGAATTGGTCATTTTCTTTATTTCCAAGTAGCTATATCTTCTTACTGCAAGTGGTCCATAATTCCTGAGAAAGGCCTCAAAATCTTGATGAGCTCTTGATTTCTCCTTCCAGATTCTGCTTTGCTTATGACACCATAGCTTTCTTCTAAAGCAGCAGATAATAATAATTAGAAGTCCAAATCCCGCAGCTGCATAAACTGTGATCAGTGAAATTGGATGAGATAGTGATCTGGTGAAGCATTTGTGGGGGCATGGGGAATGATTATTAATCTCAACTAGCTTTTCTGATTCACCCTTGTACTTGTACCAACCATGTTCACGTATTGTAAATTAAACTTTCATTTTATCATGTTCATAAGTATCCTTTCTCTCCATTTAGAAATTTTATCTTGTCTGTGTCTCTTTATGAAAACGTTTAAAATACTCTTAAAATGTTGAGGAACATGAATGCTCCTAAAGTGATGACTACTGATTTATACACGTCAATAATCAATGGCTCAGATTAAAGACCAATAACCATTGATTTATATACTTGAATTGAACACATGAATGCAGTTAATTTTAGTAGTCATAACCTTCTTCAAATCCCATCCATTGTGCTCTTTAGCAGGAGGAGCAAGAGGAGGAGGAGCATGAGCATGAATGTGTTTCACATCTGGTTGCATTATTCAGAAATCGAAGGAAAACAAATCAGTCTAAATTATCTGAAACAGATTAAGTCGGACAATCTCAATTAGTGATAGAATGAGCTTCTCATATGTAAAAGTGCTTTCGGAATTTTCATGTGTTTACCATTAGGGTCGACGCACTGATATTTTTTCATGTCAGGTGAACGTTGGCTTCCATTTGGAACATAACACTTAGGACAAGACAGGGATAAGTTTACTTCAATTTCGAGAAAAGAAGTAAAGAATACACATGGGTCAGTTAAAGTAGGCAGTTGTCCAATTCGTTGCTGAACAACTGAACATGCCCTAGGAAAGCTGGGGAAATTGCCATCTGTTATAGGATATTCAGAACTATAATAGATATTGAACTGATAGTCAGAAGCAGAACAGGTTTTAAATAAGGACATGTTTCTAGGGGCTTTGTCGTTAATGGAGTTATGAATGCATCTGTCGAAGGTAATGTTGTTTAGGACATGAAACTGCATCATACGAGATTTTGGAGGAATTACACAGCTGTTTCTGGAAGACAAGGGATTTTCAGAATTGTAATCATAGATGGAAATTAAATTGAACTCCCCCTCCTGATGTATGCTTTCAATTTCATAAAAGCATTGGTTTAGTAGGACTTTTTTAATTGCACATGGATCTGGATCTTTACAACCCGCTATGTCCAAGCTACATTCTGACTTCACGTTGGTGAAGGGGTAGTGGATATCCCCGAGATTTCCACAGGGAAAAGAAGGACATTTCTCAGGGAATTCCTGTTGAACTGCAGCTGAGTGAAGAAGCAGAAAATAACAGAGAAGAGCAAGGAAACCAAGCAGACAGTGGGCAGCCATCCTCAATTTCACAATTCAGGAGCCAAAACACGTGATTCAAGGATACAATTATCTAGTCATTTTATCCAACCTAAACTCTGCTATCTTGATAATATAGTGCGGTAAATTACCTACTGTATTATGTGTGTATACTATGCTAGTTGACTTGGACAATTGACTAAGGAAGACTGGAGAAATTGGCTGGAAAGAGGGCTATTGAAAATTCTGGTTATTTATCTGCCGAAGGCCAAAAACATGGGACTGTTCCTACTCAGCATCCCCAATTGGCGCACTTGCATGACTTTAACGGCTTTGACTTTTGAAATTGGCCCTTTGTTCCAAAGCTCCTTCCATGGAGCTCGAAGTTTACGCAACGGCAAATTGACACTTGAATAGAATTTTGTGCACAATAATTAAAACAGAGATGTGATAGCCCTTTGAGGGAATGTCACAATTAGAGTTCCAAAATGAGTGAGTGAATATGGATATTTCTACTTTAAAGTTCCAAAATTTGCCAACAATAGAAAAAGATGGCAATCAAAAAGGAAAGAAGTTGATCCTACCCTTCCCCTATTTATATTCTCTCCAAAATCATATAATATATAAAAAAAATTACATGATTTGAAAAGTTGTTACATGTCTTTTTTGCCAGTAAATATATAATTTAATTGAATGATATATGACAAATAATAAAATTAAGTTTTCACTATGTGTCATCTAATATAATCTTTTTTTTACGTACAAAAGTGATGTAGCTAATATCACATTTATAAAAAATATATATGTAATAAGCAAATAAATAAAAAAATTATATAACTCCAAATCAAAATCAGATTTTATCTTTCTGATTTCATCTTTCTCAGTTCTGGTAATAGAAAATGAAATTCTACTTCTTTGACTGAAATACAAAAGTATGATGAAACTTAAAAAAACTCATTCTTTGGATAAAATAGAAGAACACTTTGTAATCCAGAATTTCTAATAAAATAGAAGACTATATTGAAGTTCTAAAATATATATTAGTCTTCTTATTTGTTGTGGTTGTTTGATCTTCTTCTTATGGTTATAATATTGCGAGTCTTATGAATCATACCAGCGAGTAATGTAAGAGGTTCGTGACCTTGTGAATAAATCAAAGTTATGTAAAAATAGAGACAGAGAGGGGAGTTGAGAAAGGAGAATAAGAACATAGGAAAAATTGTACCTGTGAATGGTAGCTGCTAAAGCGGACGAGCACTAACTGGTGGCGGCGGACCTTCGGAAACCTCTAGGTTGGGAGTAGGAGTAGTTGAGAGGTTAGGGCATTCATTAAAGTAGCTTTGTTGCTTTTGTCAAAGAACACAAATTGTCAATCTCTATAATTAATAAATTTTTGAATTAATTATAGAATTATTTTCATTTATTATTTCCAATTCCTTCCCATTATTGTAGACGACTAATTTATGTTTCTTTCCAATTTTTTGACAACAAATCAATTGTAGGTTAGGTTATCAAATTTATTGTATCAAAAAAAGAATTACAATTATTGGCTTTGCCCAAAAATGGTAAGTTGGGCAATAAGTTAATTATCTTCTTAAATTTCCTCATAATTTAGGGAATAAATCAATGTAATTTTTTCTACTAATTTTCTTCCAGAATCTTAGATTCAAACTAAGTAAAAACCATCCAATCAATTATCATCATTGTCATTACTATTGAAAATAAATTATGCCAACTATTATATGACATTGACAAATTGTTGGTTGGTGATGCACGAGTCAATTATACCTATGAACATGCCTCCCATTTCCTACATAAAGAACAAGTCATAATTTTTTTACAAAAATAAAATAATAAAATAAATAAAATAAAATAATAAAAAAATCAATAAGCAAAAAAAATGAAAATAAAAAAATAAGACAAGAAATAGAAGAATTATTTTTTAGTCCCCGAAGAGAAGCAACCTCAATTTAGGAATCTCAATCTAGTATGAACCAATGAAATTGACGATCTCTAAAATTGGTAAATTTTTACAATTATTGTAGAATTTCTTCTAATTATTATCCAAATTAATTCATTTAGTAAACTAAGAATACTTTACCATGAAATTAAAAACCAAAATATATGAATAAATAAATATAAATTATGACATGATATGGGATAATAATTAAAGCATCAAGTTATTTGTTACTATTGCAATCTCTTAAAAAAATTATAAACAAATATGCACAAAATAAAAATCACAAAAAGAATTTTGTGACATTAATATACATGTTTCATACCTTCAGAATGAATTATATAATGTAAATCCACATAAAAAATTATTTAACATAAATTCAAAAAATTTAGTGCTTTCATAATTTACATATATCATATATTCGTAATCAATTTTATATCAAAGTAATATTTATATAATTACATTAATATGACTAATTTAAACGTATTTAATAATTAATAATCACCAAAGAAGATTTTTCCTCCATTATTGTTGCTGACACACGACTCATTATGGGTTTATGTATTCAATGGTTTTTGTATTCTGAAAAAAAAAAGACCATCATACTTCTCTTTTAAGAATGTATGTACTATTGATACTCTTTTTAAGAGTGACGTTTAGTGAAAAAATAATAATAAAAAATTAAATTTGATGAATGATATTAAAAAGAATATAAAAAAATATATATACTATTAATGATAATAATATCAGAACTATAAAAAAAATTGCAATAGGAAAGTACCATAGGCTCAAAATTTATTTGAAAAAACATACAGAGAAGGCACCAGAAATTGACATGCATATTCAAATAATTCATGGATCTTATCAGAGTAAACATAAAAACACACAAAATTTCTTGTAACTCAGAAATTGAATATTTATGTACAATTTGTTTATTCTTATTGTTAATGGCAGAGAACATGCATTTGATCGTGCAAATTATTTTTTTTTTTAATATGCTCTGATCAGTTTAATAACAAAAAACAGCCAAAACATGGCATACGGTTTTCAATCAAAATATAACATACCTGAGAAACAGTACATGGCAGGAAACGCGAAACACAAATAAGCATACAATTGTGCTCGTTTCTAAATAGCTAAACAGAGATTAATCATAGCTTTGATACCAAATATAAAATTAATTTAATTTATTACGTATACTCATTTAATCGTGATTTTTTCATATCAACAAATTCACATTTTGTTTCATATAAAATAAAATAAATATGATTTACCAACCTTCTGTCTACACAATTGAAGATTGTTATTCTATAACAAAATAGCACCAATACGATCACACAAACACAAGTACAGAATACTTCTAATCTAAAATTGTTTTACCTGATGAAATGAGTACTAATAACTACAACTTAAATTAGAGACTCTGTTATTTATTTGTAAAGGATTAACCTTTCTCCATTAAAAAAAAAAACAACTCTCTTAACAGATAGTTGATAACCCCACATCCCTTTAGTTTTATGAATAGTGAGTAAAAAATGTGGATCATTTAAGTTAGATATAATTTAAATATTAAATAAAATCTAAATGGCTTAACAAGAGAAATGATTAGGAAGAAAAGAAAGACTTTGAAAATTGGCTAGAGGGTAAGGTGGGATATAATACTGAAACACACGTTTCCAAGTTATACCTTGAGAATTCAATCAGGGACCCATGTTGAATGTAAAGTTCTTTTGCAGTTCAAAAGTCTTTACTAAGATGGGGTGGACTCATTCTCATCGTGTTGTCTAAATTTCTAAGAGAAAACGAAAGCATTGATATGATGTTTACGCGTATGTTTTAAAACACTGAGTAATTAGTTGTCTAGCCATGGGGATGCAGAGATGATGGTTGTCGTTGACACTCTTTGGCGTGGTATATGGGATGCCAAGCGTTTAAACTTCGTAGCTTTAAGAGAATGTAGAATGTGCTTCCATTTCACCAAAAGTAGATGTTTGTATCACAATGGTTGTAACTTGTAAATGTGCTCTTAACTAAAAGCAAGATATCATTACCTTAAAAAACGAAAAGGAAAAACTGAAAGCAAGACATTAAAGATGAGGGGAAGGATTTCGTAAGAAATGAAAAAAATAAAAAAAGAGAAAGCAGAGTGAAGGATCAAACTTTGGAAAGTTGCTTCACAATTTGCTGAATACAATAACTATTACATCACATTGTATTTACTTAATTCCCAAGTGTTGGTAACAAAATGAATCTTCAATTCGATACATGAGAATCCCAAATATTGTCGAAGGCCATTTTCTCAAGAATGGCCAGGGTTGAACTTTCTTCCCAGTGATTCTTTTGATAAAACTTGCAGCACTTAAACGAAAGTTAGACCTTGCGGACAAGATTACTGCCAAATGCCGATCCCTACTAGCACTAGAAATCATTGCATCAGTGAGACTGGGAAGTGTATGGTGATTCTGGAGGGGAAGACAAGAAAAGTTTGGGTGGTTCTTGCAAGGTTTCAACATTCCCTTCAAGCATCTCCACCACGAAAGGTTTTGGTGGTACTTGCAAGGTTTCAACATTCCCTTCAAGCATCTCCACCACCCTATGCATTGTTGGATGGTCTGAAGGGTTAGTTTGTATACACCACAAGCTTACTAGCACCATCATTCTTATCATGTCTCTGTCACTTTCATTCATAATATTCCTCAGTGCAAGCTCTTTATTTAGTTCCAGACGCTTGTAAATCCAATAAGGAAAATATATTTCACTACTACAATCAACTTCAACAATAAGATTCTTCCTTCCCCCCACCATTTCCAACACCATCATTCCAAAACTATAGACATCTGACTTGTGAGAAACAACTCCAATATTTCTACAAAATAACTCAGGAGCAATATATCCTATAGTTCCTCTAGCAGCCAACATGGACACAGCACTCTCATTTCTAGGGCATATTTTAGCAAGTCCAAAATCTGAGATCTTAGGGCAAAAGTTCTCATCCAACAGTATGTTGTGAGGCTTTATGTCAAAATGAAATATTCGAGTATTGCATCCTCTATGCAAGTACTCTAGTCCTCGTGCAACACCAATTGCAATTTGATATAACATTTCACAACTCAATTGGCAATCAGCTGTCAAGTTTTTAGTCTCATATATAAACTTCTCTAGAGATCCATTAGCCATAAACTCATAGATCAAAGCCTTCTTGGATTGTTCAAAACAAAATCCTATAAGAGTGACAATGTTCACATGAGAAGTCCTGCTAATACTTGCTACCTCGTTGATAAATTCTTCTCCATTGCCTTTTAATTCACTCAAAATCTTAACAGCAACTAGAGATTCATCTTCTAACTTCCCTTTGAAAACACTTCCATAGCCTCCTTTGCCTAATTTTTCTTTGAAAGAATTGGTCATTTTCTTTATTTCCGAGTAGCTATATCTTCTTACGGCAAGTGGTCCATAATTCCTGAGATTGGCCTCAAAATCTTGATTAGCTCTAGATTTCTCCTTCCAGATTCTGCTTTGCTTATGACACCATAGCTTTCTTCTAAAGCAGTAGATAATAATAATTAGAAGTCCAAATCCCGCAGCTGCAGAAACTGTGATCAGTGAAATTGGATGAGATAGTGATCTGGTGAAGCATTTGTGGGGGCATGGGGAATGAGTATTAATCTCAACTATCTTTTCTGATTCACCCTAGTACTTGTGCCAACCATGTTCACGTACAGTTAATTAAACTTTCATTTTATCATGTTCATAAATATCCTTTCTCTCCATTTAGGCATTTATCTTGTTTGTGTCTCTTTATAGGAAACGTTTTAAATGCTCCTAAAAAGTTGAGAGCATGCATGCTCCTAAAGTGATGACCATTGATTTATACACTTTAATGATCAATAGCTCATATTAAAGACCAATAACCATTGATTTATACACTTGAATTGAACATATAAATGCAGTTAATTTTAGTAATGCAATACGGTACCTATTATCATAACCTTCTTCAAATCCCATCCATTGTGCTCTTTAGCAGGAGGAGCAGGAGCATTAATGTGTTCCACATCTGGTTGCATTATTCAGAAATCGAAAGAAAACAAATCAGTCTAAATTATCTGAAACAGATTAAGTCGGACAATCTCAATTAGTGAAAGAATGAGCTTCTCATATGTAAAAGTGCTTTCGGAATTTTCATGTGTTTACCATTGGGGTCGACACACTGCTTTTTTTTCATGTCAAGTGAACACGGGCCTTCATTTGCAATATAGCACTCACGACAAGACTTGGATAAGTTTACTTCAATTACGAGAATAGAAGTAAAGAATACACATGGGACAGATGAATTAGGCAGTTGTCCAATTCGATCTTGAACAACTGAACATGCACTAGGAAAGCTGGGGAAATTGCCATCTGTTATAGGAATAGAATGTTCAGGACTATAATAGATATCGATCGGATGGTCAGGATCAGAACAGGTTTTAAATAAGTACATGTTTATAAGGGCTTCGTAGTTATTGTAGTTTCGAATGCAATTGTGGAAGGTAATGTTGTTTAGGACAAGAAAATTCATCATACTAGATTTTGGAGGAATTACAGTGGCACGGCCGTTTCTGGAAGACAAGGGATTTTCAGAATTGTCATAGATGGAAATTAAATTGTGCCCCCCCTGCTGACGTATGCTTTCAATTTCATAAAAGCTTTGGTTTTTCAGTTGGACTTTATATGCACCTGGATATGGGCAACCCGAAATTTTCAAGCTACATTCTGAGTTCATGTTGGTGAAGGGGAAGTGGATATGCCCGAGATTTCCACAGGGAAAAGACTTTGGACATTCCTCGTCGAATTCCATTTTTTCTTCTGCAGCTGAGTGAAGAAGCAGAAAATAACAGAGAAGAGCAAGGAAACCAAGCAGACAGTGGGCAGCCATCCTAAATTTCACAATTCAGGAGCCAAAACACGTGATTCAAGGATACAATTTTCTAGTCATCTTATCTAACCTAAACTCCGCTATCTTCATAATATAAGTGCGATAAATTACCTAGTGTATTATGTGTGTATAGTACCTACGTGTTGATAAGGAAGACTGTTGGCTGGAAAGAGCGCTATTGAAAATTTTGTTGATTTATCTGCCAAGGCCAAAAACATGGGCCTGTTCCTACTCAGCATCCCCATTTGGCGCACTTGCATGACTTTAACGGCTTGACTTTTGAAAATGCCCCTTTGGTCCAAAGCTCCTTCCATGGAGCTCGAAGTTTCCGCAACGGCAAATTGACACTTGAATAGAATTTTGTGCACAGTATTAAAAACAGAGATGTGATAGTCCTTTGAGGGAACGTCACAATTGGATTTAGATCCTCAGCAATTGAAAAATATCTCAACCATTCAAATCAAATTTTTATATAATAAAATATTAAAAATAAATATAATACAACAACTTTTAAGAGTGAGATTAATAACTGCACTTCTCTGCAATTTTCTCATAAATGTAGAGAATCCTAATCTGTCACAATTAGAATTCCAAAATGAGTGAGTGAATATGGATATTTCTAATTTAAAATTTCAAAATTTGCAAATAATAGAAAAAATGACAATAAAAAAGGAAAGAAGTTGATTCTACCCTTCCCTTATTTTCTTTCTCTCCAAAATATATATAAAGAAGAAGTACATGACTTAAAAAGTTATTATGTATTTTTTTATCAATAAGTATATAATTTGATTGAATGACATGTAACAAATAATAAAATTAAATTTTTGTTATGTGTCATATGATGTAATCTTTTTTTTATGTGCAAAAATTATGTGGTCAATGTCACATTTACAAATATATATATATATAATAAGTAAATTAAAAAAATCAAATAACTCCAAATCAAAATCACATTTTATCTTTCTGATTTCATCTTTCTCAGTTCTGGTGATAGAAAAAAGAAATTCTACTTCTTTGACTGAAATATAAAAGTATAATGAAACTTAGAAAGACTTATTCTTTGGATGAAATAGAAGAATACTTTATAATTTAGAATTTCTAACAAAATAAAAGATTATATTGAAGTCCCAAAATACATATCAGTCTTCTTCTTTGTTGTGATTGTTTGATATTTCTCTTATGAGTATAATATTGCGAGTCTTACGAAGCATACTAGTGAGTAATGTAAGAGATTTATGACCTTGCGAACAAATTAAAGTTATGTAAAAATAGAGACAAAGAGAAGAGTTGAGAAAGGAGAATAGGAACATAGGAAGAATTGTACCTGTGAGTGGTAGATGCTAAAGTGGACGAGTAGTGACTGGTGGCGGCAGATCTCCGGCAACCTCTAGGTTGGGAGTGGGAGTAGTTGAGAGGATAGGACATTCATCAAAATAACTTTATTGTTTTTGTCAAATAACACAAATTATCAATCTCTATAATTAGTAAATTTTTGAATTTATTATAGAATTATTTTCATTTATTATTTCCAATTCATTTCCATTATTGTAGAAGACTGATTTATGTTTCTTTCCAATTGTAGGCTACGTTATCAAATTTATTGTATCAAAAAAAGGATTACAATTATTTGGCTATGCCCAAAATGGTAAGTTGGGGAATAAATTAATTATCTTCTTAAATTTCCTCATAATTTGGGGAATAAATCAATGTAATTTTTTTTTACTAATTTTCTTCCAGAATTTTAGATTCAAACTAACTAAAAATCATCTAATCAATTATCATCATTGTCATTACCAATGAAAATAAATTATGTCAACTATTATATGACATTGACATATTATTAGTTGGAGATACGCGAGTCAATTATACCTATGAACAGGCCTCCCATTTCCTACATAGAGAACAAGTCATAGTTTTTTTTACAAAAATAAAATAATAAAATAAATAAAATATAATATAAAAAATCATTAAGTAGAAAACAAAATAAAAAATGAAAATGAAAAAAAAAGATAAGAAATAAAAGAATTATTTTTTAGTCCTTGAAGAGAACCAACCTCAAATTAGAAGTCTCAATTTAGTATGAACTAATGAAATTGACAATTTCTGAAATTGGTAGGTTTTTATAATTATTGTAGAATTGTTTCCAATTATTATCCAAATTAATTCCTTTGGTAAACTAAGAATACTTTACCATGAAATTAGAAACCAAAATATATGAATAAATAAATATAAATTATAATATGATATAGGATAATAATTAAAGTATCAAGTTAATTGTTATTATTGCAATCTCTTAAAAAAATTATAAACAAATATGCATAAAAGAAAAATCACAAAAAGAAAACTGTGACATTAATATACATATTTCATACTTTTAGAATCAACTATATAATATAAATCCAAATAAAAAATTATTTAACATAAATTCAAAAAATTTAGTGCTTTCATAATTTATATATTTCATATATTCGTAATCAATTTTATATCAAAATAATATTTATATAATTACATTAATATAATTACATTAATATAACTAATTTAAACGTATTTAATAATTAATAATCACCGAAGAAGATTTTTCCTCCAATATTATTGCTGACACGTGACTCATTATGGGTTTCTGTATTTTGAAAATAAAAATTGTGATATCGAAGTACATGGGCGCAAAATTTATTTGAAAAAACATACAGAGAAGGCACCAGAAATTGACATGCATATTCAAATAATTCATGGATCTTTTCAGAGTAAACATAAATACGCCCAAAATTTCTTGTAACTCAGAAATTGAATATTTATGTATAATTTGTTTATTCTTATTGTTAATGGCAGAAAACATGCATTTTGATCGTGCAATTTTTTTTTTTAATATGCTCTGATCAGTTTAATAACAAAAAACAGCCAAAACATGGCATACGGTTTTCAATCAAAATATAACATATCTGAGAAACAGCACATGGCAGGAAACGTCAAACACAAATAAGCATACAATTGTGCATGTTTCTAAATGGCTAAACAGAGATTAATCATGGCTTTGATACCAAATATAAAATTAATTTAATTTATTACATAAACTCATTTAATCGTGATTTTTTCATATCAACAAATTCATATTTTGTTTCATATAAAATAAAATAGATAAAATTTACCAACTTTCTGTCTCTACACAATTGAAGATTGTTGTTGTACAACAAAAGAGCACCAACACGATCATAAAAGCACAAGTACATAAAACTTCTAATTTAAAATTGTTTTACCTGATGAAATGAGTACTAATAATTACAACTTAGACTACTTATTTACGAGGGATTAACCTTTCTCCATAAAAAAAAAAAAAAAAACAACTCTGTCTTAACAGATATTTGATAACCCCACGTCCCTTTAGTTTTATGAATAGAAAATGTGGGATCACTTAAGTTAGATATAATTTAAATATTAAATAAAATCTAAATGGCTTAACAAGAGAAACGACTAGGAAGAAAAGAAAGACTTTGAAAATTGGCTAGAGGGTAAGGTGAGATATAATAGTGAAACACACGTTTCCAACTTATACCTTGAGAATTCTATCAGGGACCCATGTTGAATGTAAAGTTCTTTTGAAGTTCAAAAGTCTTTACTAAGATGGGATGGACTGATCCTTATCGTGTTGTCTAAATTTTTAAGAGAAAACGAAAGCCAATTGATATGACGTTTACGCGTATGTTTTAAAACACTGAGTAATTAGTTGTATAGCCATGGGGATGCAGAGATGATGGTTGTCGTTGACACTCTTCGACGTGGTATATGGGATGCCAAACGTTTAAACTTCGTAGCTTTAAGAGAATGTAGAATGTGCTTCCATTTCACCCAAAGTAGATGTTTGTATCACAATGGTTGTAACTTGTAAATGTGCTCTAACTAAAAGCAAGATATCATTACCTTTGTTTGTAACTTGTAAACGTGCTCTAACTAAAAGCAAGATATCATTAAAAAACGAAAAAGAAAAACTGAAAGCAAGACATTAAAGACGAGGGGAAGGATTTCGTAAGAAATGAAAAAAAGAAAAGAAAGAGAAAGCAGAGTGAAGGATCAAACTCTGGAAAGTTGCTCCACAATTTGCTGAATACAGTTAACTATTCCATCACATTGTATTTACTTAATTCCCAAGTGTTGGTAACAAAATGAATCTTCAATTGGATATATGAGAATCCCAAATATTGTCAAAGGCCATTTTCACAAGAATGGCCAGGGTTGAACTTTCTTTCCAGTGATTCTTTCGATAAAACTTGCAGTACTTAAACGAAAGTTAGACCTTGCGGACATGATTACTGCCAAATGCCGATCCCTAATAGCACAAGAAATCTTTGCATCAATGAGACTGGGAAGTGTGTGGTGATTCTGGAGGGGATGACAAGAAAGGTTTTGGTGGTACTTGCAAGGTTTCAACATTTCCTTCAAGCATCTCCACCACCCTATGCATTGTTGGACGGTCTGAAGGGTCAGTTTGTATACACCACAAGCTTACTAGCACCATCTTTCTTATCTTGTCTCTGTCACTTTCATTCATAATATTCCTCAGTGCAAGCTCTTCATTTAGTTCCAGACGCTTGTAAATCCAATAAGGAAAATATATTTCACTGGTACAATCAACTTCAACATTAATATTCTTCCTTCCCCCCACCATTTCCAGCATCATCATTCCAAAACTATAGACATCTGACTTGTGAGAGACAACTCCAATATTTCTACAAAATACCTCAGGAGCAATATATCCTATAGTTCCTCTAGCAGCCAACATGGATACAACACTCTCATTTCTAGGACATATTTTAGCAAGTCCAAAATCTGAGATCTTAGGGCAAAAGTTCTCATCTAACAGTATGTTGTGAGGCTTTATGTCAAAATGAAAAATTCTAGTATTGCATCCTCTATGCAAGTACTCTAGTCCTCGAGCAACACCAATCGCAATTTGATATAGCATTTCACAATTCAATTGGCAATCAGCTGTCAAGTTTTTAGTCTCATATATAAACTTCTCTAGAGATCCATTAGCCATGAACTCATAGACCAAAGCCTTCTTGGATTCTTCAAAACAAAATCCTATAAGAGTCACAACGTTCACATGAGAAGTCCTGCTAATACTTGCTACCTCGTTGATAAATTCTTCTCCATTGCCTTTTAATTCACTCAAAACCTTAACAGCAACTAGAGATTCATCTTCTAACTTCCCTTTGAAAACACTTCCATAGCCTCCTTGGCCTAATTTTTCTTTGAAAGAATTGGTCATTTTCTTTATTTCCGAGTAGCTATATCTTCTTGCGGCAAGTGGTCCATAATTCTTGAGAAAGGCCTCAAAATCTTGATGAGCTCTTGATTTCTCCTTCCAGATTCTGCTTAGCTTATGACACCAAAGCTTTCTTCTAAAGCAGCAGATAATAATAATTAGAAGTCCAAATCCCGCAGCTGCAGAAACTGTGATCAGTGAAATTGAATGAGATAGTGATTTGGTGAAGCATTTGTGGGGGCATGGGGAATGAATATTAATCTCAACTATCTTTTCTGATTCACCCTAGTACCTGTGGCGACCATGTTCACGTACAGTTAATTAAACTTCCATTTTATCATGTTGATAAGCATCCTTTCTCTCCATTTAGGCATTTATGTTGTTTGTGTCTCTTCATGTATCTCTTTTTTAATAAAAAGTTACGCCTGCATTATATTTGCTAAAAGCTTTCTTCGAGAAGAATAATAAGTGAAAAAGTCATCTAGCAACAATATAACAGCATAAATAGTTAATTGAGTAAATTGTATCACCTGTCGCTAGTATAACAACCGTTTTGCCAGATCCCTCTGCAGAGTAAGTACTGAATCAGTAAATTCCAATTGATAAAAATTCACTCACCATCACAAAGATGATCAACTTTTAAATCGGGTAAAGGCTGGAAGTTGCACACACAAACTCACCACTACAATAACGAAGTCAACAATGAATGATATTAGGATCTTAGGGTGCTATATATTGAAGTGTGGAATATAATATATCAACGCCTACATATTCATCAATTTTCTTTAGCTAATTGACTTAGATTATTTTGTAAAAATGTTTCTGTTATAATAATATTGTGTCCTAACCAAACAAATGAATAAAATTTTGTAAAAGATTTATGAAAATAGTTTTTATAGACAAACACTCTTTTCAAGTTTATTTTTATTTTAAAAAGGTTAAATTAAAATTTTGGTGCCTATAATTTATACTCTTTTTTAATTTGGTTCTTATAGTATTTTTCTTTCAAAATCATTCTTCATATTTACAAAAAATGTAAAATAGTCTCCTGCTATTAATTTATGTTGTTATAATACCATGAGTTAATTAACAAAGTAATTGTTTCTTTATTTAATAGAGTTTTCTTTAGATGGTTTTTTTCCCATAAAACATCAAATAAGGTATTTATTTATTCTAACAGATATTTATTTCTTCTTAATAAATATTTTTTGATTCTAATAAATACTTTTTTAGATGCTCTCTTTTTCTCTGTAAGATACCTAATAAGAATTGAATTAATGGTATTAAAATAAAAACTAATAGCATAAACTATTTTAAAAATATTTATAAGTGTAAATACTAATTTAAAAAAAGAGTTATATAGACTAAATTAAAAATAAGTGTAAATTATAAGATAAAAAATTTAATTTAACCTTTTAATTTTTTCTTAAGAAACTAAAAGCCCTATAGAATGTAAAAACAGATCCCAATGGTAAATCAGTAAATCTCAAAGAAAAACAAAATAGAGTAATAGCCCTTCATCAGAAAAAAATAGTAATAGACATTGTGAAAATTTTTACGTGAGTCTACGATTTTTTTTAAGTATTTAAATTATTATTTAATATGTATAAAAATATTATTAAAAATTAATTTAATTTTATGATAATTCTAACCATATTATATATATCAAATAATAATTATAATAAATTGTCACTACCTAATAATTACTCTAGACATCGATGAGGATTGAATATTTCTTTCCTCTTTTTCCACACTAGGCGCAAGAGCAGAGTTTAGATATAAAAGACAAAACAGAGGGAGACGAATGTAACCTGAGGAACATTTCCGGGCATGAGTATCATGAGGGCAGTAACACCTGAAACTGTATAAATTTGTGTCAAACCCACACTTCCCTCCACTATTCGTGCACTTGCTGCAATCACTTACGGTCCAAGTCAGCACGAACCCTCTTCTCAGTGCATCTTGAATCCCTCCTTTCTCATCTTCCACTGTCACATTCACCACCCCACCCTTGCAATTCTTCAACGCAAAGCTCAAGTTTCGATCCTCCCTATGCAAGGCCACAACTGAATCCGTTTCGTTTTCTGCAGAACACCCAATTCTGTGCTCTTGCATCCCTTCACGCAGCAACGACAAGTCACATCCGAAGAACAAGAACAGGTCCTTTTGTTTGGGAGCAAGAGCCAACCTAGTACCTGAAAGGGTGAGGTTCTGTGTATGAGGAAGACAACTCACGGTGTTTGATCCTGAAAACGCGTCATTGGACACTCGTAGTGAGTGATTGCTGTAGAATATTTCGTGGATGATGTATTGGGTATTAGACATGTTGAGAAATGGGAAGCCACCACTGCCACAAGAGAGGCCAAAACCAGGGTACCCACAAAAGGGTTCTTGTTTCCCTTCAATGTAGAAAGGGTAGGTTATAGTTTGGTTATTGCCGCATGTTTTGGGTTGACAAGCTTCGAACTTTGGGTTCAGTGAACCAACAGAATTTTGTGATGAAAGGGTGATGATGAGGACCAGGAAGTTGAGATCTAATAAAAAATGGGATGACATACTCGTGAATAAGAGGCCTGTGACACTCTTTGCGAATAAGAATCCTTTGGTTATTTAATGGTGAGATTGAGAAGCATATAAACTATAATAAACTGATAGCAGTGGAATATGAGATTGACCTGGACTAAAGAGTCTATACACGTTGTGTACATATAAGAGATCAGTCAAAACATTGTTTTCCCATGTCATCTTTGACGGGATTCATTGGCAAAGTTGATGAATTCTGTTTCTAATGAAACTTATGTGGAAATAGGAATGTTGTGGCCGTGTGAACAAGGTGACTCGTCCCATCAGATTGGACCAAACAGCAAGATTAACTGTTGCTAGTTTGAATCTTGGAATTCTCGGGGGTCACTTCACTTACAACAAATATTAGAAATCAAGGACCTTGCATTTCATACGGAAACAGAGCATTCAAAGTAGAAAATGAAGGAATTTTGGTTTGGTTTTCTAGACATTCATGATATTGACCGGAGAAAAGCCGGTGGTCTGTGGTGTGGATCAGTGGATGGGATGGATTCATTGTCGTGTGATTGGAAAAGTGGCAAAACCGGTCCAGGTGGACATGGAAATTAGACTGAGGAAAAAGGGATCTAATACATAATTACGAAACTCTCTCAGCAACCCTGCAAATCGCGTACTAGTTACCGTGTACCGCATACTTGCATGCCAATTTATGATACTTTGACGTATAAAAAAAGGTTTATAATTATACGGTAAGATGTGATAAACTGCATACGGTTACCACGTACCTGTACCAAACTACTGTCAACCTTGTAATTATGATCTAACGACCTTAGGTCGACCATACAAAATTCTTTGATTGCATGTGTCATGGATGTTGATGAATTGCTAATTTTAAGAAAGCATTGATAATTGAAGATACGGAATTAGGTACAAATGCGGATTCAAATAAAGGGGAAAGACTGAAGATTTCATTCCGTACACATGCATGGGGAATTTTAAAATTCAGAACTTTATTAAGGTACTCAACATGCCCACTTATCAGATGCAAATGTATCTTATCCTTAAGGTAAACATGACTTGAATAAGAAATAATATTTTTAAATGTTATTTTTTGATAATAATTGTATATGTATGATTTATATTATATAAGTTTATGATAATAATGATTTGTCTAAAATAAAATTAAATTATAAGAAATAAATATGTCCTAATACAATATATAAATATATCCTAATAACAAAAATTAAAGAATAAATCTATACAATAAAGTCTAACACTCCCTTTCAAACTGGTGAATAGATATATATCATTCTCAGTTTGTTAGTAAAATCCTGAAAGTATTATTTGGTTACTTTTTTAGTTATTACATCTGTTAATTGATATCTTGAAAGAATGTATGCTGTAATTATGAGTCCACTATCCAATTTCTCATTGATAAAGTACTAGTCTATCTCAATATGTTTTGTCCTGTCACGTTGAACCGAATTATGCGTAATGCTAATGGCTGATTTGTTGTAACAAAATAGTTTTATAGGCTCTTCATGATTTAGTTTCAGGTCATCTAATATGATCTTCATCCATAACAACTCACAAACTCCTTGTGCCATAACTCGAAATTCAGCTTCTAAACTTGACCGTGCCACTACATTTTATTTCTTACTTCTCCATGTTACCAGATTTCCACCCAAAAACATACCTTAACCTGATGTTGACTTCCTGTCAGTAACTAAACTTGCATAGTCAACATCTGTGTACACTTCCATTGATAGGTTTCCCCCTATCTAAATAGTAATCCTTTTCTAGATGTGATTTTCAGATACTGTAAAATTCGATCCATAGTCTGTTTATGTTTCTCCTGTGGATCATGCATGAATTGGCTAACAACACTGACAGCATATGTTAGATCTGGTCTAGTATGTGCCAGGTATATCAGTTTCCCTACTAGTCTCTAGTATTGAGCTTTATCCACCTTGGGGCTCTCTTCATCACTTCCCATTTTGTGATTTTGTTCAATGGATACACCAGTAGCCTTACACCCAAGCTTTTCGGTCTTTTTGAGAAGATCTAGGACATATTTCCTTTGAAAAATAGAGATACCTTGCTTAAAGTAGGCAACTTCAATTCCAATGAAGTACTTTAGCTTTCCAAGATCTTTCATTTCAAACTCAACTATTAATTTCTTCTTTAGGAGTTGCTTTTCAACTAGATCATCTCCTGATATAATGATGTCATTAACATACACAAGCAGGACTATGAGTTTACCTTTTTGTGAATGTTTAAAAAAGATAGTAGGATCACATTGACATTGTCTGTATCCCAGGAACACCATTGTTTTTGTGAATCTTCTAAACCAAGCATGAGGAGACTTCTTCAACCTGTATAAATCCTTCTTTAATCTGCACACCTTGTTCCTTCCACTAGTGGAGTCGTATCCAGTGGGATTTCCATATAAATTCCTCCTCTAAGTTACCATGAAAAAAGACATTTTTAACATCAAATTGGTATAATTCCCACCCAAAGTGAGCAGTAAGGGAGAGTAAAATTCTTATAGTGTTCATCTTGGCTACTGAAACAAATGTCTCCTTATAGTCAATTCCATAAGTCTGAGTGTATCCTTTTGTCATCAACCTTGCTTTATACTGGTTTAGTGTACCATCAGACTGATATTTCAAAGTATATATCCATCTGTACCCTACTGGCCTTTTATCACCTGGTCTCTCAACAATCTCCCATGTTCCATTCTTTTTCAATGCACCAATCTCTTCATTCATGGCTTGAATCTAGTTCTTATCCTTCAATGCTTCTTGTACTGATATTAGGGTTTTGATGAAATTTATGGCTGAAATGAAACCCCAATGCTGCATGGAAAGATGTTTAGAAGAGACAAATTGAGAAATATGGTACTTAGGATTAGGACAATATCTTTTCCCTTTCCTCAATGCAATGGGTAAGTCATCTAGGTCAAGTTCACAATTATTTAAAGACATATTATCAGGTTCAGAAACAATATTATCTGGGTCAGGTTCAAAAGTAAGAAGTTCAAAGATAGGAGAACTTGTATCTTTAATACTTACCGTTGGTTATTCGAACACCTAAAGTTGTTGTTGGGCTAGTTTGGATTTTCCTCTCCTTTGATACACCAATTTTGGTGTACTAGCCTTGGCCTTGACCTTAGATTGTTCAAGTGAGGTGCTGGAAGAAGATATCAATTCTTGTGTAGAATCAGATGGTAAAGGAAGGAATGACACAAGAGAAAAGGACTCAGCCTCAGCTTCCTAAGTGTTCTTCCCTTGAAGCTGAGGATGAGTAAAGAATGACTCATTTTCATGAAAAGTGACATCTATGAAGATAAAAAAAAAGGATAACTTGATGTGTGATAGCATTTGTACCCTTTTTGTCATGAGTATAACCCAAAAAAACACATTTGACAGTACGTGGATCAAGTTTGCTGCGATGTTGGCGATGTACATGGACAAAAGTCACACAACCAAAGACACGAGACTGTAGACTTGGCATAATAAGAACTTATGGAAAGTGAAAGAGAAAAAATATTTTTGAATGTTATTTCTTGATAACAATTGTACAAGTATGATTTACGTTATATAGGCTTATGACAATAATTACTTGCCTAAAATAGAGCTAAATTACAAGAAATAAATATGTCCTAATATAAGAATCAAATGTACCGTAATAATGAAAATCAAGAAATAAATCTATATAATAAAAAAAATTGTACAATAAAGTCCAACAACATGTGATAAGTTGGAAAGTTTGATTAGAAGTTTTGTCTGGGGATCTACCTCTTAACACTAAAAGTGTCATTTAATATCATACAACAATACGTGTCTGCCGAAGTACATGGGTGGTG
This sequence comes from Ormosia semicastrata, assembly GCA_029884595.1. NCBI lineage: Eukaryota > Viridiplantae > Streptophyta > Magnoliopsida > Fabales > Fabaceae > Ormosia > Ormosia semicastrata. The sequence continues at coordinate 22,546,971 of JAQQTO010000053.1, read as the reverse complement.
CTGGGTTCAAACATGTTAGAGGCTATAATGAGGCATTACTCATGAAACTTGGGTCGCGGCTTGTATACAAATTGATTGCCTTTTGTTTTGTGTGCTTCGCATGAAATTAAATACAAATGTGGCCATAGTGTGATTCCGTCAATGGCTAGGGGTTATGGTTCTTCTCATACTTGGCATAGCATTTATGATACTTGGAAATTTGTGCAAGATAGTATTCAGTGGGTGCTTGGGGATGGCAATATATACAGTCTGCTTCTGGTATGATATTTGGATATCCAAAGGTACAGCCTTATGTGATGTTCTTCAACTCCTAAGCATGATATGAATTTGCCTGTTAATTAGTGCTTTTGTTCAAGATTTTAAATTACATTGTGGTCATGGTCGCGTTACGGCTGTCGTGGGCTGATACAGACTAATGCAGGCCAATGTAGATCACAATTACTGTATGATGCGGTTATGATGGTCACCAGAGCCGAGATGTCATGGTAGCAACAGGTATTGCGATATGAGATTTAAAACCTTGCTTTTGTTAGTCTAAATGGTAGCTGGGACTAGAATATATTTTAACATCTTTTGGCTACTAAGACTGTATTGGTGATCTCTAGCATCCTAACACCCCAACCTTTGCTTGGCTTGAAATCCAGATAAAACCTATTTGGGCTCATACAAGCAATGGCTCATTTTCAACAAAAATCTGCCTATGCTTCTAAACAATGTCTTTTAGGCATAATGTAGGGGGGTCTTTAGAAGCAAGTTTGGCATTGGCTAGGCCCTTAACGAATTAGATGTTTCTTATGGCTCGTGTTGAAGAATGGAGTGCTAACTAACCAAGCCTAGGTTAACAGATATTTTGCTCACAATGCCATTTGTCTTTGCTGTGGTAACTTTGATGAAAGCACCAATACTGCCTTAAGGGATAGCCAACCAATCCATGGCCTTTGGCTTCAATTGGTGAACCCCTCTCATTGGTCTCATTTCTTTATTACTATCTGTGAGGAGTGGGTTTTCTTAAACCTCACTAGGAGTATTGGTCGTGACAGGGACAACCATTGGGCTGTCCTTTTTGGTTCATAATCTGGCTCCTATGGTTGGACAGAAATAAGCTAGTGTTTGATGGCATATCTTCTCCCATCCAACAAGGAATTTATCACACCCAACATAAGGTAGCTAAATTTTCAGCTCTGCAATCTTCTACACTACATGGTTTCTTGCATGGGCAATGATACATGCAAAAAGAAATTGGCTAGACATTTTCTCCTGAGAATGACATGAAGTGCGATGTGTATGTCTCGGTTAAAGGTGGGGGTTGTATCGCAAGTTGTGGTGGTGTGTTTCTGTGAAAGGTTGACATAACTTATTATCATTTCCCCTTGGTGTTATACTATTATTTTGGCAAACTGTAGTTACTTTAAGCAAATGTATGGTTATACTTAAGATAATTATGGTTATGCTTAAAACCATGTTGATATTTTTGTGTAAAATATAAGTCTGTAGAACATGAATAAAAAGTGCTTCTTCTTTTCTTCCAATTTTTCTCTCTCTATGTGTGTTTCTCCATAACCAACAGTTAGTACCAGAGCTCTGAATGGTCTTCGAGGGCCTATGAGGGAGAGAAAGAGAGAAAACTAGTAAGTCCCTGTCGAAAAAAGAACCTTAAACACTTTCATCATTATGTCATCCAACAATTCTTCATTACCTCGATCTTCTGTGTTTGTTAGAAATTTTTTTCGAATATGGGTTGTTAAAATGAGAGCTTATGTAAGAGTTCATTGTCTTAGGGAGGTGGTGGATACTGATAATAATCCACCTCCTTTGCCAAATAATCCTACAATAGCTCAAATAAGGAATTATAATGAAGAAGTGGCTAAGGAAGGCAGAGCGCTTGTCATTATACACTCTGCCTTGCATGATGTTGTCTTTATTAGTATGATTGACTGTGAGACTGCAAAAGAGACTTGGGATACGCTCATGGAGCAGTATCATGGAAGTGAAAGAACAAGGTAGATACAAGTCTTAAACTTGAGGTGAGAATTTGTTTTAAGAATGAAAGATATAAAAACTAAAAGTGAGTTTTCTAATAGGCTTATGGGGGTAGTAAACCAAATCAGGTTTCTAAGAGAGGAGCTAACTAATAGAATAGGTGCGTGTTTGGGAATGATTTTTTCTTTCCCAAACAACTTTTTTTCCCAAAAAAACCTGTTGCAATAATGTTATAGCATGTTTGGTAAAATTAGTTTCAACTTTTGCATGAAATTCAATGCATTATAAAAGCTTTTTTTTTCATAATGCTGAAATTTGAAGCTTATGATTTTATATTATAAATTATTCCTTACACTTTGAGATATAAATACCATTTTGTCCTCAATCAAATAACTTTTTTAATCATTCTATACCTATTTTGGTAATTTAATGCACAAAAATGATTCTTTTTTATATCATTCAAATGAAACAAATTAGCTTAAAATCGATTTTCAACTAATATATCCAAACATAAAATTGATTCTATTATAATCAATTATAACAATAAGCTTTTATACAATAATCAAGTTTTCACAGTTAAACCAAACACCCCTTAGTAGTGGAGAAAGTGTTGGTGAGTCTCCCAAAGAGATTTGAACCAAAAATCTCTTCTCTTGAAGACTTTAAAAAAATTTCTGAGTTATTACTCTTAGAACTTGTGAATGCTTTACAAGCAACTAAATAAAGAAGATCTTTGAGGATAGAAGAGAATAATGGAGGAGCTTTTATGGCAAAAAACAAAGGCAAGACTTAAATTAGTTTAGGAGATAATAGGCAAGCTAATGAAAAAAAGGAAAAATACAAAAGGGAAGGTGAGAGCAGTAGAGATGGGGAAAAGAAAGGAGGAAAATTTTTTACTTATCCAAATTGAAAAAAGACAAACCATTTAGAGAAGTAATGTTGGTTCAAGCTAGGCATACAATGTAGACATTGCAAAGGCACTCGGTGCTAAGAGACTCAGTCTCAAGAACAGAATTATATTTCAAATTGAACTCAATAATTAACGTCTTCTAAAGTGCTGATAGGAGAGGTATTTATATCCCTCTTACAAAACAAACTAAATACAAATCAAATATAACTAGATGGTGATAAGATTTGGGATTTGGATAAAATCTCATTGAAATTGAAATCCTAATTATAACTAAATCCTAAAATAGATAAAATCTCTTAACTAGCAAAATAAAATTCCAAATTAAAATAATAGAAAAATAAAATCCAAAACAAAATCCTAATAATAAAAATCATAATTATACTAATGTATTCTGCATCATTCTCCCCATCCGAAAGAACTCGTCTTTGGAGAGTTAAATCTCAGCTTCATCCAAGATCAATATAGTAGGAATGATCTTAAAAAATTAAAGTAGTAACAAAATTAAGGTAGTTCTCATTCTTCACAAGATAATGATAAATAGAATTAGGAGAAGAATCCACAATTAGCATTGTATCAATCTGGTTCAAATATTGTGGTAGAATTGGTGGCACTTTAGGAACGTAAACTGCCAGACGATTTGTAGCAACAACTTGAGAGGACATAGAAAGCTCAAAAGTATCTTTAGAAGGAAGCAAATCATCAACATCAAAATTATGATCCCTAAAATGTACATTATAAGCAAATTTATAATTATCACTACTTAATGCATACTTTTGTTTAATGTTGGCACGTAATTTAAGGATATAGTTGGTAATTGTCTCAATTGAATCAAGATGTTTAAGATCTAGTGATTTGGGCTTAAGATTAATTGCCTTAGTATTTTCTTTCTTCATAGCGGTTATGTCTTTAGAATCCTTAACCTTCACCTTTAGACATTCTTTACTAAGATCGATAGGTCGCAAGATAAGCCTTTTACCATTAAAGCTAAAGGAATATGTATTGTCCCTATTTTGGTGGATTGCATCATGATCATATAACCAAGGATGACCTAAAAAAATATGAGTAACATCCATGGGTAAAACATCACAATAGATATTTTCCTTATAAGACCCTAATGTAGGTGGTACCTTACACCTTTGAGTGACCTCTAGATAAGTAGCATTTACCCAAGATATACTAAATGTTTATGGGTGAGGTTCCAGGTTTAAACCATATCTAATCACACCCCTTTTAGAAATCTCATTTAATATGCTATTATTGTTGATGACTATACGGTAACTTTTACCCTCGCATTTAATATAGGTTTTCCATGCATCATAAATAAGAGATTTATGAACACACTTTATGACACTAATTTGATTTGGCAACAAATTGTTCATGCTTTATAATAAATTATGAAAATAAGTGTAAAAACAAATCCAGAACGCCCAAAAACCTAGGAGAAGAGGTCAAAGTCAACACTTGGTCAAGGTCAAAGTCAACATTAGGAAACAATTATGGTCAATAGTCAATGCTGAGTCAACAGTCACGTCAACTATTAATAGCGTGTTGCTAGTCACGTCAACATGGGGAAAGGTGTGTATACGCGTGGGGCACGTAAAGGCCACGTGCTTGATCGATAGGTGGTGCATGAGGCATGTGTTGCATGAAAGAACTACCCTAGCTTCTTCTTGGGGCACGTGCAGGGGGCTGATTGGGTTAAAATTTTGTAATTTTATAGATCGAAGGCTTCCAGTTATGATGGTGGGTAGTGGTGTCTCAAAACGAGGTCTAGATGACAACTTTCTGGTATGCTTATCGACGAAGGAAACCCAAATCACAGTGGCTTTTTGGCAGTTTTAGGAAAATTTTGTAGAGATCTAGTGAATGATAGGTAGTGGAACAAATGGGTGCAAAAAATGGATGCTATCAAACAGCACAAAGCATGGGGATCAACAAGGCTAGGATGTCAAACTGATATAGCACCAAAGGACAAAAGACACTCAGTTTTAGGCACTTGATGCTTAGAGACTCAATCTCAAAAACAAAATTATATTTCAAACTGAATTCAATAATCAAAATCTTCTAAAGTGCTAATAGGAGGGGTATTTATTGCCCTGTTACAAAACAAACCAAAAACAAATCAAATACAACTAGTTAGTGATAAGATTTGAGATTAGGATAGAATCCCGTTAAAACTAAAATCATAATTATCACTAAAATATGATAATTCTATGAAATAGAGTTATTATGTCCAAGTTTTGTGCTTAAATGTATGGTAAGTGCTTGATTGGTTTAGAAATTGGTAAAGTTTATTAGCATATTTGAATATCTTTAATTTCATGTACTTTAATGTTGAATAGGCTTGATTAGGAGTTAAATTAGTTTAATTATGTATCATGCATAATTGGTGTCTTATTGAGGTATATTTTGATCATGGAATGTAGATGGATGACCTAAAGGAGTGCCAAGAATGAAAGGAATCCAGCCAAGCCAAGAAAATAAGGAAATCACGTTTTGAGCTTTACCAACTATGTTGGATTAAATGGAGTAGTTTTGAAGATGTAGACTTCCAATCGGAATATGACTACTGTCATTGGAAAAATAAGAGATACATCAACAATTTTTATGTTGACCACTTTCCTTGTTTCCACCTGGTTGAGTACATAAACTTTAAGGGAAATTTGAGCCAAATTAGTGAACTAGTATCCTGACCTTGCTCCAGTATTTTGATCATAACTAGAGCAAATGACCTTGTTTTTATATAATTCTGGTGGCATTTAAATTTAAGAGAAATCCCTACAACTTTTATGAAGAGCCTAAAGTCTAATTTTAAGATTTGGAAGGTGAAACATGGTATGGAAGTTCAGTAGAATAGAGAAAAGCAAGGCACATCGCATCAAAGGACACGCTTAGGCTTGGCATAGTCATGCCTAGGCATGATTGTCTCTGTTTTTCAGGTTTTTTTAGCCGAGAAGGCCACGCCTAGGCATGGCTGAAGCACGGTTATGAATTTTTTTTGTTTTTAATGTAATTAGAGGGCCATCTTCATGATTCTTGGTTTTTGACCTTCAAGCTTGAAAAGGGAGAGATTAGCTTTGAGTTTTAGAGTTCTTGAAAGAATATCTTTGAAGATTGGAAGATTAAGCTTCAAGAGAATGATCAAGATTAAGGATCATCCCTAATTTTGCTTTCTTCTCCCTATCTTGATTTTTTTGCTCTTCTATAGATTTCTTTCTACCTTTTGTTTCTTTGAATCTTATGGATTTCTAAGTTCTTTTTAGGGGATCTTTTGGATCCCACCATGAATCTTGATTGTAAATGACTTATTCTTGAATATTTGATTAATGAGTATGAGTTGTTTATCCAATTCGGTGTTTATTGCATTCAATTGCTTGATCAGCAATTGATTTTAGGCTTTCTCTTGAACTAGACATAGGGAAAGGGAAGTGAGACCTTTGGTTTTGGATGAATGATCAACTTTCACTTGAGTTTATTGGTGTTTTTAGTAGCCAATGAGATGGATACATATCTATTAGCCATGCATAACATGTGTTTGAAACAAAGTTTGAATGAACATGAGATTACTCTTTTTCACATAGAGACATAATGTTTTAGGTAATTAAATGCTAAAAATTCAAGTGACCAAGACATAAGCATTGTAGATGCATGAGGTTTCCGCAAATAATTTAAGCTCATTTTCGCATATTATTTTAAGTTACATTAATCAAGTGAAGTAGTGTGTGAAGAAAATCCCCTAACCTTTTAACCATTTCTAAATCTCTTATTTGAATGTCTGTTTGGTTCTTTTATTTTAGTGCATTTTCTTTTTACTTTTACAATTTTTTACTTGCATAAGCCTAAATAAAGTGATTAACTATACGATAATACAAACTTTAAAACCAAATTCCTTGGGACACGACATTTTTTCTCACTTCATATTATCTGCTTGACCCATGCACTTGCAAACCAAACAAAATCCAAAAATAGATAAAATTCCTTAACTAACAAAATAAAATCTCATATTAAAATAATAAAAAATAAAATCTAAAATAAAATCCTAATAATAAAAATCACAATTATGTTAATATAATCTGCATCAGTTTGGACATGTGGAAAAAGTCTGTAAAAGCAAAAGAGAACAACAAACTCAACAAGCACAAGTTGTTGAAAACCAGCAACATGAAGATATGCTTTTCACTGCCAGTTGCTATGCAACCAAAAACAACTCAGAAGCTTTGCTAGTTGATAGTGGCTGCACTCATCATATGACATTAAATTTTAGCATGTTTATTAATCTTGACAAATCTTACACTTCAAAACTTAAATTCGGCAATGGTGAGTTTGTTGAAGTTCAAGGGAAAGTCATAATTGCTGTAAATACCTCCATAGGTACAAAATTCATTTAAGATGTTCTCTTTGTGCCAGAAATAGATTAGAACCTTTTGAATGTAGGACAAATGCTTAAAAAAGATTATAGTTTGCTATTCAAAAATATGACTTGTATTATTAAAGATCCATTTGGCCATGAGTTAATGAATGTTAAAATGAGAGATAGAAGCTTTTCTTTGGATTGGAAGCCTGCAAGCATTTAAGCTTTTCCAATTCCAATTGATGAAGCATATCTTTGGCATAAAAGATTTGGGCATTTAATTTTTCATCCTTGAAATACATGCACAACAAGGGTCTAGCCCAAAACATGCCTACTATTCTTGACTATGATTGTGTATGTTTAATTTGCTAATTTTGGAAGCTAAGTAAAATGCATTTTCCAAAGAACAAAGTGTATAGAGCTACTGAAAAACTGCAGCTCATTCATACTAATTTATATGGTCCAAAGGGGACTCCTTCTTTGGGTGGTGGCAAATACTTCATTCTCCTCATTAATGATTTAACAAGGATGTGTTGGGTTTATTTCCTAAAGCAAAAGTCAAAGGTTTCAAGTGTATTTCAGAATTTTAAAGCCTTGGTGGTGAACCATAGTGGTTGTAAAATAAAAGAAATTAGAACTAATAATGAGACTGAATATACTTGTGAAATTTGAAGAAATATGTAGAGAAGCTGGCATTCATCATAAACTTACTGTTAGTTACACTTCACAATAGAATGGGGTGAGTGAAAGAAAAAACAAGATGATTACAGAGATGGCAAGATGTTTGTTATTTGAGAAGAAGCTACCAAAGAAGCTTGGAATGGTGTCAAGCCCTTTATTGAGCATCTTAGAGTATTTGGTAGCATTTGCTATTCTTATATTCCAAAAATCAAAAGAGAGAAGTTAGACTAGAAGGCAAAAGTTGGGATTCTAGTGGGATACAATAGTAGTGTAAAAGGTTATAGAATCTTCAACTTGGAATCTGAAAAAATAATTGTGTTGCAGAAATGTGAAAGTTTATGAAAAGGCATATTGGAATTAGGATAAGGTAAAAGTTGAGACATTGAATAGCAATTGAATTACAAAAGATCTGGTCCACTATCATGAAGCAAAAATCACCAAAGGAGGAGAAACAGAGCATGATTCAGAATAAGAGTATGCTGTCAGGGGTACGAAACATTAAATGAAATTTACATTAGATGCAATGTTGTAGTAGTAGAACCTATGAGCTATTAAAAACTAGTGGAGTCATCAAATTGGAGAGCTGCGATGGAGAAGGAGCTAAAAATTATTCAAAAGAATGAAACTTGGTAGCTGGTTGAGAAGCCTATTAATAAGAAAATCATTAGCGTAAAACTAAACTGAATCCTGATGGTTCAGTCAACAAATACAAATCAAGGCTAGTCGTTAAAGGCTACTCATAGTGATATGGAGTAGACCTTTCAGACATATTTGCTCTAGTAGTAAGGTATGACACAATAAGGATGTTGACAACCTTAGCAGCTCAGAAAAATTGGAGAATTTTTTAGCTTGATGTCAAATCAGTCTTTCTTAATGACAATTTGCAAGAAGAAATTTTGTGGAGCAACCACCGGGTTTTATAGAAAAATGAGGAGAAGATAAAGTTTATTTGCTGAAAAAGGTCTTGTATGGCCCAAAGCAGGCTCCTAAAGCTTGGTACAATAGAATAAATAAGCATTTTTTGCAGCTGGGATTCAAAAAAAGTCTTAGTGAAGCTACTTTATATGTGCAGAAAAATGGTGATGATTTATTAATTGTCTCCTTATATGTTAATGACTTCCTCATAACAGGTAGCAATGTTGACTTGATGAAGAAATTCAAAATTGAAATACGATATGTGCTTGAGATGACCAATTTGGGTAAGATGACATATTTTCTTGGCATAGAGATTCATAAAAAAGAGCAAGGAATCTTCTTGAGTCAAGAAAATTATGCAAAAGAAATACTAAAATAGTTTAGAATGGAGAACTGCAAAGATGTTCCCACTCATTTGGTTTTAAATTAAAAACTTAAAAAGGATGATGGAGCTGATAAAGTTTATGCTAGACTCTATAGAAGTTTGATTGGTTGTCTACTCTACTTAAATGCTACAAGACCTGACATAATGTTTGCTGCAAATTTTTCATCTAGATTCATGCAAGCTCCAAGTGAGTTACTCTTCAAAGCTGCTAAAAGGGCACTAAGGTATGTGAAGGGAACATTGGATTTTGGAGTTTGGTTCAGAAAAACAAATGATGTTCAGTTAGTTGGCTATGTAGATAGTGACTGGGATGGCTCTCTTGATGATATGAAGAGCACTTCAAGACCTATTTTTGCTATTGCTTCAAATGTGATCAATGGGAACTCTAAAAAATAATATGTTATTGCTCAATCAATAGCTAAAGCAGTGGATATAGCTGCTGCTACTGCCGTTAATCAAGCAACTTGGCTTAGAGAGCTTATTAAAGACTTGCATCAAGTGTAAGAAAATTCCACTACAATCTTCTATGATAACCAATCTGTTGTAGCAATGGCCAAAAATCAGGTGTTTCATGGAAGAACAAAGCATAGAAAAGTCAAATATCACTTCATTAGAAAAGCAGAAAATAAAGAAGAAGTGAAACTAATTCACTGTTGATCATAGGATCAATTTGATGATATAATGACTAAGGCCTTGCCTAAAAGCTAAACTTGAGTTACTAAAGAAGAAAATGGGTATATATAGCAAGTTTGTCAATGAGGAGTGTTAAAGGTTGTGAAATAACTTGCTGTCATTTCCCCTTGGGTGTGATACTATTATTATGGTTTTATTAATATTTAAAAGAAGATATTTTGTAAACTATAGTTACTTTAAACAAATGTATGGTTATGCTTAAAACCATGTTAATTTTTGTGTGTGTGTAAAATATAAGTCTGCAGAACATGAATGAAAAGTGCTTCTTCTCTTCTTCCATTTTTTCTCTATGTGTGTTCCTCCAAAACCAACAATTTTATGACTCGCTTGGAGCATAGACTATAGGATTTGTTCGAAACCTTAGCTCTGAAGGAAATAAAGAGGATAGGTATAGAAGGGAGAATACTCAAGCTCTCTTAAGAAACACACTTGATGTGATTTCTTGGTATGCTTGCAAATGCACTAGTACATAGGTATTTATAGGTGCACTAGGCACCTCATAATGCATGTGATACAATGGACTTTAACACCTTGAAACTATAACTCCTAGAAACTACAAATTCTTAAGCATAGGAAAATGCTATGAACCTAGAAATATATGAACATGAGGAGCATGTGATAAATTAAGTAGCATGTGATGAAATGAATAAAGTTTAATCCATTTTCCAGTACCCCCCTTAAACTTGATTCTTTTTGTTGACTCTAATCCATGCACGCATCTTCACAAAATCTTTGAACTTCAATCCATTGCTAAAAATATCGGCTACTTGATCATTGCTTCTCATATAGGAAAGCTCAACCTCTTTGTTCTCAACGCACTCGCTTATGAAATGAAACTTTGTATCTATATGTTTACTTCGATCATGGAACATAGGATTCTTCCCCAGTGCTATGATAGATTTGTTGTCCATGAAAATAGTAGTAGCTTCATCTTGAGTCACATGTAGCATTTTCAATAACCTCCTTAGCCAAATTGCATGACAAATACAAGAGACAGCAACAACATATTCAGCTTCACATGTAGAAAGAGTCACGATAAGTTACTTCTTCGAACTCCAAGTGAAAGCAGTGTTACCCATGAAGAATATAAAACCACTAGTGCTCTTTATATCATCAATGTCACCTCCCAAATCACTATCACTGTAACCAACAAGTATGAAATTGGATGAAAGAGAATAGAACAAGTCATAGTCAATTGTACCTTTCATATATCGCATAATCCTTTTAGCCATTGTCATGTGAGTGCTAGTTGGTGCCTCCATGAAACAACTAACAACTCCTACTCCAAAGAGAATATCGAGCCTTGTGCAAGTCAAGTACCTTAAGCTTCCACCAAGACTCCTATAAAGAGTTGGACCCACCTTTCACTTTCATAATAATTTGATAATTTTGTTGCACAATCAATTAGTGTGTTTACAGGCTTGCAATTCTTCATCTTGATTTTCTCAAGGACTTTATTTGCATAAGCCTCTTGAGAAATAAAAATTTTATCTCTATCTTGCTTTACTTCAATGCCAAGGTAGTAAGCTATGAGTCATATATCGGCCATTTCAAATTCTTGAGTCATCACCTTCTTGAACTCGTTAAACATCTTTGAATTGTTTCCAGTAAAGATTAAATCATCAACATATAGGCATACAAGAAGAATGCTTCCATTTTTGCCTTCTTTGACATAAAGAGCATGTTCTTGTAGGCATTTGATGAATCCATGGCTTTGGAAATACACGTCAATGATGCTATACCAAGCTCTTGGAGCTTGTTGCAAGCCATACAATGATTACTTTAATTTCAGCACTTTATCTTCATGTCTGTTAAGAGTAGATATTATACACATGTTTTAATTTGTACTGCTAGCCCATTTATTACTAGCCCATCTTACATATATAAATGCATAACCTGCACCCATATTGGTTATGATTTTCCATTCTTCTTTTCCCATTATATGGTATCAATAGCTAGGTTCTAATTTTTTTCTCTCTCTCAGCTTTCCACAAAAAAAGAAAAAAAAGCAAAAAAATAGAGCTTTTTAAATCTAGTGCAACTGCCAATATGGCTGCTGCGTAGCTTCGAGTTCCAGCAGGTAGGGAGTGCCAGTGTGAGGCCATCCGGCGTCGGGGGAGGGCCGGTGAGGCGGTGGGTGGCACCGACGACACAAGAGGAATGTCGTTTAGGTGCTCTGTTTGTGCGAACCTCGTAGGTCCATAGCGTGGGGAACACCCAGACCTCGTGGTTGGTTGACATGGAGTTCGTCCGCCACAGAGAGGTGTGACCGGTAGTTGGGGTGGTTCACCGGTGTGCGGAGGTCTGGCAACGTCTCTAGCAAGGTGATTTCAGCATTTTCGTGCTAGTTTCTTATCATTTTTGGGCTATTCTATTCCAAGTTAGCTCGATCTGTGTCATTTGTGGTATTCTATAATACCCTTAGTAACATGTTAGACTTGTATATGGTTACAAAAGGTAGCATATAACTTTCTTAACTTATCAATGAAGTTTTGTGACAAAGTAAGTTCGTTTAGGCACTTAGTTACAACACATAAGTTGAAGAGTAGCTTAAAATGACTCAGATAACAGCATAAGTTATTAAGTTGAGGGAAATAAACATAGAGAGTTTGTTTCTAAGTCACAAATAAGTGAAACAAGGTGTAGTTAAAGTTTCAATAGAATCTGAGTTAGTTTGGTATTTTTAAGCATACTAGTTGTGCTTTTAATACCGGATTAACTACCAGCAGATATAAAAAATCATGAAAATGGTGAACTAATAATTTAGATGAATCTTATAATTTATTCTAAAGTTTTGGAAGTTGAAAAACTTGAATTATCATAATTCGGGTGTTCTTAGCAGATAAGAAAGTTACAGAATATCCTAAGGATATTTTGGTAAACTCTCATTTTCTCTCATTCTCGCATATAAGCAGTTGTTGCTGCAAAATGAGAAGAAAAATAGAGAAAGAAAGAAACAAAGGAAGAGAAGAGAGAAAGGGGGAGAGGAGAAAGAGAAGGAAATCAATGGAAGATCAAGATCAAAACATAGAGCTTGAAGATGGATCATCTCAGCTGCCAAGAGGTAAGGATTTATGTCCATATTTATCTCTTTTCTCTATTTTCACCATAGATGCACCTTTGGTGCTTAAGAGGTCAAAATGAATTCTAGAGATGTTTGATGAGTTTGGCTTGCATGAATGTGTTTCTTTGGTCATTTATGACTTGTTCATAGCATAAGTTGAAGCTAGAAACTTAGAATATCACATTTAGGCCATTGATGCCTAAAAGAGGGGTTAGGTGAAGCTAAGTGGGATTTTGATTCCATAATCCAAATTAAGAGATTTAAGTTGCTGATTAATGATCTCTATGTGTTAGTAAACTTGTTAAGGACTTTCAATCACCTAGGAACTGATTTGGAGTGGCCAAAATCTAAGAATTTGGCCAATTAAACAATGCCACGAATCTGCAAATTTTGCTACAGAGTTTCTGATTTAGAAACACGGCCCGTGTCCGAAGACACGGGTGGGGGCGGGCGTGTCTCTCTCTGTTTGTTCTAGTTCATGAAATGTGCTAACAGAGCAAGACACGAGTGGGGCGTGTAATCAGACATGGCCCGTGTTTGAGGCCAGAATTTTCAAAAATATCATTTTTGGATGTTTTGAAGATATGGACTAGATGAGATCATTAGTATATGTTTCCTAAAGTGTGTTAAGGCACAAATGAAAATATTTTTAAGAGGGAAATTATCACCTAGCATGTATGAGAAATCTTAAGCCTTTGAGCATTCAAAAGTGAAGGATTGCCCTAGGTAAGGACATAGCACCTTAGGCAACCTAATGTTGCATTATATTTCACTCAAGATGTGATGAGATGGTGCAATGGAGACAAGTGATGGATTGTAAGGTTCACTCTAGTAAGAATAATGAAGGTATAAGTCTTAAGATATCCAAGAGTAATGGATTACCTTTGAAAGGTATTTAGAACCTTAAGCAACAAAGAGTTGCAAGAACCACTTTCAGTTAGATTCACTTGAGTGAAACAAGGTTGTGTATTTAGCTCCAAAGAAGGGATGTTACGTACTAAGTCTCTAGTTAAATGGGACCTTATGCATTATAGAATACACAAAAGGATGGATGTTGACTTGTAAGCTTGTCATATTCATTAAGTATGCAAAGTTATAGTGAAGTGCTCATTTATTTCCATAAACAAGGTTGAATTAGGCATTAGCTAAGACAGGCTCTTTTACTAGAATGAGTTAAGTCTATGAGAATGTTAAGGTGGTGTTTATATAAGAGGTAAATATAATACTACACTTTTCACACACTAGTTAGTTAATCTAGTTTGTATGTGAAGAGTAAGACCCTTAGTGCAACCAAGAGTAATGGTTTGCCATAGGTGAGTATCTAACACCTCAATAACATAGTGTTGCATAGGATTCACTTAAGAGTTATGAGTGATGAGGTGGTATTTAGATATAAGTATGTATGTATGCAAATGGAAATGGTCTAGTAGTATTGATCTTAGTGAGTATCCTTTGATATCCATTCATGGAGGCCAAGATAGATTAAATGGTGCCTGATAAACTCAATTGAGGAATGACATAACCCTAATATTTGGTTAGTGTCAAGGCCAAAGGAGATAAACGGGAAATCTAAAAGCCTCTTTGAGGAAGGATGAAGACCGAACTTTTCAGTGTGCCAAGATATGTGTGTTGTGAAGAGATACCTCTATTTACCACTGGATAATATACGGAACCAGTTCCTAATGAACTTCTTGGTTTTTAAAATAAAACCTTACATGTATTTTAAAACAAAGCATTGCATAAGCATGTCTTTAGGATCTTTTTTAGGCATAATCATATTGCATATCATTCTTATTGCATTTACAGATAGTTGTATGGGCATTGTCTATTACTATTAGTATTTATAATTGTATGGGCAGTTATTTATATCCAATGGTATGTAGGCTATCGGATTAGATTATACTATATAGTAGTGTGCAATTATGAGAAAAGTGGAGGAAACTCCTATATTTGTAGTTATAGCAATTGGTATATTTGTTATACAATGTTATAGTTAGCTAGTTTGGAATTACTTTTATTGAGAATTGTAATTCTCGCCCCAGTTATTCTTCTATGTAAATCCTGGTAAAGACCCTATTAAGGGAATAAAGATGAAGCATGAAGACTAGTTTTTATATGATTTGGTAGACAAAGCTTATATATACAATTTACATTTATTTTGTATGTTTTACAATATGCCCTTCTGCGGCAAGTGTTGTATATATATGTGTATATGTTTAAGTTTTCCATAATCTCTCAAGACTTTCTATAATTATTCAGTTATGATTATGGATATATATTAGTATGTAGTATATAGAAGTGACGTCTCTAGTACTGGTTATCTTTATATATCTCTGTATATCTAGGATATATCTAGATATCTGTATTAGGATATTACATTGTGGTATCAAAGCAGTTCATCCTGTTGAGCTGGGGTATGGACTGACTGTGGTAAGGCATAAGTAGCAGTTTAATAGAATTTTATGCATTCTTTTGTCTCTTTTTGAAATATGTAAATGGAATTGCATGACTAGCCTTAGGTATGGATGCTATTGGCTACTGTCACATAGTTACATGATATTGAGCCTAGCTAACTCAATATGTAATGTTCTGCGTATACAGGAAACTATAACAACTACCGGGCGAACCTATGAAACTAGGAGACTGGTTAAGGAGGAGATACCCAGAGCTCTTAGAGAAATGACTGCTGTTTTGAGAAAGCAAACTGCCATTAGTAGAAATCTATCAAAAAAGATAATATAGGACTCGCATAGTAAGTTATAGGACGAGAAGGAACTTTTGAGAGATCAGTATTTCTTAGAGTTCAAGAAAGTTACTCCTTTGTTTTTCAAGGGAGAGTTTGGTTTAGTCAGAGCCAAAAGATGGCTTTATGTGATGGAAGAGATCTTTGAGGTCATGGCGTGCGTTGATGGATAGAAGGTGACCTTGCTTTGTAAAGGTTAGTAAGAAGAGCCGAAAGCTGTTGAGATGAAGCAGAGAGGTTACTAGAAGAGGTTAGTACTCTAATCACCTGGTAGATGTTTTGAGTTACTTTCCTAGACAAGTATTATTTCCTTGAGTTATGGAAAGCAAGAGAAATTTGAAAATTTCTAGGGTCTGAGCAAGGGGATATTATTGAGGACCAGTATGCAAAGCAATTCAAGGAATATCAGGAGTTCTTTTCTTATTTTACGTCCAATCCAGATGAAGACTGGAAGTGAGTAAAATTTGAAGTAGAACTTGGAGAGGGCATCAAATGGGTTATGAAGCAAAAAAGAGATTAAGGACATCTTCACTCTAGTCAATGGGTGCAGAGGTGAAGAAGCAGATAATCTCAGAGCCACGATGGAACAAGAGTTAGAAGGTTCCCCAAAAAGGAAAAGATCAGTTGTTGAGATCAGTGAGGGTGCTTCTTGTTCTCAATTTTTATCAGACAAAGGAACACAAGTTCAAGTGGTAGCTTGGGGAATGATGACTATGAGAAAAGTGCTTTCAAGACGAGCAACCTTAAAAGAAAGAGGTAAATCAGACTCCAAGGTACTAAGATGCCCAAGCATATTATAGATCAGAGTGCGTAGTGGAGGTGACGAAATCTTCTAACTTGGTATGAGGTAAGAGCACATGTAAAAAGAAATCTTTTAAGGTGTGTGTAAGGAGAGTATGGATTTACCTTGTAAATCATGTTGATTTACTTTGTGAATCTAGCTTGCTTACCTTGTTGGTATGATTTAGTTGCTAAGAAAGACAAATGATGTTAGGTTCTTGTTTAGTTTAAATGTGAGACTGTGTTTTTGTTAGGCAGTCGAATGAAGGAACTATCAAGACTTAATGTCTTTGTCTAGAAAGGATGATTAGGTAGATTAATTAAGAGAAGCTTTGGATTTTCTCACGAGATGATCTAAGACCTGGTTGTCAGAGAAGTAAAGTTAAGAAAAGAATATCTCTAAGGGTTTTCCAAGATTACGAAAGGACATGAAGAGTATGTTAAAGTAGTTTTGGAAACTTTTGAAGAGAAAAGTAGTTAAGTGCTAAGTAAGCCAAAAGTTAGTTTTGGGTTACAAGTGGTACAGTTTAAGGGCTATATAATTTCTCAAGGAAGAAATTACAGAGAACCCTAGTAAAGTTTAAGTAGAGGTACAATAGGAAAAGTAACCATTGTAACTAAAGGTAAAGAGTTTATAAGTAGACTTTCTCAGTTAGTGCTACCTTGATTAGGCCAGCTAAGAAAGGTAGTGCTTTGTAGTGGACTTTGGAGAATGAGTATGGTTTCCAAGAGTTGAAAAGGAGGTAGATTACTACGTTAGTGTTGATAATTCTAGATTCTCGTGAGAACTTTGAGGTAGTTAATTATACTTCAAAGAAGGGACTAAGGTATGTTCAGATGCACAAGAGATAAGTAGATGCCTAAGCATCGAGACAGTTAAACCTGCACTAAAAGGACTACCCTATGTATGATTTGAAATTAGCCACAGTAGTATTTGCCTTATAGTTTTGGAGACATTGCTCATAAGGAGTCTAGTTCGAGGTGCTCAGCGATTATGATAGTTCAAGAATGCTTGTTGATCAGAGGAAGCTGAACATGAGGCAGAATAAATGGATAGAGTTTTTCAAGGCTTATAACCTTGAGTTGTGATATCATTCGGGTAAGACCTAAGTAGTGGTTGATGTAGTAGATAGGAGATTCTTATAGGTGTCTCAGATGATAGTCCAAGAAAGAATGAATTTCTTGATAGTTTCGAGAATTTGAGTCTCGCGGTGACTATAATGTCAGATAGTCTCTCAGTGAGTAAGTTGGACATAATAAGAGGCCTAAGGATTCAGATTTTTAGAAGCTTAGAGGGAAAATAAAACTCTAAGGGACAAGAGTGAGTAGATCTTCTAAGGAACCCTAGAGGATTTTGTTATGACTAAGAGGGAATGACGAAGTTTAGAGACAAACTTTGTTTTCTAATAGGGTCAAAAATCAAGAAAGGGATCCCGGTGGAAGCTCATAAGAGAAAGTGTATCATCTATCTAGAGGCTACTAAAGTTTTTCAATAGTTAAGAAAGATGTATGGTGGCCTAGTATGTTAAAGAACATAGCAGAATATGTTAAGCTATAGGTAAGGGTGGAGAGGTTAAGTAATATGACCACCTTTTGCTAAGTAAAGTTAGCTATTTTCTAGATAAGGTAGTTTAACTACTTTTGAAGGAGATAGTTAGAGTGCATAGAGTTCTAATGAGTGTAGTGTCTGATAGAGATACTATATTCACAATTGGTTTTGGAAAGCCTTACAAGAAAGAGTTTAAAACTAAATTATGTTTTAGTACAGCTTACCATCCATAAACAGAAGGGTCTAAAGCTTAGAGATAAGCATATTTCCTCTGATAGAGGTGTAATTGGGAGAAATTGGTGTTGAAAAAGGACTACACAGTAGTAAGAATTCTATGTTAAGAGAGTTACCTAGAGTTGTTTGCATGAGGTGAATAATTTTAGGCACAAAATTTTAAAAAAGAAGCGAGAAATGTAATACCCTTAGTAATATGTTAAACTTGTATACGGTTACAAAAGGTAGCATATAACTTGCTTAACATGCCAGTGAAGTTTTGTGACAAACTGAGTTTGTTTAGGCTCTTAGTTGCAACATAGAAGTTAAAAAGTAGCTTAAAATGACTCAGATAATAGTATAAGTTATTAAGTTGAGGGAAATAAACATAGAAAGTTTATTTCTAAGTCACAAATAAATGAAACAATGTGTAGTTAAAGTTTCAAGAAAATCTGAGTTGGTTTGGTATTTTCAGGCATACTGGTTGTTCTTTTAATGTCGGATTTACTACCAGCAGATATGAAAAATCATAAAAATAGTAAAACAATAATTTAGATGAATCTTATGATTTATTCTAAAGTTGTTGGAAGCTGAAAAACTTGAATTAACATAATTCGGGTGTTCTTAGAAGATTAGAAAGTTACAGCAAAATAACCTAAGGATATTTTGGTAAACTCTCATTTCCTCTCCCTCTCATGTATAAGCAGTTGTTGCTGCAAAATGAGAAGAAAAACAGAGAAAGAAAGAAACGGAGGAAGAGAATAAAGAAAGGGGAAGAGGAGAAAGAGAAGGAAATCAAGGGAAGATCAATATCAAAGCATAGAGCTTGAAGGTGGATCATCTCAGTTGCCAAGAGGTAAGGGTTTATGTCCATATTCATCTATTTTCTCTATTTTCACCATAGATGCACCTTTGGTGCTTAAGAGGTCAAAATGAGTTCTAGAGGTGTTTGATGAGTTTGGATTGCATGAATGTGTTTCTTTGGTCATTTATGACTTGTTCATAGTATAAGTTGAAGTTAGAAGCTTAGAACATCTCATTTAGGCTAATGATGCCCAAAAGAGGGGTTAAGTCAAGTTAAGTGGGGTTTTGATTCCATAATCCAAATTAAGAGATTTAACTTACTGATTAATGATCTCTATATATTAGTAAACTTGTTAGGGACCTTAAATCACCTAGGAACTGATTTGCAATGGCCAAAATCTAAGAATTTGGCCAATGGAACAATGCCACGAATCTACAGATTTTCTTTGTAGAGTTTCCGGTTCGAACGTGGCCGTGTCGAAGACACCTGGGGGGGGGGCATGTCCCTCTCTCGCTTGTTCCAGTTCATCAAATGTGCTAACAGAGCAAGACACGAGGGGGGGTGTAATCAGACATGGCCCATGTCTGAGGTCAGAATCTTAAAAAATGTCATTTTTGGATGTTTTGAAGATATGGACTAAATGAGATCATTAGTATATATTTCCTAAAATGTGTTAAAGCACAAATGAGGATATTTTCAAGAGGAAAATTATCACCTAGCATGTATAAGAAATCTTAAGCCTTTGAGCATTCAAAAGTGAAAGATTGCCCTAGATAAGGACATAGCACCTTAGGCAACCTAGTGTTGCATTAGATTTCACTCAAGATGTGATGAGATGGTGCAATAGAGACAAGTATACTAGGATGGATTGTAGGATTCACTCTGGTAAAAATAATGAAGGTATGAGTCTTAGCATATTCAAGAGTAATGGATTACCTTTGAAAGGTACATAGAACCTTAAGCAATAAAGAGTTGTAAGAACCACTTTGAGTTAGATTCACTTCAGTGGAAATAAGGTTGTGTATTTAGCTCCAAAGAGGGGATGTTATGTACTAAGTCTCTAGTTAAATGGGACCTAGTGCATTATAGAATACATAAAAGGATGGATGTTGACTTGTAAGCTTGTCATATTCATTAAGTATGCAAAGTTATAGTGAAATGCTCATTTATTTCCATAAGTAAGGTTAAATGAGGTATTGCCTAAGATAGGCTCTTTCACCAGGATCAGATGAGTCTATGAGAATGTTAAGATGATGTTTATGTAAGAGGTAAACATAATACTACACTTTTCACATACTAGTTAGTTAATCTAGTTTGTATATGAAGAGTAAGAACCTTAGTGCAACCAAGAGTCATAGTTTACCATAGGCAAGTATTTAGCACCTCAGCAATATAGTGTTGTATAGGATTCACTTAAGAGTTATGAGTGATGAGGTGGTGTTTAGATATAAGTATGTATGTATACAAATGGAAATGGTCTAGTAGTATTGATCTTAGTGAGTATCCTTTGATGTCCATTCATGGAGGCCAAGATAGATTGAAGGGTGTCTGATAAATTCAATTGAGGAAGGACATAACCCTGATGTTTCGTTAGTGTCAAGGCCAAAGGAGATAAACAGGAAATCTGAAAGCCTCTTTGAGGAAGGATGAAGACCGAACTTCTCAATGTACCAGGATATGTGTGTTATCAATAGATACCTCTATTCACCACGGGATAATATACAGAACTAGTTCTTAATGAACTTCTTGGTTTTCAAAATAAACCCTTGCATGTATTTCAAAATAAAGCATTGCATGAGCATGTCTTTAGGATCTTTCTTAGGCATAATCATATTGCATATCATTCTTATTGCATTTACGGATAGTTATATGGGCATTGCCTGTTACTATTAGTATTTACAATTGTATGAGTAGTAGTTTATATCTAATGGTATGTAGGCTATCAGATTAGATCACACTATATAGTAGTGTGTAGTAATGAGAAAAATGGAGGAAACTCCTATGTTTGTAGTTATAGTAATTGGTATATTTGTTATACAATGTTATAGCTAGTTGGTATTGGAATTACTTTTACTGAGAATTGTAATTCTCATCCCAGTTGTTCTTCCATATAAAAATTGGTAAAGACCCTATTAAGGGAATGAAGATGAAGCATAAAGTCTAGTATAGTTTTTATATATTTTAGTAGACAAAACTTATGTATACAGTTTACATTTGTTTTGTATGTTTTACAATATGCCCTTCTGCGGCTAGTGTTGTATATATATGTATATGAGTTTAAGTTTTCTGTAATCTCTCAAGGTTTTCTATAATTACTCAATTGTGATTATGGATATATGTTAGTATGTAGTATATATAAGTGACGTCTCTAGTACTGGTTATCTTTATATATCTCTGTATATCTAGAATATATCTAGATATCTGTATTAGGATGTTACATATTCCAAGCCCATTTGGCCTATTGTCAGTGATCTTTTCCCTCCTTCTAGGTTTATTTGCTATGTTTGTGGCTATGGGTGATAAAAACTCTGAGATTTTAGGTACGGGCAACAAGAGTGGAGCTTCCGACATCACCTCCACTAATGTTAAGGCTGAGGTGATTTCCTCCAACACCAAAATTACTGACCAAAAGCTTGATGGTGATGGGTGCTAACTATCCTCAATAGAAGAAGGCAATTTTAATGTACTTGAAAGGTCACAGGAAGGAAGACCATCTCACCCAAGATAATCTGCAAGATGAAATAACTAAGGATTTATGGATTCAAGAAGATATGCGATTGTATTCACTGATTCAGAGGACACTAGATCCTCGGGTTAATGATATTATCTCCCATTACACCACTATCAAGGAATTATGACAATACCTTCACTCTTTCTTCTCAGGTGCCAATGATTTATCCTTCCTACATACGAAGACACAGGATGTATATCGTGCCAATCAGAAGGATAACTCTCTTAGTGA
This sequence comes from Ormosia semicastrata, assembly GCA_029884595.1. Classification (NCBI taxonomy): domain Eukaryota; kingdom Viridiplantae; phylum Streptophyta; class Magnoliopsida; order Fabales; family Fabaceae; genus Ormosia; species Ormosia semicastrata. The sequence continues at coordinate 22,524,940 of JAQQTO010000053.1, read as the reverse complement.
CTATTATACAGGCTTCAAACACCTATTTGAAGAATTGAGCACATTATTACCTATCACTTCAGATGTGTAAGAGATGCAGGCTAGCGAGAGCAATTGGTAGTGATGTATTTTTTGTTAGGACTGCATGGTGAATTTGGTGCGGCCCGATCTCATATTTTGACCAGTTTCTGGTAGTCTGGCCCTGAAAGAGGTATGGTTTCATCTCCTTTAGGTTGCTCGTGAGCTTTCTAAGTCTCATCCCTTAGCTTCGAGTGAGGCCTCTGCTTTGGTGAGTTCTAGTTCTCGATGGGATAGTTCCCATGGTGGTCGTGGTGGTACTCGTGATGAACGAGGTGGTGGCCATGATACTGGAGATCCACGAGGTAGTGGAGGTGGAGGACGAGATCCTAAAGAACCACTTATTTGTCGCTATTGTAAGGACCCTGGTCACATTAGGTGGAACTATTGGAAACTTTAGCAGAAGAATCAGTCCAATCAGTCGTGTTTTGCTCATATTGTTACTGATGAAGGCATTCCTCCCAGACCACATTAGTCAGGCCTATTATGATGATAGCAGACGAGTTTGCACAGTACACTCAGTTTCAAGCCTCTCAGATCATTCCACCATCTCCTTATGTTTCCTCTGTTACTCATACAGGTAATCCTACTCCATGTTTATCATCATTTTCCTATAACGGGGTCATTGATTTAGGGGCTTCCGGCCACATGACTGGATAGACAGGTGCTCTTACATCATTTACTTCCTCCCCTTATCTTCCCAATGTTACTTTAGCTGACGATTCTGCTGCTCTTGTCATTGTGTCTTTCAGGAACTTGGGACGAAGAGGGTGATTGGTAGAGGTCATGAGCAAAATGGCCTGTACATCCTTGAGTGTTGTCCAGATCAAGAACCGGTGCCCGTTGCTTGTTTAGGTGTGGCTGATCCTCTCCAACTTCATTGTCGTTTGGGTCATCTCTTTCTACAGTCTTTAAAAAAGTTGTGTCCTAGTTTAAGTTTTTTATCTAGTTTAGAATGTCAGTCGTGTCAGTTGGTTAAATACCACAGGAGTCCTTACCCCTCACGAGTCAATAAGTAGGCTGCATCCCCATTTGAGCTAGTTCATTATGATGTTTGGGGTCTGTGTCCTATTACTTCTAAGTCTAATTTTTGATATTTTGTGACTTTTGTGGATGATTTTTCAAAAATGACTTGGTTATATTTTATGAAATCTCGTTTTGAATTATTTTCTATATTTATAGCTTTCTGCTCTAAAATTAAAATCCAATTTAGCACCTCAATGCATGTCTTTAGAAGTGATAATGCTAAAGAATATTTCTCTTATGAGTTCACTTCCTATATGATTCAACATGGGATGGTCAACCAATTCTCCTATGTTGTTACTCCTCAGTAGAATGGGGTTTTAGAATGAAAAAATAGGCATCTTTTGAAAGTTGTTCGATGCTTGTTACTTCATATGTCTGTTCCTAAAGTTTTTTAGGCTCACGTTGTTTCTATTGCCTATTTTCTAATTAATTAGATGCCATCTTCTATCTTACAAGGCCAAGTTTTTCTATCCTTTTTCCTTCCCAATACCTGTTTCCCCTACCTCATCGTATTTTTGGTTGTCAATGTTTTATGCAAGATGTTCAGCCTCAACTTTCAAAGCTACACCCTCTCTCACTTAAGTGTGTTTTTTTGGGTTATCGTCATCATTAGAAAGGGCACATATGCTTCTCTCCTGACTTGGGATAGTATCTTGTGTCCGTTGATATAACCTTCTTTGAGTCTGCTCTGTTCTTTGTTCAGATTCCTCCTCTGGTTATTAAGGAAGATGAAGAAATTCTCATTTATTAAGAACTTTGGTCTCTTGATTCTGCGTTGACTCCTTCCTCTAGTGTTCTCGTTCTGTCTTGTCCTTTATTTCAGCCTCCCATTCGATAGGTGTACGTTCGTCGGATGTGCTTCCTCCGCCAGTACTACACCCATGGATGTACATTGCTCTTCAGCAGACACACCACCTCCATCCACCTCTTTGTCACAGGATCTGACTCTAGATCTTCCTATTGTCTTTTGTAAAGGTAAACATTCTTATGTCACTAAATATTTTATTGCATCCTTTATTCATTATGAGTATCTTTCCCCTTCCTCCCAATCCCTTGTCGCCTCTCTTGATGCTATCACAGCTCCCAAAACTATTGCTGAGGCTTTGTCTCATGATGGGTGGTCCAATGCCATGGAGGGGGAAATGCTCGATATGGAACATAAATAGACATGGAATCTTGATGAACCGTCAACATGTCATATTTTTACGATTCAATTCCTTGGTTTTTCATATTCTTTTCATTTATTTTTATTGAATTTTGTTCGTAAGTTTGGTTATATTTTTAGTATTGTTTGATTGTGTTTTTATTAAGTGTTTTGTGTATTTTTTTCAGGTAATTACACTTGGAGAAGACTAGACATTCAAAGGAGTAAGAAAAAGTGAAATTTTCATCAGTGTCTAGTGCTTGAGTGCTGGTGTTGGAACGCTTGAGCGCCCAAAGCGTTTGCAGCAGTGGTGACTTAGTGTCCCAGCGCCTGAGCGCTGGGTGGGAGCGCCTGAGCACGTAACGCGTAGCAGCACATTCTGGTATAAGTGGCTGAGCGCCTAAGCCCTCAGAACTAAGCGCCTAGGCGTTGGTTGCGTAACAGAACACGTGATTTTCTTTAAATTAAAAAGTTACGCCAAATTCAACATAGACGGAGACAAAAAGACACAGAGCACATTACACAGAAAATCCCTAACCCTGAGAGAGTTGTTTTGCGGTAGTAGATCTTGGAAGACGGCTTCAAAGGAGGATTTGATTCCTGAAGGCTTGAAGATCATAATCTCCATTAAAGGAGTTTTTGATTTCTCTTTCTTTCTAGTTTCCTTTTTCTTTGGGTTTTTTTCATGGGTTTGTATCCTTATATGAGTTTATTTGTATTGAACATGAGTAGCTAAACTCATAGCTAGGGTTATGGGGGATCTTGTTTTCCTAATTATTTGGGGATTAAGGTAATTTCTTTATTTATCATATTGCATGCATTCTTGTCATAACTTGATCACTTTTGGTATGTGTTAATTCATTGTTTGACCGGTGACCATCCGCATTCAATGAGTGGATCTATATGGTAAGCCTAGGATTAGATTAGTGAATAACCAAACATCAATTTTTCCTACCAATGGAATTAACAGGTATGTTAGTTCATCTCTTGAATTGAGGTTTACTGTATTCCTAATTAATTCAACTAAATGACCAAATAGGTGATTTAATTTAAGAATAGAATATTATTTCATCCATGATCATTGGGATTTAATAGTAGGTAAGAGAATATTAGAAAAAGAATTACCTTACATCATAAATGAAAGAAAATCTGAATAATTAGATTCAAGTGAACCTTGCGCCCTAGTCTCTCTCTCATTGATTATCTATTTTTGGTTTTTTTACCAAACTGCCACTGTTGGCAAAATTATTTATTGAAATGCCATTTTTTTAAAACTATTTATCAAATTACCATTTTTTAAACTATTTATCAAAATGCCACTCTTTTGAAACTATATACCAAACTGTCACCCTTTTGTCCTACGGTTGGCGCAACCTACATGGATGCGCCATCCTACTTGGCGCATCCTAGCTGACGTGGACAAAGAAAACTCCAATAAGTGTGGCGTAGCCAAGCCACCTGTGCCACCCTTGTTGGCGCAACCAGGGTATACATTGCGTCCCCCCTCCCCCATTTGTGGCATTACTTCCATTTTCATAATTCTCACTATTTCTCTACAAATTTCTTTTCTCTAAACGCTCTGAACTCTCTAAACGATCAATTCTTACTAGAAGTGGTGTCTGGATCTCTATCTGTGATCAAATTCAGATCGTACTCCTTATATGTAAGTATCTCTTTCAATGTTTAAATATTTTAGTTATTATTTGTTGATTGATTTTTTATGTTAGCGTTAATTATAAATTAATGTTATTATATATTATGTTAGGGTTAATTATACATTATTGTTTTCATTGTCTAATAGATAATGGAGTAGTATGATATGTTATTTGAATTGTATGAATTATTATTTTGTACGTAATCGAATAGGATATATTTTTTTTTTGAGTACTTGACATATTTTAAATTAGTAAATGTAGCTTAATTCAAATGAACCAGATTTAGGAAGTTATTTATACATAAAATAATATATTAGGGTTAGTTATATATCTAATTAATATTGTAATTGATTTTTAATATATTGAATACATATGTGTTGAATTGTTATTGTTCAGAAATGGAATTAACATGACAACTTCAATGGAACAATGTATGATGGTGAAGAGGGTGTCATGTATTAAGGTCCTCCTCCTAGGCCTATTGTGATCACAGCCAATATGACTTTGGATGGGTTGAAAAATAAGATCCATTCAAAGTTGAGGTTCTAAGCAAACCAACATGTGTCAAAGGTTATCTATCGGTGTCCACAAAGCTTCAATCCATGGAGATGGGTAGGTCTTCCAATAGAAGACGATGATGATGTAAAGTACATGATATATTCCTTCTGTCAAACTCCAAACATGGCCTCGATGGAGTTGTACGTTGAGGTAGAAACAAGTGGGCAAGAAGAGCATGTTGAAGCTCATGGTGAAACCGAATCTCAAGTTAGTCCTTCTAATCTAATTGAGCCATGCAATATGATTGTTATTGGTGGTGCAATGGTTGAAGCTGATAACCCACTTGTCAGAGATGCAGTATGGGAGACAAGTGAAGATGAAGAACAGGTAGCTGAGGGTGATGATTCAGATACTAACATAGAGGCATAAAACTTTGATGCCGAAGAAAATTCACAATTTCCATTGTCGGTTGCTCCTCAATCTATGTTTATGCCTCGAGGACCTGAATCTGTGTTTGTGCCACCATGCCCTCAGTTTTCTCAAATCAACTGGGATGCATTGAGTAATCCTAATAACTTGCCTGAATTAGATAGTCGTGGGACTTGGAGCATCAATGATGAATTCTATGTTGGCTTGTAATTTCCATCAAAAGATGCCGTGAAGTTGGCCCTCAAACAATATTCGATTCACAGGCATCAAGAGTACAAGATTGAAGATTCTAATTTACGAAGACTTACTGCTAAGTACCCTAGTTTTGACAAAGGTTGTAATTGGAGAGTTAGAGTCATACAAAGCAAGAGGTCGAATACGTGGCAGATTACAAAATATAATAGACCTCATAGTTGCGTAAACCTAACTATGTCATTAGATCACCGGAAGTTGGATAGTCGTGTTATTTGCTCATGCATTTTGGAGTTAGTTAGAACAAAACTCGATGCACCTGTGTCCTTAATTGTTGAACAGATTCGAAGCCAATTCGGTTACCAAGTTTTATATCGAAAAGCTTGGAAGGCAAAACAACTAGTCATTATGAATGTTTTTAGTGATTAGGACAAATTTTACGAGGTGTTGCCCAGATGGCTAGTAGCCATGAGAAGAGACATGGAAGGCACAGTGGTGGAATTGCAAGATGAGGAATGTTTTGTGAATAACTGACTTGATCATTTGAAAAGAGTCTTTCATTGATTATTTTGGATATTTAGACCATGTGTTGTTGGCTTCCGATATTGTAAGCCCATTGTTCAGATTGATGCCACTCATTTGTATGACAAATACCGTCATAAGTTGTTGATTACAACAACTTAAGATGGAGATAGAAAACCTCTACCAATTACCTTTGCCATTGTGGAGGGGGAGACCAAGGATGCTTGGAGTTGGTTCTTAGCCCACCTGAGATTGCATGTCACACAACAAGAGGGCTTGTGTTTGATTTCTGATCGACACAAAGGCATCTTACAATCAGTGGTAAATGAAAATCTTGGATGGCAGCCGCCGAATGCGTATCATGTCTTCTGCATACAGCACATTGGTTCCAATTTTAACTCTAAATTTCAGAATAAAGAGTTGAAGAAATGGTTGATTAACACAGGTACTTAATTTTAACTCTAGTTTTTAACTTGTAATCTAAAATATGATAATAATAGTTATGTTCTAATACCAACCTAATTCATTTGTTGTATCAGGGTATGAACCAATCGCAATAAAGTTTGATGCTAGGCTAGAGAAGCTGACAGTTACAACAGAGATGGCAAATTGAATTAATGCAATTCCAAAAGAAAAATAGAGTTTGGCATATGATAGTGGCCGAAAATTTAGTCATATGACTACCAATTTGTTAGAGTGCATCAACGGAGTGTTGAAGGGTAGCAGAAATCTACTTATAACTGCATTGGTTCAATTGACATATACGAAGTTAGTAGAATACTTTGTCAATCGAAAAGACGAGGCAAATTCAAAATTGATGACATTTGGGCAAGAATGGAGTGATGACTTATTGAAGCACTAGAGAGTCAACCTAGAAAAGGCTAGCTCACACCAAGTTCACCGGTACAATAGAGAGAACACAGGGTTCATGATTGAGGAGGCATTTAACCCTGTAACACAACAGGGTAGACTTTCATATACTTTAAACCTGGAAGAAGGCCGGTGTGACTGTGGGGTGTTTCAAGCATTGCATTATCCATGCTCTCATGCGATTGCTGCGTGTGCTTCTGTGGCAATTGACTCATTCCGATTTGTGCATATGGTTTACAGGATGCAGAGCATTTACAGAGCTTATGAGTTTGATTTCGAACCAGTTCAGGCTGAACCATAGTGGCCTGCAGGTCCTGACATAACTTTGGTATCAGATCGTGCATTGCTTAGATCTAAAGGTCGACCAAAATCAACCCGACTCAGGAATGAGATGGATTGGAGCGAAGCAGGGCCAAGACAGACGTGTACAAGATGTCATCAACCTAGACATAATTCTCGCACATGTCGTGCCACTGAATCGAGTTCCTTGAGGGATGATGGAGTGGGGCCATCTAGTAATAGTTAGGACATATTTTCATTGTTCAGAATCTTGTATTAGAAATTATGTGTATTTGGGAGTTGTATTGTTTTGTATCACTAACTATTATGTTGTATTCGAATACTATTAATATATGTTAGTTGATTATCATCGTTAACTTCATTTCTTCCATATTATATTTTAGTATAGTAATCATATAGTCACATCATATTTTATTATTGTTTCTATATTGTGACAGTAATTGTTATTATTGTTTGGCATACAACTGAAAGATGGCATTTTGTGTAAACCCCGGACCAGCGGACGGATCGATTTTGGAGTTGTAAGAGTACCATATTTCTCAGCATATATGGCAGGGACATGAGGACAGGCACCTGCGTGTTAAACGTGCTCAAAAGATGAAACATATGGACCCCCCTACACCGATTCTTCCGTATCTATAGCAGGCTGGCTTCTTGGGGGTTGCCCATATGGGCTATTGCAGCATTGATCACTCCTTGATCTCTACGTTGGTTGAGAGATGGCGCCCAGAGACTCATACATTTCACTTGCCTACTGGAGAGTGCACCATTACGTTGGAGGATATCGGCATAATATCAGGTCTTCCTATTGACGGCACTACAGTCACTGGCCTTACCCATAGGACTGATTGGCTCAGTCTGTGTGTTCAGTTATTAGGTCTTGATGAGAATCCGTCGCTCATAGCTAGGGCACGCATTAACATGATATACCTGTGGTAGCCAAGTGTTACTGCAGTCATTGAGGATGATGATAATGAGTCCATGCAACAGCGTGCACGACATTGCATACTTCGATTGCTTGGGGGTTTCTTATGCCCCGATCATTCTGGTAAGTTTGTGCACTTAATGTTCTTTCCATTGCTGGAGGACTTTGCTGTTGCTGGGATATATAGTTGGGGGTCCGCAGTCTTGGCGTACCTATATAGAGAGCTTTGTAAAGCTACGGACTACAATGCACGCGAGATCGGAGGGGCATGCATCTTATTGCAGTATTGAGCATGGTACAGATTCCCCTGGCTTACCCCTACACTAGCTGACCATGTTGAACCTAATGTATTTTATAGAGCTGATCGTGGTCAATTACGTCCCTTAGGATGGGAGTAAGTTTCTATTTCATTACATTTTTTTACATTACTTTGTTGACATACTTTGTTAATATTTATAACTTACATTTATAGTACTTTCATTTACCAAATAGGTGGCGCAACCATAAAGTCTTGAGTGATACTGTAATTGGCGTCCTTGCATATTATCACCAGTTCTTCGATCAGCTAAAGAACGATAGGGTATGTCTTGTTTTACATTCGTTTGAATTATTTACTTATGTGTATGGTGTCTTAATATTGTGTGCATCTCATTTTTACAGATTATATGGTAACCATACACGGATGAGAAGGTGGCAACACTGCCACCTTTTTGTGTGGCTGGTAGGGACATAGCACTGGCAGTGGTCCTTCTCATATGTTTCCACATTGTTGAGTGGCACCAGCCAGACCGCGTGATGCGCCAGTTTGGTCTTGACCAGCCTATACCACGGTGACCATTCTAGATTGACAGTTTGCACTAAGTTACACTGGTAGGTAGGCATGATGAAGATTAGCCAGCTACACATGTTATTTACATAGCCACCTAGGATAGTCAAAGGGAGAAGCTTGTTACAGGAATCCCATTGCTCGTACCCCTCGGTCTGCGTTCTGAGTACATGCATTAGTATAAAACAATTACTAGACGCTGGATTGCTCCCACTAGTGCATCTATTGGGAATGCGGTAAGTTCTTTACTAATTTGTTAGTGTCTATCTGTATGTTGTATTCAGTGTAATGACATAAATTATATTTATTTCTTAGGCAGACATTGCAGAGTATTTGTTCGTTTCAACTACTGACACTGCCGCTTGAGAAGCTGCTACACAAATCCTACACTCATTGTGGGAGCATGATCGCATTACGATGGAACATCTACGTCCAACTCCAGCAGCAGATGACATTTCAGGGCGACCCGAGGAGTCCAGTCAACAGGGAACGCAGCGTAGATGGAGGACAGGGTTAGCGAGTACTCGGACACGACTTCAACATCCCGAGGACTCTAGCTCTACCAGCCAACACACGACTCAGCCTCTTGCCACTGCTACATAACCCCACTCAGTCTTCTGCTTTTAATTTGAATTTCTTCATAAACTTTTGATTGTCTGGATAACAAAGGGCTTTACGAATCTAGTAATTACCACTTATTCCTTGTGAGATCGATAATTGGGACTCAAGTCCTATATTACTTTGCGATAGAGTGCACTTGCTCTTAGTATATTTTACGGGTATCAAATCTCATTCCCCTTCCTTCTAGTAAGCGTGCCATTGGGTGCAAGTTAGTGTTCACTATTAAAGTCAATTTAGATGGTACTGTTGCTCGTTTAAAGGCTTGGCTGGTGGCCAAGGGTTATGCTCAGACTTATGGTGTTGATTACTCAAATACCTTCTCTCATGTGGCCAAATTGGCCTCTGTTTGCATATTTATGTCATTGGCTTCCTCTCATCACTGCACTAACTTGATGTTAAGAGTGCCTTTCTTTATGGTGATTTACAAGAGGAAGTCTATATGGAGCAACCTCCTGGCTTTATTACTTAGGGGAAGTCTGGGTGAGTTTATCGGCTAAGACGCTCTTTGTATGAGTTAAAACAATCCCCTCGGGCTTGGTTTGAGAGATTGAGAGAAGTTGTTAATTTCAGCCTAAAAAGGAGTAGTTATGATCACTCGATCTTCTACAAAAAGTTCGAGGGAGGATGCATCTTCATGGTTATGTATGTTGAAGATATAGTGATAACAGGCAATGACTTCTTTAGCATATCAGAACTCAAGAGATTCCTTCAAACTAAATTTCAGACAAAGGATCTTGGTCCTCTAAAATATTTCATTGAGGTAAGTAGAAGCAGAAAGGGCATTTTCCTCTCACAACAGAAATATGTCCTTGACTTACTATCTAATGTTGGCATATTGGGAACTAAACCTTATGATACTCCGATTGTTCCAAATGTGAAACTCAATGTTGATGATGGAGAACTTCTATCAGATTTTGAGAGGTACAGGAAATTAGTGGGCAAACTTAACTACCTTACTGTGACATATCCAGATAACTCTTTTCCTAGTAAGTGTATTCAGTCAATTTATGTCATCTCCTCGACAATCTCATTGGGATGTGGTATTACATATCCTTAGATATTTGAAAGGATCCTTGAATCATGGGATTCTTTATAAAGATAATGGATATTGCAGGTTAGAAGGTTATTTCGATGCAGATTGGGCTGGGTGTCTTGTAGATCAGAGATCAACTTCTGGGTATTGTGTGGTCCTTAGAGGAAATCTGATCTCTAGGAAAAGTAAAAAATAAAATGCAGTAGCAAGGTCAAGTGCTAAGTCCAAATATCGAGCAATAGCTTAAACCACTTGTGAATTATTATGAGTTTATCATTTACTTGATGAGATTGGGTTCAAGGTTTCCCTACCTATGAGACTATGGTGTGACAACTAGGCTGCCCTTCACATTACCTCGAACCCAGTCTTTCATGAACGGACAAAGCACATAGAAGCTGACTGCCATTTCATTCGAGAGAAGATCCAACGGGGACTCATTTCTATAGGGCATGTCAAGACTAGTGAACAGATAGCATACATCCTCACGAAGGATCTTAAAGGGAATCAGGCCAATTATCTTTGTAACAAGTTAGGCATGATTAACATTTATGATCCAACTTTAAAGGGAGTGTTAAGAGTAAATATTATGCACATGTTTTAATTTCTATTGCTGGCCTATTTACTACTAGCCCATCTTGCATATATAAATACATAACCTGCACCCATATTGGGTACGTTTTTCCATTCTTGTTTTCTCATTACAATGTCATTTCACCATGCATCCCAATGATTGTTGGATATACACTTCTTCCTCAAGGTAGCCATTTAAGAAAGCGGACTTGACATCCATTTGATAAATTTTTCACTTCCTTTGAGCAGCCAAGGAAATGATCAATCGAATTGTCTCCAGTCAAGATACGGGAGCAAACACTTCATCATAATCAACTTCGTGTTGTTGGCTATAGCCTTTAGCAGCAAGCCTTGCCTTGTACCTCTTCATATTCACATATTTTATATATTAATAAATCCTTATTTTTAGTCATTTACACTCTCCATGTACTTAATTAATTGGGCTTGGTCATGTTTTGTAAGTTTGGGCTCAAATTGGGCTTAATTAATTTTTTCCAGCATCATTTAAGTTTGACACTGTTTCTGTATTTCGGTCATATCTTGAGTTCTAGATGTCTAGAAATTATGTATCTTATCTTTTAGGAAATATGAAAGAGAGCTCTACAACTTTCATGAAGAGCTCCAAGGCAGAGTCAGACATCTAGTGGAGCGAATTGGGCCTGGAAGTCAGAATACGAGTTCAGAGACCCTTTGAGAATGTTTTATCCATAACTTGAGTTGTAGACCTCCAAATGACATGGGGTTTAGGCCCAATTACTCATGATGGACCCAACTTTGTAACTAATTGGGTTCTAATGATGTGAGGCTAAAATAGGAGTTAGTTTATAGTTGTAGCAGTAGAAAACTGAGATCATTTTTTCCATTCCACACTTTTCTCACTTTTTATCTCTAGATCTAGATCTTTCTCTCTTTTTCTTGCTTCTTCCTCAAGCTCCTTCATGATGATGGCTATGGAGAGCTAAACTTCTATAATCAATTTAGAGATTCTTGAAGAAATTATGGTTTGAATTCTTGAGATCTTGGTTCTATTTTTGTATTTGAATTGCATTTGGATTCCTCTTCTTCGTGATCTTGAATGCATGAATGGTGATTCTGTTTATTTTTTATCTGATTGGATATTGATTTAAGATTGAGAATTATGATGAACTTAGTTTTATTGATTTGAATTAATCATGGAATTACAGAGGTTAGATTACTAATTTGTGCCTAGGTTAATTGAATTCGGAAATCAAATTAACATAGATCCTAACATGAATTATGCGATTAGAAATTTGTGTGTCAATTGTTAACTGAATTCTAGATGATTGTCTAGTATGAATTCTAGATTTGATGCAGAGATTTTGGTTAAATCTAAATTAAACACTCAAATGCACTTCAAATGTTTGTTAAAAGATCTATAATAGAATCAACCCAATTTTGGATAGGTTTCTAAATTGATTGCTCTTTTAATTGAATTTCTATCACTTTAATTCTGTTATTTTCACATTTTGAGTTTTCAAATCTTTTCCCCAATTTTATTTTGATCTGATCCAATTGCTTTTATAATCCTTGAAAGACGATCCAGTATTGTTTTCTATGCTACAAGCCATAGGCATAACTCGATTACAATTTTGATTGAGTTCAGCGCTTGTCAAAATTTTGGTGCCGTTGCTGGGGATTGTTAGGTGCAATTTGATCATATTAAATGACCATACTAACTTTTGTTCTTACTAATAATTAACTCTTGTTCAATCCATACCTTTTGCATTGCATTCTGTTCCATTGGTTATTGTTACATTGGCTTTTGTTACTGTTGATCATTCTTTTGTTGCCTTTATTGTTAATTGCATTGCAAAATTTCCTTATGAATGTCATTCAATCATTTTGGACAAGTTCCTCACTGCCTAACACTGTTTCATACTCAACTAACATTTTTTCTCTAGTTTCTGATTTCTTGTGGTGTAGGGGGAGACTAGTGTTGATCTGATTGTGGAGTTTGAAGCTGAGACATGGTCCCCAAGGTTAAATCATCATTTTGAGCAAAGAGATCCTAAGATCATCCCCTTGGATTTTAGCCAAATTCCATCATTTGACAGGATTTTTGAGAAAACTCGAGACATAACGGTAAATTCAGTAATTGTTTTAGTAACTCAAAGTTAAACCAAATTCCATCGTTTAGACCATTTTTTTAATTTTTTAAGATTTTTTATTGCATTTTTCAATTTCATTTTTGTGTAGTTTCATGTTATGGTGGTCCTACGATTTTTAAAAATCATTGGATAGGTAGATTTTTAAAAATCATGTAGATTCATGTTGTGGTGGTCCTGCAATTAGATTTATTTTGGTAGATTTTGTGTTATCTAAAGTATTTTGTTTGTTTACTGATTCTGTGCTTTTTGTGCTTTGGATGATGTATGACTAGGTCTTTTACTAGTAACTTGCTTGATTTTGATCCTGAGAATGATAAGACTTTGCATGCATTGATCAGAGCTCATAAGCTTAGTCAAAGAATTGCTTCTGAATTTGATCTTGACATTGAATCTGTCAGTGCATCCGAAAGTTTAAGTGATTTTGCAACCATGGCTGATAACATGCATAATAGGACTCTTAAAGAGCTTGTTGCCCTTGATGTCACTTATCCACCATTATGCATTCAATATCCTAATATTGATGCTGACTTTGAATTAAAGTCTGGACTAATTTATTTGCTGCCTAAGTTTCATGAACTTGCAGGTAAGGATCCCCACAAGTATTTGAAGGAGTTCCATATAGTGTGCTCAACCATGAGACCTCAAGGCATCCTTGAAGAACACATAAAGCTGAAAGCATTCCCTTTCTCCTTTGCTGATGCAATCAAGGACTAGCTTTACTATCTTTCACACTGTTTCTATAACTTGTTGGAATGATATGAAGAAGCCGTTTTTAAAGAAGTTTTTCCTTGCCTCCAGAGCTGTTGCAATTAGGAAAGACATTTGTGGCATCAGACAAATTTCAGGTGAAACATTGCATGAGTACTGGGAGAGATTCAAGAAGTTGTGTTCAAGTTGTCCACACCATCAAATCAGTGATTAGTTGTTGATCCAATACTTTTATGAGGGACTAATGTCAATGGACAGAAGCATGATTGATGCTGCTAGTGGAGAAGCTTTGGTGGATAAGACCCCTACTACTGCTAGAGACTTGATTGCTAACATGGCTTCCAATTCACAGTAATTTGGGACAAGAATGATAACTCCAAGCAGACGTGTAAATGAGATCTATATGGCTCAGGCAGACCAGAAAAGGATGGAAAATAGGCTTGATGAGTTAACCTCACTGGTGCGGCAATTAGCAGTAGGACAACATGTACCAGTTCCTGTACAAAAGCTTACAAGGGTGTGTGGAATTTACTCTTGTCCATCTCATCATACAGATGCCTGTCCAACACTTTAGGAAGATAATTTTGCCACCCAAGCCTATCCTATTACTGCAATAGGCAATTTTCCTAGTGGACCCCAACATCAGCAGTCCTAGCAGCAGCCCAGATATGATTCATTTTCTAATACTTATAACCCTGGCTAGAAGGACCATCCCAACCTGAGATATGGGAATTCTGGTCAGCAACAACAGCCCCAGCAGTAGCAATTTAGATACCAAACTACAGGTCCTAGCAACAAATACTAACCACCTGTATTCAGACAGCAACAACATGTGCAGCAATCTATCCAGGCCACTCCAGCCGAGCCATCATTGGAAGACTTGATGAAACAGATGGCCACAAACAATATTCAGTTCCAGTAGAATGTCAATGCCACCATTCAGAATTTACAAATTCAAATTAGGTAGTTGGCAACCACTATGAATGAGTTGAAAAGTCAAGGGTCGAGTCAATTGCATTCACAAACAGTCAATAACCCAAGAGGCAATGTGAGTGCCATTACCTTGAGAAGTGGCAAAGAAGTTGATGGTCTTAGTCTACCACAACTAGAGCTACCAATGCAGTAACTAGAGATTGACCAGAAATAGCAAAATTCACAAAACATAAATAGCTCAATCCAGAAATCTGTTACACAGAAGAAATGTGCAGAGAATCCAGACTTGGTCATTCCACTATCCTTCCCAAATAGGGTCACACAGTCCAAGCAGATAGCGTAAGCAGAAATGGAAAGAGAAGTCATGGAGACATTCAAGAAGGTGGAAATCAGTATTCCCCTCCTGGATGCAATCAAGCAGATTCCCAAGTATACCAAATTCCTCAAGGAGTTGTGTACTCACAAGAGAAAACTTAAGGGTACTGAGAAGATTAGTATGGGTAGAAATGTTTCTGCAATGATTCAGCCAAGCATGTCACAGAAATGCAAAGATCCTAGAACTTTCACAACCCCTTGCACAATAGGCAATTTCATATTTGAACATGCAATGCTAGATTTGGGTGCTTCAATCAATGTCATGCCTATGTCAGTTTATAAGTCTTTGAACATTGACACTTTGCAACCCAGTGGTATAGTGATTCAGTTGGCAAATAGGACCACTATTCATCCTACAAGAGTGTTGGAAGATGTGTTAGTTCAGGTGAATGAGCTAATTTTCCTAGTGGACTTCTATATTTTGGAAATGGAAGATGAGTCTTTAATAAACCATGCTCCATTGATTCTAGGCAGACCATTTCTCAAGACAACTAAGACCAAGATAGATGTGCATGCTGGCACCCTTTCTATAGAATTTGGCAATGATGTTGCATAGTTTAACATTTTTGATGCCATGAGACATCCCCTAGAGGAGCATTCAGTTTTCCATGTTAACGTGATTGAGATGCTGGTTGATGATACTTATGTTGATATGTATGCTGAATTCCCTGATATTGCTAACTTTATGGATTTTGTTACCTGTGATACATGTGCTGGCTGTGATATTGAACCATGTGCTGCATATGCTAAGATTTATGTGGTTATGAGTGATGTTACAGGTGCTGACCTGAATAATGTAGTATGTGAAAATGAGAGTCAGAATTATACTGAATTTAATGCTGTTGAGTTAGTTGTTTCAAATAGCTTGCTACCCTCCATTGTGCAGCCTCCATCCTTAGAGTTGAAGACTTTGCCAGACCACCTTAAATATGCATATTTGGAAGATGGTGAGAAACTGTCGGTGATTGTTGCTAAGAATCTGCAACCTGAACAAGAAGAAAAATTGTTGTATGTTTTGAGGCTGAAAAAGTAGGCCATCAGATGGACACTTGCAGACATTCCTGGTATTAGTCCCTCCACATGCATGCATAGGATTTTACTAGAGGAAAGCACCAAACCAGTGAGGCAGCCCTAAAGGAGACTAAACCCCCTGATTCTAGATGTGGTGAAGAAGGAAGTGACCAAGATGCTACAAGCTAGCATTATTCTGTTACTAAGTGGCCTCAATACTCAAGAGGGGGTGAATTGAGTTTGTAAAATAAGTTCACAAATCTTTCATAAAACGTTTGATAACTAATTTTCGTTGAAGCTATTAAATGGATAGAGGTGATTGGATAAATGAGATGAACACTTTCACTTATAAATATAATAGCCAAAGGAGACAATATTCAAACAATTCAATGAAATAGTGCACAAATATAAAGACAAGGGTTTAGAGAAACAAACACAATAGTTTATCCTGGTTCGATCACTAATCCACTTATGATCTATGTCCAGTCCTCAAGCAAACACTCAAGATTTTTCACTATATCTTCAAGCTTTAATAGGTGCTTGACAATCCTTACAAACTTGAGCACTCAACACTTTGGGATACCTCACCCTTTGAGCTTGAGCTTCTTCAACTAAGAGATGCCTCACCCTTTACACTTTAGGAGAGATGCCTCACCCTCTTTACAAAGTAATTCAAATTGATAGAATGAAACTCTCAAAAGAGTAATTGATACAAATTGCAGCTCTAATATGCTCTCAAAAGATATCTTAAGATTTTCATAAAAAATAGAGTAAGAATATTTTCAGAATTTGATTCTTGTATTTAAGTGTTAGATTGATATTTTGAATTGAAGGTTAGCCATTAATGAAGTCCCAAGGCAAGTATTTATAAGTTATTGGAAGAGAAAAACCATTGGGAGCTTTAATGGGTAGCATTAAATGCTTTTAAAATAGTCATTGGGCACTGATAGATTTGTGGTAATCGATTACATGGCTGTTCCAACGTGTTCTTGGCTTTCTGGGCACTTGGTAATCGATTACCATCTTGGTGTAATCGATTACAAGGCCTCTGACTTACTTATAATCGATTACCATTTCTATGTAATCGATTACAATGCTTCTTGAACGTGTTCTTGCCTTTCTGGGATTATTGTAATCGATTACCAGCTTGGTGTAATCGATTACAATGCCTCTAACTTGCTTGTAATCGATTACAATGCACATGTAATTGATTACAAGGCCTCTGTTTGCTATGTAATTGATTACAAACATATTATAATCGATTATCTTGGTCTTTGAACACATTTTTCAAGTCCAATTTGATATGTAAGCCATTTTTAACTTTGAGAAACTTGGATTGAATAATATTGACATGTGTTTTACACAATCCAAGATTAAAAATAACATTTTCTTAAAAATATGAGCTTTTAATAACAAGTTAATTTCAAAGGATCTTGAAAAACTATTTGAGATTTTTGAGACACTTAGAGAGCATTTCACATTGATAGACTAGGACCTATATCTAATATACCTCTTTTGACCTTGGTCTTCTCTTTTGATCTTGTTCTTTATCTTGACTTTGTTATCATCAAAAACTAATTTGATATGCTTTAAGACATAAGCATTCACATTCTCCCCTTTTTTGATAATGATAAACTAATCATAGGAAAGAAAAAGGGTTTTTGCATTTGTGTATATTAGAGATTTAGGCACAACTCTTCCCCATAATTTCTGCATGATATAGGATAAGATTTTTCATGTAAAAGTTTAAAGCTCCCCCGTACACATGTAATATTAATTAGATTTCATTTTTCACTAATCTCTCCCCTGTTGGCATTATAAAAAATATATAAGCATTTTAAATGAAATTTCGGCAGCATTTCCACATAATCTCGTGATTAGCCCAAAAATAATCAAACATAGCAGCCAATAGGAATAATAAGATCATTAAGAATCATAAAGAGATATATTATATCATTAGCAAAATCAAAACCTATAATGGTCCAAAGATAAATGTAAATTAGTCATGTACAATAAGCAAAATGAGAAACTACTGATTTTAGGCAAACAAAACAAAAGGAAATCTGACTAAGTCCTAAGTCACTGTGTAGCCTCGCTATCGCTATCACTTTCTTCATTAGCAGCGACGTCTCCAAGGTCAATATCATCATCACCAGGTTCAAGATCATCCTCGGAACCAAGAAGCTCCTCATCATCATCAGGAACTCCAGCTGGGGTGGCAGAGGGATCAGCAAAAGATAGAGGAGCAGGAGGGGCAGAGGAGGTGGTAGGTGTAGCAGTAGCTCTCCATGGTGCATAATCTGGTCCTTCCAAGAAGGAGCGAATAGAAGCAAGCTCCTGATCGGAGTAATCCATCCTTAGTTCAAGATGATCCACCTTCTGATCAAGGCAATCCATCCAGGTTTCCACTGTAGTTGCCAAGTTTCGCATTTCTTGGAGCAGAAGGTCTAATGTGGCTGGAGCTGGAGCAGGCTGCTGGTCTTCTTCTTCATCACCACTCTCCAGACCGTGAGGGATATGCCCATAACTACCATGGGTAATGTAGTGCTATCTATCATCGAACTTATATAGCTGAAGCTTTTTCAATGTATGCAAGCCTATAGATTGTGGCCTTTTGGAGCTTGTGTCCTTGGATTCCTTAGACAAAAAGATGTGACAATGCTCTAATATAGTTGTCACTAGCATGGCATATGGAAGAGCATAGTTCTTCTTCTTCTTCACATCCAACATATGCTGAATGATGTAGTTGGCCCAATTGATTGGCCTATTTGTGGTCATTGCCCACAAGACTACTACATCATCTCTTAAGACCTAGGAGTAATTTCCTCCCCTAGGAATTAGTCCTCTAACAACCATATAGTGATGACCCTGTTTTTCATGGTCAAACCAGTTGCCATCACCCTCTTCTTATCTCTTGGAAGCTCATATCCAGTACGTATCAGGGATGACAGAGCATTCCTATACTTAAAATCAGCTCCCCAAACATTCTTATTTCCATAAAAGCTTGTTCCATTATAGGTGAGCTTAGTTAACCTACACCATTCCTCCCTAGTGATCTTAATTTGAGTTTTCTTCACCTCAAAAATCAGGCAATTATCTTCATATTTCAAATTTGCATAGAAAACTTTAACTAGGTTAGGATAAATGGCTTTCTGAATACTGAAGAAACTAATCAGACCTAACCTTTCAATCAAATGGAAGGACTCCAAGGACTCACTGGAGCATAAATTCTGAGTCAGATACCGTGGGGAGATTAGCTTCCTTAACTAGAAGTTCTTTCTGAATAACTCTGCCTTTTTGGTGGTGGAGAAGTGGCGTGTGAGGTTCAGCCCAGAGATATCATGTGAAGAACCTCTGGAAGATTCTCCAATGGTGACCCCTATTCTTGGGCGCTTTACATGTTGAGAGGTTCCAGCCATTTGATGAGAAAAGAGTGAATGGGAAGAAGGGAATGGTGTTTGGAGATGTGTTGGTGAAGGGAAGGTAGAAGGAGGGTTTTATGTGGTGAGGCTCATGGGTGATGAGAAGGATTTGGGTGGATTGTGATGAATTTTAGTGGATGGGTTGTGGAAAGAAGTGATTTTCGAGTGAGACGGAGGTGAAATGGAGTGATTTGGGTGAGATTTGAGTGAGAAATAGAGAGTTTGGTGGCTGGGTCTTCGTGAGAGCAGAGGAGAAAAAGAGAAGGTTTCTGAAGAAATGACCTTTCGTGAGACAAAAAACCTTTTAAAACCTATGTGTAATCGATTACATGACTTGTGTAATCGATTACCAGCCGTCTGTTGCCCCTATAATCGATTACAATTTTGGTGTAATCGATTACCATGCTTCTGGGAACCTTGTAATCAATTACAGTATTAGTGCAATCGATTACCTGAGTTCTGGGTCTATTGTAATCGATTACCATGGTTGTGTAATCGATTACACACTTGACAGAATCTTTGTAATTGATTACAAAGACTTTGTAATCGATTACCAGCACACTCAAACTCAGATTTTGAGTTCCAAACAGCAAATGATCAATTTTAAACCTTTCAAATCAGTTCCAAAACATCTCAAATCAATTCCTAACATCATGCAAGCATATAATCCAATCAGATTATGATCCAAAACACATAATTGTGCAAAATGACTACTTTTACCAAGAATTGGAACACTTTGATAGATTGGTGCATTTTGAGCAATTTGGGAGGCTCATTCATGATTGAGTACCTGCAAAACAATTTAGGGGAAACCTCCAACGCTCAAGTTAGTATTGAATTCAAAAAGAAATTATGCAGCAAAAACTCATAATTATGCAGCAAATTTATGCAGAAAAAAAAATTCAGTTCAAGCATGTTTGATCCAATATACCAAGTTCATTTCTTATATAAAGAATGCTTCTTTTACTAAGGGCTTAGTGAAGATATCAGCTAATTGTTTAGTGGTTTCCATAAATTCAAGTATACAATCACCCTTTTGGACATGATCTCTAATGAAAGGATGTCTTATTTCAATGTGTTTAGTCCTAGAATGCAAAATGGGATTTTTGGATAAATTAATTACACTAGTATTATCACATCTTATAGGGATGTGATCAAGCTTAAGACCATAGTCTAAGAGTTGTTACTTCTTCTAAAGGATTTGAGCACAACAACTCCCAGTTGCAACATATTCAGCTTCAGCTGTAGACAATGTCACACTATTTTGTTTCTTGCTATGCCAAGAAACTAGTGAGCTTCCAAGCAAGTGGCATGTCTTCCTAGTGCTCTTCCTATCCATTTTGCATCTAGCAAAATCAGAATCGGAATACCCAATAAGACTACATGAGGCACCCTTAGGGTACCACAAACCCATTTGTGATGTGCCTATTAGATATTTCAGAATTTGTTTTATAGCACAAAGATGTGATTCTTTGGGATTAGCTTGATATCTAGCACACATGCATACACTAAACATTATATCAGGCCTACTTGCTGTAAAATAAAGGAGTGAGCCAATCATACCTCTATACTTTGTAATTTTTACAGATTTACCTCATTCATCTTTGTCCAAATAGCAAGAGGTGCCTATTAGGGTAGGCATATGCTTGGCATTGTCCATTCCAAACTTCTTGAGCAACTCCTTGCAATACTTGGATTGACTTATGAAAGTCACATCTCTTGTTTGCTTGATTTGGAGACCAAAGAAGAAGTTGATCTCACCCATCATGGACATCTCAAACTCACTTTGCATAATATTCGAAAATTCTTTACAAAGAGAGTTATTAGTAGCTCCAAATATAATGTCATTAATATAGATTTGAGCTAGAAGTATGTCATGTATTTTATGCTTTATGAAAAGGGTAGTATCAACTTTGCCTCTAGAAAAGCCTTTTTTCTAAAAGAAAATTCTCAACCTTTCATACCAAGCTCTAGGAGCTTATTTTAAGCCATACAAAACCTTTTTCAGTTTAAAAATATGGTTAGGCATTTTGAAACTTTCAAAACTAGGAGGTTGTTCTACATACACCTCTTCTTATATGAAATCATTTAAAAAGACACTTTTAACATCTATTTGATAAAGTTTGAAGTCCATAATGCATGCATATGCAAGTAGCAATCTTATGGCTTCTAATCTAGCTACGGGAGCATATGTTTCTTCATAATCTATTCCTTCTTCTTGATTATAGCCTTTTGCAACTAACCTAGCTTTATTTTTGTAATTAAGCTCGTTTCATCAAGTTTATTTCTAAAGACACATTTGGTGCCAATTATGGGATGATCATTGGGCCTTGGAACTAATTCCCAAACTTGATTTCTCTTAAATTGGTTTAGTTCATCTTGCATGACCAAGATCCAATGTTCATCATTAATGGCCTCATTTATGTCTTTAGGTTTAACTTGAGAGACAAAAGCTATATGATTACATGCATTTCTAAGAGAGTTTCGAGTGATTACTTCTTTTGATACGTCACCTATCACCTTGTCAAGAGGGTGATGTTTTGATGTCCTCCATTCCTTGGGAAGGTCCATGCCTTGTGAGTCTTCTTCTCTTGAGAAGTCAATGAGTTTTTCTTATTGCTTCTTGGTTTCCTTCTCTTCATTTTCCAAGTGGGTTCTTTCTAACAATTCTGCAACATCATCAACTAACTTCTTTCTCGAACTATTTGGATTTGTTTCATAAAAAACAACATATATGGACTCTTCAATGGTAATGGTTCGTTTGTTATAAACTCTAAAGGCTTTACTATGTATAGAATAGCCAAGAAATATTCCATCATCAGACTTTGCATCAAACTTCCACAAGTTATCCTTTTCATTATTCAAAACAAAGCATTTACAACCAAAGACATGAAAATATGACACATTTGGCTTCCTTCCCTTATACAATTCATATGGGATTTTTTTTTTAAAATTGGCCTTATTAGGACTCTATTCATAACATAACAAGTGGTGTTAACTGCATCCGCCCAAAAGTACTTAGGAAGGTTGGCCTCATTGAGCATAGTTCTTGTCATTTCCTCTAAATATCGATTTTTCCTTTCTACAACACCATTTTGTTGTGGTGTTCTAGGGGCAGAAAAATTATGCTCAATGTCATGTTCATCACAAAAAGTTTCAAATTCATGGTTTTCAAATTCTCCGCCATGATCACTTCTTATAGATGCAATGCAAAATCCCTTTTCATTTTGGATAACTTTGGCAAGCTTTTTAAATGATTGAAAATCATCATTTTTATGAGATAGAAACAATGTCCATGTAAATCTACAAAAATCATCCACAATCACTAAAGTATAGTAATTCCCACCAAAGCTCATAGTTCTAGAGGGACCAAAAAGATCCATGTGCAAAAGTTATAAAGGTTTAGAAGTTGAAACAATATTTTTAACTTTAAAAGAAGCCTTTACTTGCTTTCCCTCTTGACATGGATCACAAAGTTTATCTTTTTCAAATTTAAGCTTTGGAGGTCCAAGTACTAGTTCTTTTGAAACCAATTTATTTAAGTGATCCATGTGAATGTGAGCAATTCTCCTATGCCATAACCATGAATCATTTTCTTTACTCATAAAGCATTTTGCATCATTTGAGGAAATGTCATCAAGACTAATCATATATATATTATTGACCCTATGACCAACAAACTTAACTTGCTTATCATCCTTTCCCTCAATTATGTAACAAGTAGAATCAAATATAACTCTATTGCCTTTATCATACAATTGACTAATGCTAAGCAAATTATGTTTGAGTCCTTCAACAAGCAAAACATTATCAATGGATGAGGAAGGGATCTTACTAACTTTACTAATTCTAAGGATCTTCACTTTGTTGTTATCATCATATGTAACATGACCATGCTTCTTGGGGGCAAGGGAGGAGAACTTGGAGCCATCACCGGTCATGTGCTTGGAGCAACCACTATCAAGATACCAACTTGAGCTTTTGGCCTTCAAGCACACCTACAACACACATTCAAATTTTAACCTTTGGTACCCAAATTGTCTTGGGTCCTTGTGTGTTAGAGTTAGGCATGGTACCCTTAGGAACCCAAACCCTTTTGATTCTAACCTTAGTGTTTATGTTCTTTCTAACATTGCAAGTAGATGCACTATGTCCTTTCTTACCGCAATGAAAACATTTGACAAAGGGGCTACTTGAAGTACTTGAGGAAATAAAGAAATTCTTAGAAGACTTTTGATGGTTATTTGGATTATATCCCAAACCAGCTTTTTAAAAAAGATATTTTTGTTTCCCCAACAACACATTCAAGTTATCTATTCCAAATGTAAATTTTGCAAGAATGTTGTTTAAATTTTCAATTTCTTTCTCAAATGCTTTACATGATGAGTAAGGTAAGGATATGGATGTGTTATCATGTGAGGAGCAAGTCATGCACAATGAGTTAGCATCAATAAGTCCTAAGGTCTCATTTTCAATCTTAAGCTCATTAATTTCCTTGTTTAAAATAGAAACTTTGTTTACCAATAAGGATATTGTCTTGTTAGAAGATAAAATCATTTTTGTGAGCCTCATAGATTCATCATGCAATTCTTGAAAAGTATCTTGCAATTCATCATAAGAAGGTGGAGATTCTAAGCTAGAAGATGTTACCTCGGTGTCACTCTCTTCACTTTCTTCTCCTTGAGCTATGAGACAAAGATGGGCTTCTTCATTCTCCAAACTATCGGAAGAGCTTATGTCATTGTCCTCCCATGCTATATATGCTCTCCTTCATTTCTTTTCTTTGGAAGACCTTTTCTCAAACTTCTTCGTCTTCTTAAGATACATAGGACACTTCATTTTCATGTGCCCCGGTTTTTCACATTCATAACATTTTGGACGAGTAGAGGATCATTCTCCTTTGTGATAAGCTTTCTTTTGAGGAAAAAATGGTCTTTTTTGGAATCCCTTCTTCTTTAAGAATCTTCCAAACTTCCTCACAAGGAGACTAAGATTCTCCTCACTTAACTCAAGATTTTCTGCATCCTCTTCACCATCTTCATCATCATCTTCAATTGTAGAAGAAGTGGCTTTAAGTGTAATTTCCTTTTTCTTCTTATCATGCTTTTCATTTTGATTGAGCCTATTTAGCTCCAACTCATATTCTTGAAGCTTCTCAAATAAAGTGGCCAGAGACATTGTTGATAAATCTCTTGATTCCATAATAGCAGTTACTTTCGGTTGTCAATTCCTGTTCAAACATCTCAAGACTTTGTTAATAAGATATTCATTAGGAAATGTCTTTCCTAATGAGATAAGATGATTAACAATATGTGTGAATCTCTTTTACATCTCTTGAATACTTTCACCTTAGTTCATTCTAAACAATTTATATTCATGAGTAAGAGTATTTATTCTAGATCATTTTACTCCACTTGTACCTTCATGAGTTACTTGTAAAGTATCTCACATTTCTTTAGCGGTCTTGCAATTTGACACCCTAAAGAATTCATTATATCCCAAAGATGTGGTGATGATGTTCTTGGCTCTCAAATTGTATTGACCCTTCTTTTTATCCTCATCGGTCCATTCATTTCTAGGTGTATTGATTTTCACACCATCTTTAGTATGTGTGGGAACAAAAGCATCATTTTCAATGCGTCCCATATATTTAAGTCAATAGCTTCAATAAAATTTTCATCTTTTCTTTCAATATGTATATCCATCCCCATTGAAAAATGAGATCTATTTATAGGAGAACTTTCATTAGAAAAATCATTTGAAACCATTTCTTTCTCTTGAAGCTGCTAAGCTCTTTATACAAGAGTCTAGCTCTGATACCACTTGTTACCAAGTGGCCTCAATACTCAAGAGGGGGGTGAATTGCGTTTGTAAAACAAGTTCGCAAATCTTTCACAAAATGTTTGATAACTAATTTTCGTTGAAGCTATTAAATGGATAGAGGTGATTGGATAAATGAGATGAACACTTTCACTTATAAATATAATAGCCAAAGGAGACAATATTCAAGCAATTTAATGAACCATTGCACAAATATAAAGAGAAGGAATTAGAGAAACAAACACAATAGTTTATCCTGGTTCGATCACCAATCCACTTGTGATCTACGCCCAGTCCTCAAGCAAACACTCGAGATTTTTCACTATATCTTCAAGTTTCAATAGGTGCTTGACAACCTTTACAAACTTGAGCACTTAATACTTTGGGATACCTCACCCTTTGAGCTTGAGCCTCTTCAACTAAGGGATGCCTCACCCTTTACACTTTATGAGGGATGCCTCACCCTCTTTACAAAGCAATTCAGATTGATAGAATGAAACTCTCACAAGAGTAATTAATACAAATTGAAGCTCTAATATGCTCTCAAAAGATATCTCAAGATTTACACAAAAAACAGAGCAAGAACATTTTCAAAATTTGATTCTCATATTTAAGTGTTAGATTGATCTTCTAAATTGAAGGTTAGCCATTAATGAAGCTCCAAGGCAAGTATTTATAAGATATTGGAAGAAAGGAACCATTGGGAGCTTTAATGGGCAGCATTAAATGCTATTAAAATAGTCATTGGGCACTGACAACTTTGTGGTAATCGATTACACAATCCATGTAATCAATTACATGGTTGTTCCAATGTGTTCTTGGCTTTCTAGGCACTTGGTAATTGATTACCAGCTTGGTGTAATCGATTACAAGGCCTCTGACTTGCTTGTAATCGATTACCATTTCTATGTAATCGAATACAAGGCTTCTTGAACGTGTTCTTGCCTTTCTGGGCTTATTGTATCGATTACCAGCTTGGTGTAATCGATTACAAGGCCTCTGACTTGCTTGTAATCGATTACAATGCACATGTAATTGATTACAAGGCCTCTGTTTGCTATGTAATCAATTACAAACATCTTGTAATCGATTACCTTGGCCTTTGAACACATTTTTCAAGTCCAATTTGAGATGTAAACCATTTTTAACTTTGAGAAACTTGGATTGAACAATATTGACATGTGTTTTACACAATCCAAGATTAAAAATAACATTTTCTTAAAAATATGAGCTTTCAATAACAAGTTAATTTCAAAGGATCTTGAAAAACCATTTGAAGATCTTTGAGACACTTAGAGAGCATTTCACATTGATAGACTAGGACCTATATCTAATATACCTCTTTTGATCTTGGTCTTCTCTTTTGATCTTGTTCTTCATCTTGACTTTGTTATCATCAAAAACTCATTTGATATGCTTTAAGACATAAGCATTCACATATTCATCCCATATCCGACAGTAAATGGGTAAGCCCCGTGCAAATTGTTCCAAAGAAATCCAGGGTCACAGTAGTTATAAATCAGAATAATGAGCTTCTACCCATAAGAATCCAGAACAGTTGGTGAGTCTGCATTGATTACAGGTAGCTTAACTAGGTCACCAAGAAAGATCATTTCCCTTTGCCTTTCATTGATCAGATGTTGGAGAGGTTGGCTGGCAAGTTGCACTACTATTTCCTGGATGGATATTCGAGCTATTTCTAGATTCATATATCCCTAGAAGACTAAGAGAAGACCACCTTCACCTACCCATTTGGCACATTTGCATACAAGAGGATGTCTTTCGATCTGTGCAATACTTCGGACAACTTCCAAAGGTGTATGGTAAATATCTTTTCTGAATTTTTAGAGAGTTGCATGAATGTGTTTATGGATGATTTTACTGTCTATGACTCTTCCTTTGATACATGTCTGGGTAGTTTAGCTAGGGTTTTGCATAGATGCATTTAGACTAATCTTGTTCTGAATTTTGAAAAATGTTATTTCATAGTAGAGCGTTGTATAGTTTTAGGGCATGTAGTATCTAGCAAAAGTATTGAGGTAGATCCTGCAAAAATAGATGTCATTTTATGCCTATCTTACCCCACATGCATGCGGGAGGTTCGTTCGTTCCTTGGTCATGCAGGCTTCTATCAGCAGTTCATAAAGGATTTCAGCCAAATTGCCCTTCCATTGTCCAACTTGCTACAAAAAGATGTAGAGTTCCATTTTGACCAGAGGTGCAAGGATGCCTTCAATCACTTGAAACTAGCATTGACCAGTACACCTATCATCCAGCTACCGGATTGGACACTCTCATTTGAGCTCATGTGTGATGCCTCTAATTATGCATTAGGAGCTGTCCTTGCACAGAGAGTCGGCAAAGTACCTCATGTCATTTCATATGCTTCGAGGACTTTAGATGTTGCACAGGCCAACTACACCACAACCGAAAAGGAACTTTTAGCAATTGTTTTTGCTTTAGTAAATTTTGATTATATTTGCTTGGTTCTAGAATGGTTGTGTTTTCAGATCATACAGCTTTGAACTTTCTCCTGAAGAAGCCTGATGGAAAGCCCCAGTTGATTAAGTGGAAATTTCTCTTATAGGAGTTTGATATTGAGGTCAGAGATAATATTGGACCAGAGAACCTGGTGGCTAATCACCGGAGTTGAATTGAGAGAGAGGCATATTCTTCTCCCATCCATGATGCCTTCCCTAATGAGAAACTTTTCAAGCTACAAGGTAACATCCCTTGGTTTGTAGATTTGATTAATTTCTTGGTTGCTAGAGCACTACCTGCACATTTCACTAAGACACAAATTGATAAACAAAAAAGTGAGTCAAAATATTATGTGTGGGATGACCCTTATTTGTGAGATTTTGTAATGACCAAGTCATTAGGAGATGCATTTCTAATCATGAATTTGATTCTGTTCTTAGCTTTTGTCATGCATTTGCATATGGTGGACATTTTGGACCTACTCGTACAACTAGGAAAGTTTTGGACTCTGGATTATATTGGCCCACTCTATTTCATGATGCATATGTGTTTTATAAATCTTGTGAACAATGCTAGAGAATAGGGAATATTTCTCATAGGAATGAGATGCCCCAACAACCTTTGTTATTCTGTGAGATATTTGATGTTTGGGGTATTGATTTTATGGGCCCTTTTCCTGTATCATTTAGTTTTGTTTGCATTATGCTTGTTGTGGATTATGTACCTAAATAGGTGGAGGCTAGGGACACTCAGACTGACGATTCTCAAGTTGTTGTGGATTTTGTTAAATCATAAATTTTTTACAGGTTTGGAGTCCCGAGGGCGGCCATCATTAGTGATCAGGGTTCGTATTTCTGCAATCGAAACATGGATGCTTTGATGAAAAAGTATAGAGTTGTGCATAAAGTTTCTACACCTTACCACCCCCAGACTAATGGACAAGCCGAGGTTTCTAACAGAAAGATCAAGCAAATCCTTGAAAAAACGGTTTAACCTAATAGGAAGGATTAGAGCAAGAGGCTTGAAGATGCTCTATGGGCTTATAGGACCGCCTACAAGACACCAATTGGGATGTCCCCTTATCGAATTGTCTTTGGAAAAGCATGCCACCTGCCTGTGGAGATTGAACACCGAGCATTTTGGGTGGTGAAGAGGTGCAACTTGGACCTAAATCAAGCGGCCATGGAGAGGAAGCTACAGTTGCAGGAATTAGAGGAGATCTGCTTGGAGGCTTATGAGAGTTCCAAACTCTATAAAGAGAAGACCAAATGCTTTCATGATAAAATGATTTCTAGAAAAGAATTCAAAAGTGGTCAAAAAGTTCTTCTTTATAATTCCTGTCTTAGGTTAATGCCCAGAAAATTAAGGTCTAGATGGGATAGACCATTTGTTGTTACTAATGTTTTTCCTTATGGTGCAGTTGAGCTCCAAGATGTGACAATAAAGAGAACATTCAAGGTCAATGGGCATAAACTTAAGCATTTTCATGAAGATTGTCAAGAGCACAACGTGGAAGTGATGACTTTGCTCGATGCCATTTACACGGATGGATAATGAGGGAGGCCCTTACCACACTTTTATTTTACTTACCATACATATCTTGGTGATTTGCATTCTGCATTTTTCTATGTTTTACATTGAAGGCAATATAGAATCTAAGTGTGGGGGAAGAATTTTAATTCTATTTTCTGTTTTAATTTTCTATTTCCAAATTTTGTTTTTGCTGTTTTGATGTTTCTGATATTTTTGTATCTGTTGTTACTATTTTGTTGTTGATGTTTTTATTTCTATCATTTATGTTTTTATTGTTGTATCTATTAAATTTCATTTTTGTTTTCTATTTTCTATTTCTATTTTTTGTTGTTACTAAATTAACTTTGTAATTAATTCTTTTTAGCATTCTATTTTTTTTTTTGCTATTTACTATTTCTGATTCTATTTTTCTATTTCTCGTTGTTAATTTTTTGTTGTTTCTATTTCTGTTCATTTGTTTATATTTTTATTTCTATTTTTGCTATTTTTGTTATTTTTTTTTATTGTTTCTATTTTTTATTTTTAATTATGTTTTCTATTTTTAAAAAAAATGTGTTTTTAATTGTTTTCTAATGATGTTTTAGATTTGTGAAGTTTATGAGTTTGAAGCAATTGAAATGCAATGTACATAGCAAGATTGAATAAATTTTATTCCTTCTTAAATTTGACATGCTTGGTTTTGGATGTTTGAATTGATGAATTGAGTTTGATAAATGCATACCTTGTGAAATTTTGAGCCTATTAGTGGATTTAACATTTGCACTATTCTCCTTTTTCTTGTGTGATTTTCACTCATGTCAATTGATCACTCTAGAACTTGCTTTGATTCTTTTTTAGGCTATATTTTCACTTGCATGTATGAACATGATTGGGGTATTCTTTCTTGAATTAGCTACTTTGGCCAGATAGCCAACATTGCATTATTTCCCTTTGATTAACCCTCTTGAGCCTATTAGCCTATTCTTTGTCTTAGCTCATTATATGTTTTATGTGAAAAATCATGTTTTTACCTTGCTTTAAGGAATAGGAGAGCATTGATTCATTTTCATTTGAGGAGTTCTTTTGCTTATGGGTAATTATTAGTTCAAGTGTGGAAGTTGTGTAATTTAATGTGCAATATGCAAAGTGTTTGATGGAAAGAAAAAAAAGAGCCAAATGAAAAGAAAAATAAAATGAAAAAAAAAGAGAAAAAGAAAAAGAATAAATGTAAGAAAGGTTGTGAAAGAAAAGAAAAGAAAAATAAATAAATAAGAGAAGAGATATGTAAAGAGAATGTGCATTATATAGATTTGGGGGGATAAAATTTCATTTTTGTTACTTGTCACTTGAGTTCCTTTCCAATGCTCTTTTATTCTCTTGGGTGTTTAACTTGTCATATCCATATTGTTTCCTTCCCATACCTTGATCCCATTACAACCTTGAATAAAGTCCTTTTGATTTGTGTGTGCATGTGCTTGAGTAGTGAAAAAGCGAAAGATAAACAAGCTTATGATAGTGCAATTTTCATGGGTTGAATTAAGTGAAATACTTACCTTTTAAACACTTGAGGGATTAAGAGTGTATCTTGTGAGGATCTATCATTCTTGATTCATGCTTTTCAAATTGCAGATACATTGCTTATTTGTTTGGGATGCGAAGAAATGTTACCTCATGAATGCTTTGTTCTCTTAAATCTTTGATTGCTCTTCTTGCTTATAGCTTTTGCATTGTTGAATGTCATTGGAATTTGAGTCTTATAGAGTTTTTAGCTTTTTTAGTTTGTTCTATTTTTTTTTATTCCCTAGTTTTGATATTATGTGATTTGCCCAAGAGAGCAAAAAGCTAAGTATAGGAGAATTTGATAATCACATATTTTATACATTAATAAACCCTCATTTTTAGTCATTTACACTCTCTATGTACTTAATTGATTGGGCTTGGTTATATTTTATAAGTTTGGGCTCAAATTGGGCTTAATTGATTTTTTTAGCATATTGAAGTTTGACACTGTTTTTGTATTTTGGTCATATCTTGAGTTTTAGATGTCAAAAAATTATGTATCTTACCTTGTAGGAAAGATGAGAGAGAGCTCTACAACTTTCATAAGAGCTCCAAGGTAGAATCAGACATCTAGTGGAGCTAATTGGGCCTGGAAGTCAGAACACGAGTTTAGAGACCCTTTGAGAATGTTTTATCCATAACTTGAGTTGTAGACCTCCAAATGACATGGGGTTTAGGCCTAATTACTTATAATGGACCCAACTTTGTAACTAACGGGGTTCTAATGCTGTGAGGCCAAAATAAGAGTTAGTTTATAGTTGTAGAAGTAGAAAATCGAGATCAATTTTTCCATTCCACTCTTTTCTCACCTTCTCTCTCTAGATCTAGATCTTTCTTTCTTTTTCTTCCTTCTTCCTCAAGCTCCTTCATGGTGATGGTTAGGGAGAGCTAAACTTCTGTAATCAATTCAGAGATTCTTAAAGAAGTTTTGGTTTGAATTCTTGAGATCTTGGTTCTGTTTTTGTATTTGAATTGCATTTGGATTCCTCTTCTTCTTCCTCTTCTTCTTGATCTTGAATGCATGAATGGTGATTCTGTTTATATTTAATCTGATTGGATCTTGATTTAAGATTGATAATTATGATGAATTTAGGTTGATTGATCTGAATTAATCATGGAATTACAGAGGTTAGGTTACTGATTTGAGCCTAGGTTAATTGAATTCGGATATCAAATTAACATAGATCCTAACATGAATTATGCGATTGCAAATTTATGTATCAATTGTTAATTGAATTCTGGATGATTTTCTAGTATGAATTCTGAATTTGGTGCAGAGATTTCAATTGAATCCAAATTAACCATTTAAATGCACTTCAAATGTTTGTTGAAAAATTTATGATAGAATCAACCTAATTTCGGATATGTTTCTAAATTGATTGCTCTTTTAATTAAATTTCTCTCACTTTAATTCTATTATTTTCACATTCTGAGTTCTCAAATCTCTTCCCCAATTTTAGCTTGATCTGATCACATTGCGTATATAATCCTTGAGAGACGATCCAGTGTTGTTTCCTATTCTACAAGTCATAGGCATAACTCGATTACAATTTTGATTGAGTTCAGCACTCGTCACCTTTCTATTTCTCCTTGAGTATTTCTTTTAACTTTATGGATTCACTTCACACCAATCACTATTTGTCCTTTTGGAAGAGTAGAAAGCTCTCATGTGTCATTCTTTTAAATTGCTTGAATCTCTTCATCCATTGCAAGTCGCCATTTATCTTCTTGTGTTGCTTCTTCAAAGTGTAGTGGCTTAGAATCTGCAAAAAGACAAAATAGTGTTGTATTTTCCCCCCATTTCTATGGCTTCATAAAGTTCTCTTAGACTCCTTATACCTCTAGGACCCTCGGGCGAGCTATGAATAGGAGATTCATATCTTCTAAGATCAGTGAATGGGAAAGAGTATCAATATCTCCATGCTCTTCATGGTTGAACTCTTCAAGCATATGAAGCGAAGCATTATCTTCATTTTGAGAAAAATCCCACTCCCACAAGCTTTCTTCATCAAAATCAACATCTCTACTAATCAAAATCTTCCCATTGGTAGGATTAAATAGCTTATAGCCTTTAGAGTTTAAGCTATAGCCAATAAAGACAAGATTTTTACTTTTGTCATCTAGTTTTGTCCTTATCTCCTTAGGAATATGCACATATACAATGCTTCCAAAAACTTACAAGTGAGAGATACTAGGCTTCTTACCACTCCAAGTTTCTTGAGGAGTCATCCCACGAACACTTCTAGTAAGGGATAAGTTGGACAAGTACACAACACAAGCGACAGTTTCAGCCCAAAACTCCTTAGGCATATTTTTTCTTTTTAGCATGCTTATTGCCATATTGAGAATTGATCTATTTTTGCATTCCACAACTCCATTTTATTGTGGAGAGTAATGAACGGTGAGAAAACGGTGAATGTCATTAGCCTCACAAAATCTGTTGAACTCCATGGAAGTGAACTCTCCTCATCTATCGGTTCTTAGAGCTTTCATAGAAAATCCACTTTCATTTTTAACTTGAGTTTTGAACTTTTGAAATGCTCCAAAGGCTTCATTCTTCCCTTTCAAAAAATAAACCCAAGTTTTGAGAGAAAAATTATCAATGAAAAGTAAGAAGTAATTGGATTTGCTATATAAGGATGGCTTGATTGGGCCACAAATATTGACATGAACAAGTTGAAGCGGCTTAATGGCTCTTGAGGTGGACTCATTTGGAAAGGACTTTCTCACTTGCTTCCCCAAGCGACAACTTTCACATAATTGGTTAGGTTGAATAATGAGAGGTAAATCATATACCATATTCTCCTTTCCAATGTACTTAATCTTCCAAAATTAAGATGATCAAATCTGGTATACCAAAGCCAAGAGGAATCTTTGACACATGCCTTCAAGCATTTTGGATGATCAACTTTGACATTGAGTAAAAACATTCTATTATTTGACATAGCACCCTTGCTATTAAGTTGTATGCTTCATCTCTCAAAGTACAATAAACATTTTAATTGAATATCATATTCATTCTCAAGCAATTGTCCTAAGCTCAAGATATTTACTTTTAAAGAAGAAACATAGTAGATATGAGAAATAAATTTATGACTACCATTTTTTGTAATGATAAAAACATCACCTTTGCCTTGAATAAGAACTTTTGTATTGCCAAAAACAATTTGTCCTTTGTGCTTCTCATCAAGATTTGTGAATAGCTCCTTATTGCCTCTCATATGGTTGCTAGCACTGATGTCAAGATACCACAAGAGCTTATCTTTATTAAGAGTAGTTCTTCTTCTTCTTTTTGCTCAACAAGATCGGTCTCTCCTTGGTTGCTAGTAGAGCTCCAACATTCATAGGAGTAATGGCCATATTCATGACAATTATGACATTGAATATTAGATTTTTCATACCTTCTTCCACCTCTTCTCCTAAATACATAGCCTTCAAGGCCTCTTGATTTTTATGATTGTTGACTTGATCCTTCATTATCGGAGTGATAAGTGTCTCTTTCTCTTTCACGACCACGACCACGACCAAAATTTCCACCATGATCTCTACCTCTTTCATGGTCTTGACTTTGACCTCTTCCTCTTCTTCTTCCTCTTCCTCGCGAGCTAGTATACACTTGCTCTTTGTATTTCAAAGAGACCTTTGCTTGAAATGCTTGAACTAGCGACTCTTTCTTCTTCAATCTTTTTTCATAAGCTTGCAATGATCCTTGTAGTTCATTAATGGTCATGGTCTCCAAATCTTAGGATTGTTCAATAGCCACAACAACAACATTAAATTTTGAATCAAGTGTACAAATAATTTTCTCCATCACAAGAGCATCTTCTAAATCCTCACCATATCGCTTCATTTGATTGATAGTTGCCAAGACTCTTGTAAAATAGTCATGGATAGATTCGGACTCCTTCATGTGTAAGGATTCAAACTCACCTCTTAAGGTTTGAAGACGCACCTTCTTCACCTTATCAACTCCTTTGTGAGACTTTTGGAGAATCTCCCAAGTTTGCTTCACCTTAGTTGCACAAGAAATTTTTTCAAACATGTTATCATCCAAAGCCGCATGAATAATGCTAAAAGCATGTTGATCCAATCAATTCCTTTGCAATTGATTTCTTTGTACTTAATTTAAGGCTCCTTCATTTTTGGCCTTCTCATAACCAATCTCTACCATCTCTCATGCATCTTGTGAGCCAAGAATTGTCCTCATACGAACACACCAATCATCAAGATTCTCTTTTGTGAGTTTAGGAACCACAAGAGAGGAAGTGGTCATCTTCAAAGGATTAGTAGGCTCTGATACCACTTTGAATGAAATAAAGGGTATAGGTAGAGAAGAGAGAATACTCAAGGTCTCTTAAGAAACTCACTTGATTTGATATCTTGACTTGCTTGCAAATGTACTAGTACATGGGTATTTGTAAGTGTACTAGGCACCTCATGATGTATGTGATACAATGGACTTTAACACTTTGAAACTATAACTCCTAGAAACTACAAATTCTTAAGCATAGAAAAATGCTATGAACCTAGAAATACATGAACATGAGGAGTATGTGATAAATTAAGTAACATGTGATGAAATGAATCAAGTTTAATCCATTTTCCAACAGGCTCTTCCAGTGTTCTTCTAGCTAAGTTATGGGGTATTTTAACAACTTTAGAAATAGCTTAGGAGAGGAGGGTTACTTCTTTGTGGATAGAACCAGACTCTTTGTGTGCTGTGAAGTTCATGCAGGAAGGGTGTGTTCATTCCCGTCCCTGTCGATCCCTTGTTGATGCTATCTGCTGTCTCATGTTGAACCGAGATTGATCTATAAAAGTTACTCATGATTTCAGGGAGGCTAACTAAGTTGCAAATTATCTTGAAAATATGCCCCATAGTTTTATTCTGGGTTTACATATGCTAGAGAGTTCTCTTGCAGGCTATGGTGCTTTACTGCTAGATGATTTTCCTGGTGTTTCTCTTCCTAAGGCTGTTTTCGCTGTTAAGGGGCCTTAGTTCCCTCCTGTATACGAAAACGAGTAGTAACAAATAAAAGAAATATTTTATAAAAGGTTTTGATAAGAAATACTTTAAAGGAAGAAATTTGTTAAAGAATA
Organism: Ormosia semicastrata; assembly: GCA_029884595.1. Taxonomy (NCBI): domain Eukaryota; kingdom Viridiplantae; phylum Streptophyta; class Magnoliopsida; order Fabales; family Fabaceae; genus Ormosia; species Ormosia semicastrata. The sequence goes on along the minus strand of JAQQTO010000053.1, from coordinate 22,489,221 downwards.
AAAAATAGAAAGTAATATTAATTTAAAAAAGTAAAACATTTAAGACAATAAAAACTCAAAACGTTTTGCTTTTCCTTTAATACCTGTTATTTTTTATTTTTTTAACCAGTATTTCTAACGAGAAATAGTTGTATAGACATTATGTATATAGTTTTATAGAATAAACTAATTAACAATTGAATGAATTGTATAAATTATTGTGTTATATAATTATTTTACATTAAAAGTGAAAATGTTTCAATTTTTAATTAATTTAGTCTATTTAAATAATATTTTATACTAATTTATTTTTAAGACACTCGTTAACAAAATTATTTTATAAATAATGTTTATACCCTTTTATAAATAATGTTTTATAGATAAAATTTATGTTTTTTACAATTACATTATCTAATATATTAATTTATTTATTTAATAAATTCATATATAGTCAAACAATTAGTTTGATAGTGATTTATTGTTAAAATTTATGTTTTTTTAACAATTACTTTATGTGAAATTATATTAATTTCTTAATGTACCGAAATAATTATATTTATTTCCTAAATAAATTAATATATAGTGAAATGATTAGTTTGATATTAATTTTTTATTAGTTTATTCAAACAATATTTTAATGAACAAATCTTCCACTATCTATTAAAGATACAGAAATCTCCTCCGATCGAGATCTATCTCAATAGATACTCGCGAATGAATGTTGCAATGTTTCCTGTCTAAAAAACTTACACGTGTCCTCATTTTTTTTGGGTTTTTCATTCTTTTTCAGACGAGTCTCTCTCTTCTTTATAATTATGTGTTTAAGCATATATATATATATAAATAATTCTGATTTTTTTATATTATTAATTTTTTTAAATTAATTTTTTTCACTTAATCATACTTATTAAAAAATATAATAAAAAATAATATAAGCAAAAGTCGGTCAGAGACTCCATGGAGATTTTGGACCTGCAACATCAAGTCCTTCCAACAATGAACCATTTCAGGAAATATTCGTTGAAGCTCAAACAGAATCTGATTTCATCTTTTAAGGAAGTATGAATTATCTGTGGATTACTACTTTATCATCCTTCCCCAAATTGCTAATACAGTGTAAAAGAAGGTTTTTTATTTTTCAAAATAAAAATATTAGAATGTCTGACTCATTACCTCATCTGTAACTTTCAAAGCTTGACTTTACCTCATTTGGTATACACCTCCCTGGAGCTAGAGAGACACTTCCAATATCCGGTGGACATTACCTCATCCTTAGAGCAAAACCGGTTGAAGTCATTCAGAAAACCAATAAGAGCCCTCATTCGTTCCTTCACTCTCTCATGCAAAAGTTTTATGCGTTCCTTCATTCAGAAATCCATTTGCTGTGTTCTGTTCATGATTACCCTTTTCCTTTAGTTTCAGCCTATCCTGCACCATTCAAGAATTTCGATCCCATACATTATTGCAGTGAAGAAGCTTGCTTGGTCTGCAGTATGTTAATTTTTCCTTCATGCTCCACTTCAGCCGATTTCTATAACTTAAAAAAGCTATTTTAAAAAAGCCCACCGTTTTGTTCATGATTTCTACACTTCTATAATTCCTCTACATTATTGTTTGATAAAGGTGGGATTAGATAGATTTGTCCTTTTACCGTAGGCTTTGATATATGTGGGATTTGTCTTTTATACTAAAAGATTGTTATTATAGGGTGAATGATTCGGCGGCTTTGAAGCTTATTTTTGTACATCAATGAAGGAATATTTAAGAGCTGTTCAAACAATTAATTTCACTCTATCATTTCCACAAAATTATAAATTAGGATGTACCCAATATATATATAAGAGGTATTTAGTGGAAAGAGTTTTTATTGTAAAAGAATAAAAATAAATTTTGATTATATAATTATATATAAATAATTAAAATTAAAAATTACTTAAAAATTATATAATTATTTAAAAAAATTATATATATTAATATTTTAATTTTAATTATTTATTTAAAATTTAATAATTAAATTTTACTCTTTTCATCTCTTATAATAAATATTTTTCTACATTCATATATACAAAAGAATGAAGAACACGTGGCTATATACTGATGAGACTAGAGATAATTGTTGTATATATGATCTATATATCAGTGCACAAATTTTAAGTATACCTGTCTTCTAAGATAGCTGTCTTTTTCCTGTAGGGGAGTAATAGTTCAATGCCGTGTTTGGATATAGTGAGAGTTTATTTCACTAAATCTGAAGTATTTTAGTTCTAAATATGCATCTTTATAGTTACTCGTTACAGCCTGCATTTTTTTTTATGCTAAACCATCTACTTATAAAAAATTTCATTCTGGTGCATTTCACAAACAAAGGAAGTTGATCCCACCACTGATAATACGCAGAGCTCATTATCAAGATATATCAAACAACCTCTGATTTTTTAGTGACTGTCCTAAGATTGTAGTATAGTCTTCCATTTCTTTCACCTTTAAATCTTTTTTTTTTTGGATTACTATGTGTCCAGTAAAGCTATGTAATTTTGAATTTAAAACTTTTGTCATATTATAGCCATTATTGAGATGTCCATTTTATTTTTTTGGTCACTTTCATCATTCTATTAATTTGGAATCAAGATTTTAAATCTCAGAACGCATCACGTGATGCGGCTGCGACAAAATGGTCGTGGTAGCCGCCGTGATCATATTTGGCCGCATCAGTCGCAATGCGACCGCAACTGCGATGTGACTACAACTGAAATTTAAAACCATGTTTGAAATAACACACCAATATTAAATGACTTGATTTGGCATGTTTGAATGTGACTTGACCTCTGAATGAATGTTGTATATATGGAATGAAATAGTTATAGTGTGGTTTGAATTTAGTGGTGTTATTGTACTTTTAGTTGTCTTTTCAACTTTTAATTTAAAACTCAAATTTCTTTCAGAAGTTTTATGCGTGCTTCATGAGAGAGATGGATATGAGCAATGGAAAGGTTGAAGGTTGTGAGAATAATTATACTTCTGTTACGAATGGATCAAGTGTGGTGCCAACAATTTATAATAGTGAATGTGATAAAATACATATTGAATGTTGCCAACAAAGAAGGCTTAAAAGGAGGATGACACTTTTGGAAAGGAAACCTTTTGCTGACATAAAAAACACAACAAGGAGTTGTGCTCAGCTTAGGACACCATGTAATGCGACTCACAATATGTCGTGAAAATGCTTCTCAATTTACAACACCAGGCAGTTTGATTCCCAGACACATACCAGGGTTACACGAGTAATTTGAACCAAAGAAACCATGAATATCGGGAGAATATGTATGCTAGGCAGAACCTTCAAAGAAAGAATTGGGCAACCAAGTCTACTTGTGTTGTTGACCATATGAGTGCATTTGAAGAGAAATAAATGTGTGACGCAGACAGAGATCCCAATAATGAAATGCATCTGCTATCTTATATAACTTTATCTTCAACTAATTCTTATGCTGTGAAGTCTTCTCCTATTGTCTTTGACAAAACAAATGATGCTCCAAGACCTTCTCAAACAACAGCAATATGCACTAGAGGTATAAAATTTTTATACACATCAACGTTCACAAATTACTTCAAAAGTACATTGTTAGAATGATTGTTTTGTACTTATCCTTGCAGGTTCTACTGCTTCTGGTTTATTTAATGAATATCCTGACAACTGTAAGCAGAATTTACAGAAGGAAGCACGCATAAGAAGGAAAATGATACTTGAGAGAAGTTCTACAGAAAGTATAATAGATAAACATCTATTTCAACTTACTCAATCTACCAGTTTGTGTTTTGAGGCTTCTTAACAGAACCAAAATCATATTACAACTTAGTGTGTCCAGTAGATTTAAATGACATGTATGTTTATGTTAAATGTGCTCCTTATTTTATTATTTTAGATCAAGATCCATTATCTTGCAAGCAACAACAGCACCTCTTATGACATTGTTGAATGTATGGTGTTTGTGAGTTATACTTTTATTTGATGGTGGTATTTTAACATTATCTATATATAGGAGATGTTTTAAATGCTCCTTAAAGGTGGTGGAGTTATGCTACTCCACATGTTAGAACCGTAGATTACGTGTGTAAAAAATTCAACGACATTGATAGTTCAATGGCTAACTATTAAACAGGTGATAATCTAAAAAGTAAGAATTAAAACTTGGTCTAATATTAGTGGAAAAGTTTAGAATGCTTATAAAATGTTTTTGAGCATGGATGCTATTAGAAACACATGTGAATGTGTGTGATAGTGAAGTGAGAAGTCTCACATTGGATAGATGAGAGGAAGATGAATGCCTTATAAACATGATGGACTAAAGGCTCAACAAGCTAGCTTTTGGGTCTAAAGGTACCAATTCATGTGTTGTAAGCATAATTCATTAAAGCTCAATTCTATCTCTCAAATCATATCATTGTTGGTGTATGCCCTAGTGGCCAATACATTTTATTTGTATTGACATACATTATATTATGCTATTTTTGATATATGAGGCATTTCATTTATTGTGTTCTTTTTGATAGACATAATAAAGTCCTTAGAATAGTAAGTTTGATACCATAGGATATCAAGTGGATGACTTGATGGTGAGATCCTATTGGATAAAATACTATTCTTAAATGTCCCTAGTCAAGTATTATTGTTAATTAGGACAACAATAATGCATTGAGACTAGTATGTGTGTAGACTGATGACCACATCTCACGGGTCATGGATATGAGATATCAAGTCTACACATGGATACATATTAGAGTAATGATGTATTGGACAGACCCGCCATGAGAACGCTACGTGGATCGTTACGTGAGTGTCATAAATTCTCATAGTGATAATGGTGTATGTGGTTCTTTGACCTGAAATCACTACGATTCCTACATGAGGAGTTGTGTGTTTTAAATGCCATCAAACGTCATCTCGTAACAAGATGATTATAAAGTTGGTTATTAGACATATTGCGATGCATGTGGAGGAATGTGAGTGACCTAGATGGGATTTGTCCCTCCTACATAACAGGAGTGATATCTTCGGGCCCCCTGATTGAGTGAGACTATGAAATGCATGGCCATGCTCAAATGAGTCAATATGAGATATTGATCTCATTTGTTTTTACTATGTCTACTCGGGAATCAGGAAACTGAAGATTGAATTAAACAAGGGTGACACGTTCCATGCCTTGTGTTCAATCTGGATATCTGGACAAAGGGACTAAACTACACGGAAACATTGATCACGGATAGGTTATGTCAAATCACTGACATCTCATTACTTGGGTAGCAGTGATGTGTTGCTAGATACATCGTTTGTAATATTAAAATGAGATTTTAATATTACTACCAACGTCATGAGAACTCAAGGGTCGCACACTTAGAACAGACTAAATTGAGCAATAAGGATCCAAGTTGGACTGATTCAATTGTGGGCCTAACTCATGACAGATGGGTTTTAGGGTTGCACAACTTACCTTGCTACTTTCACTCACTTAAGGCAGCCCACTATTATAAATAGTACTGTTAAGGGGGCTGCTATAGATGTTACATCACAACCCTAGCCGCACCTAAGAAAGTGAGTGAGAGACAAGGTGAAAGGTTCTTCTTCTATTCTATTCGCACTAGCACCGCTAAACAGAGGTGTGACTCCTTTTGCAAGTCTGTTCGTGTGGATACCGCAGAAACATCGTCGCTATTACGGTGTTGGTAATTCACCTCGCTTGTGTTTATCACGCTTCAAGAGGTAAATTTAAAAAAAAAAACTCGGATTATGGAATTTTCGCATGGATCCTGTATGGGAATCCTATTATTCCGCTGCGTGATATTTTGATCCGCAATTCCCAACAATCATACCATGCATGACTCATACACATACCATACCATACACAAAATGCATCACTTGTGGAGCAACAATTTCAATGCTGGCAAATGAAACAAAATGGCTTTGTACTAGATTCAATTTTTTTCTTTTGTTTTTAATTTTAAAATAATGGTTTAAATTTTGAATTTTGGTGATAGTACCAAATTCCTTTTATGTTCCTAGCCATTTTGTTTTATTTGTTGATTATTGATTTTTTTCACTCTTCTTTCATTTGATGAATTGAATCTGAAAGTGAAAAGCAAAAGCCAAATGAAGAGAAAAAGAAAGTACACTTTCATCCAAACAAAAAAGTAGCTATTGTGCATGTATGTACATTGTGAATGAGTATAGTATGGTGGGTGGAGTACACTTTCATCCAAAATGCATCACTTGTGGAGTAACAATTTCTAATCAGAGTAATTCAATGCTGGAAAATGAAACAAAATGGCTTTGTACTAGATTCAATTTTTTTCTTTTGTTTTTAATTTTAAAATAATGGTTTAAATTTTGAATTTTTGTGATAGTACCAAATTCCTTTTATGTTCCTAGCCATTTTGTTTTATTTGTTGATTATTGATTTTTTTCACTCTTCTTTCATTTGATGAATTGAATCTAAAAGTGAAAAGCAAAAGCCAAATGAAGAGAAAAAGAAAGTACACTTTCATCCAAACAAAAAAGTAGTTATTGTGCATGTATGTACATTGTGAATGAGTATGGTATGGTGGGTGGAGTACACTTTCATCCAAAATGCATCACTTGTGGAGCAACAATTTCTAATCAGAGTAATTCAATGCTAGCAAATGAAACAAAATGGCTTTGTACTAGATTCAATTTTTTTTCTTTTGTTTTTAATTTTAAAATAATGGTTTAAATTTTGAATTTTTGTGATAGTACCAAATTCCTTTTATGTTCCTAGCCATTTTGTTTTATTTGTTGATTATTGATTTTTTTCACTCTTCTTTCATTTGATGAATTGAATCTGAAAGTGAAAAGTAAAAACCATATGAAGAGAAAAAGAAAGTACACTTTCATCCAAACAAAAAAGTAGCTATTGTGCATGTATGTACATTGTGAATGAGTATGGTATGGTGGGTGGAGGAAAAGACTTTTCAAATAGAGAATTTTCAATTTTCTTCATTTTTCTGTAACTGGAAAAAAAAGTAGCTGTTGTGCATGTATGTACATTGTGAATGAGTATGGTTGGTGGAGGAGGAGATTTTCCAAACAGAGAATTTTTAATTTTCTTCCTTTTCCTAAATGATTTTTTTTTTGTTATAGTTTCATCTTTTATTTTATGGTTGTTGTAGATAGTGATAGTAGTAGTTTAGATTCCAATTACTACAGGGACCAGTGAGATGAGAATTGAGATACGAAAGCTTGGTGCGGGAAGAAGAAATAATGTGATAATAATATGGTTTTATTAGTTAATTTGGTATGAGAATTGCATAGTGACAAAGGAAAAATGATAGAAAATTGAATTACATTAGTGGATGACATTTAAAAAAGTTAAACACAAAAGAAAAAAAGTGTCATAACTCAATGAATCAATCATTTTTTTATTCAATCATAACTCGCTTTCTTCTTTCTCTGCAACTCAGTGAGCTAACTCGCCACCATTATTGTCAACTTGTGAGCTCCATCAACCAATATGTCTCGGATGGAAACATGATGCAGATGCCATTTATCATACATCGTGAGAGACCGATGACAAACACAGTACAAGTTGAAACACCAGGGACTTAGGAGCAATTATAACAAAGTACACTTAAAAATTAATAAAACCATGGGAACCGATTATAACTGGTAATTCAATGCTGGCAAATGAAACAAAATGGCTTTGTACTGGATTCAATTTTTTTTCTTTTGTTTTTAATTTTAAAATAATGGTTTAAATTTTGAATTTTGGTGATAGTACCAAATTCCTTTTATGTTCCTAGCCATTTTGTTTTATTTGTTGATTATTGATTTTTTTCACTCTTCTTTCATTTGATGAATTGAATCTGAAAGTGAAAAGCAAAAGCCAAATGAAGAGAAAAAAAAAGTACACTTTCATCCAAACAAAAAAGTAGCTATTGTGCATGTATGTACATTGTGAATGAGTATGGTATGGTGGGTGGAGGAGAAGACTTTTCAAATAGAGAATTTTCAATTTTCTTCATTTTTCTGTAACTGGAAAAAAAAAGTAGCTGTTGTGCATGTATGTACATTGTGAATGAGTATGGTGGGTGGAGGAGGAGATTTTCCAAATAGAGAATTTTTAATTTTCTTCCTTTTCCTAAATGATTTTTTTTTTGTTATAGTTTCATCTTTTATTTTATGGTTGTTGTAGATAATGATAGTTGTAGTTTAGATTCCAATTACTACAGGGACCAGTGAGATGAGAATTGAGATATGAAAGCTTGGTGCGGGAAGAAGAAATAATGTGATAATAATATGGTTTTATTAGTTAATTTGGTATGAGAATTGCATAGTGACAAAGGAAAAATGATAGAAAATTGAATTACATTAGTGAATGACATTTGAAAAAGTTAAACACAAAAGAAAAAAAGTGTCATAACTCAATGAATCAATCATTTTTTTTATTCAACCATAACTTGCTTTCTTCTTTCTCTGCAACTCAGTGAGCTAACTCGCCACCATTATTGTCAACTTGTGAGCTCTATCAACCAATATGTCTCGGATGGAAACATGATGCAGATGCCATTTATCGTACACCGTGAGAGACCGATGACAAACACAGTACAAGTTGAAACACTAGGGACTTAGGAGCAATTATAACAAAGTACACGTAAAAATTAATAAAACCATGGGAACCGATTATAACTGGTAAAAGGTGTGGAGCATCGATGCTCCAAGGATATTTAGGTGTATTATAAATGCCTCCAATATTAGTGGGTAGTAATTTACTCAAATGTATGAATATTAGAACTTGTTGAAAATGACAGCAAAGCAATCAAAATTGAGAGGATCTTCTAGGTAGAACTTCAACTGAGCAGCCTTGTTGGTAGAGTTGAACCTGACGATAGGGGCCCTGGTCATGCCATCCCGGAGCACCACAGAGCAGGCACTACTGGAGACGTAGATGGCCTTACACCCTCTGTTGGTGCTGGCTACCAGACTCCCTTCGGTGGTGGCCATAGGCACCGTGTACTTCTTCCCATCAAGAAGCAAGGGCCCCGCAACCCCATTAGGAACCTATAGGTACCCGATCAGCATCTCGCAGCACTGCCCCAATATCGACTTGTAATCAAACCCTTTCACTGACAAACCCTCCAGCGACCGGGAGGTTACCCTCTCCACCGTCGTCCTCTGAATCGTCACCGCTCACCAACAGTCCCCCTTCTTTGATTCCAACGAGTACAATGGAATCGACCCTGACACAACAGACCGGATAATCTCCTCACCCTCTTAGGACAAAGAAACAATGATTTCAATTTCATATTCGTGGATGATCTTTGTTGGAGGCGATGACGGCGCAATCAACTTTTGTGCAGTGGCGGAGCAGTTGACAAGGGCGACGGGGCAGGGGCTGGAACTGTGGGCATCATCTTTAGCAATGGCTATGTCATCATTGTCGTAGAATTCGATGTCATCATCGAAGGAAGTGCGGGAAGCGGTGTAGGGGTGGAAGATGAGACCAATGCCGAAGAAGGCCATGAGGTAGATGACGGAGGCGATGAGGGAGACGATGGCGGCCATTTTGAAGAGGGTGATGATGTGGAGACGGATGGAGGTGCAAATCTTCTCGCGCCATCAATGGAGGAGGAAGTGCGCCACCAAGAAGAAGAGGTTGAAGAAGATGACATTCATCAGGTACAGCAGAACTAGGGATAGTAGAGGTTGTGAATTCGAAAAAAAAGAAGAAGCAGCTTTGGTGTGCTTGTGGTTATGGGTTTTAAGGGGTTCACCGACAGGGGTTGAAGGGATCAGGTTGGTGGGTCGCCGACAAACATCCGTTTAAAGCGGTGGAAATGCGGAGAGAAAAATAGGAAAAGGGGGAAGGGAATCGCAATTCTCGAAAGGGAAAGTGGAAAGAATAAGCTGAACCAACAACTTTTTTTTTTAAAGAATAAGCTGTTGCACACATATCCAACGTGTTTGGGTTTATTTGGGGGAAAAATCAACAGATTTTAATTGGAGAAAAAAGCTGTTGGAGCAAAAGCAAAAGTTTGAGCATTTGGCAAAGAAGTTGTTGGGATTATTTCTCACTTTGAGATGTAAATATTATTTTGTCATTAATCAAATAATTTTTTTAATCATTATTTTTTTAATTATATCTATTTTAATAATTTAATATATAAAATATTCTTTTTTGTATCATCTAAGTAAATAAATTAGTTTAAAATCATTTTTCAACTAATATATCTAAACATAATTTTTTTTTATATAATCGATTATAAAAAAAAAAAGTTTTTATACAATAATCGATGATTGAAATAATCTAATTTTTATAATTATTTTAAATACGCACGAAACAAAAATAAAATAAAGGAGGGGAGGTTCATTTAGGATTTTTTTTTAAATAAAATTAATAAGTCGGCGAAAGTTCACATGTGAAAATATATATTTTCTTAAAAACATCACTGTTTAAAACTTTTTTAGGTGCATAATAAATGTCTCCCTACATATATTCTATAAAAGTTTGTAACTAGGTATTCACTTTGCCAATTTCCTATACCCATTAACTAAACACTAGAGATTACACAGACTCCTTACTAGTCAGTACATATAAACAATAAGAAAGTGAGAAATGGAGCAGGGGCCTTAACTCAAAAGTAGTACCAAGTTCCTCAATCATTTACTTAGTAATGGGATGGAATCCCATTAATACATCGCTTTACCTTTATATTGTGTTTGAATGTTTTTTCATTAATAGAACGAAATGAAATAAGTGGGGATGGACTGGAAAGAGACGGAAATGAATGGAAGATAGTTACATTTCTCTTTGTTTGGAAGATTAATAAGAGAATAAAACTTCATTAACTCATGTGTTTCCTCCATTCCACCTCAATTTTGGAAGGGAAGAGAGGGTAAATAATTCTTCATGTGTTCCTTCCACTTCCCATGTATTTTAAAACTCCTAAATAAGAGAAGTCATTTCTCTTTCCCATCCCCTTATTACCTATCATCAAAATATAGTTTTATTTTACTTATGTCACGAATGAAATCACGAAACATTGGTAACTGAATTTAAAAATTAATTTTAAGGAAGTCACTAATTTTATTGATGGTATAAAAATTAAAAATGGAAATTAATTTACAAAAATCAAGTCAAGTTTTAGAGTCTATATATGCAAAAAATAAAAAGAAGATAGAAACTGAATACCACAACACTTTTGTTACATCCATTCTAAGACAATTTGTGTGAATATCCCATAAATACATAAAGGCAAGAATAACAAACACATAATCCATAACCAAAGGTTAAATGACAATATTTACAAATGAAGTATAAAATAAAGAATAAACATAAATCAAAATATTTACAAGTTAAAAGGCAATAATAAAAAATAAAAATTAAAGACTAAATTACAAAAATTACAACTTGACTTGACTTGCACTCTTACATATTCCTTAAGCGCAATGGAGAATCAAGGGTACACAACTATTTAGAAAATAATTTTGATTTTGTTAATTTCAATTAACTAAAAAAAGTAAATACTTACATAAAGATTTATTTACCAATGGATTAATTTTAACTAAACAACATGCTAATTGCCATAACAATCATGAGAATAAACCATACAAATAAAAAATAAAGAAAAGTCAAAATCTATTCAAACCAACTCACAATTTCATTTTTATCCTTTTTTATATTATTTTTTGTAGTTGTTATATTTTTTTGTTATTTTCACTTTCATATTTTTTTAGTGTTTATTTTTTTGTGTTGTTAATATTTTTGTTACTTCCTAATCCTATTATTTATTCAATTATTTTCTACCTTAAACATTTTCATTTTCATTTCATTTTTTCCATTTTTCTATTTTTTCCTAATTTTTATAAACTAACATTATACAAACCAACTCGTTAAAAAAAAATAGCCCATTAACAACAGATTTGACTCTCTTGCAAGGAGAATTGGACTTGAAACTTAAATAAACCTCCAAATCTAAGTCCATTAATAAAAGTTAGACTCACTAATAAGAATATCAACTCTTAAACTCTTGCCTAAATCATAGCCTAAACTAAAAGAACTCAAAAAGAAAAGAAAACATATTAGTCCAACACCAAATGACGCAACCAGCAACACCCCAAACGACTAGCAGGAAAAAGAAAAATAACATAACAAGCTAAGCCCATTTTAACCCTATGAACCTAAAATCTGGATGATAACTCCAACCTACCAAGCTTCCATTCACTTTCTAACCAATGTGACTTGGTGGGTAAAGTAATTTACCAATGTATCATCTTTTCGAAACTATTTTCCTTTTGATCAAGTTGAAATTTTTTTATTTGTTTAGTTACATGTGGATACTGCTAATTAATTAGGCGCACTTCATGTAGTAATGCCAAATTAGTGAGCCCAACACAATTCACATATGAAACACTAGACCTTGTGGCCTTTTGCTAAGGATCAGGATCCTTTTTTTTTTTGAGAAAAACTGCGAGTTATGTTTCTGATCTAGTGACTCAAGTTTATAGTGATGCAAAAATCGTTGACAATGACACATAAATAGTGATGCACTAAGAATCTAGTACTTTTAAGTGGTCTCCTATATAAAGACCCCTCCACTCCCACTAATGTACTCTTATTCATTTTTTTCCCTGAAAATCAAGCCCCACATCCCCTCTCTTCTCTCCAAAATCCTAACCATTACTCTCCAAAACCCTAAGCTCTCACAGTAGCTGGTGGTGCAACATCGAGGGAGATAGTGGCTGGTGTTTTACTTATTGTTTGTAAGTTTTTATACTCATTATTAAAACTTTTGTTTATTGTTATAATTATTATTATGTTAATTATAGCGATTTTTTTAGTTATCTAATTATGCTGATATATACAATTACAAATTACTTGAGTGAGACATTTCTTTCTTACAAAAAATAATAATATGAATTTGTGAAATAATTTAAAATAATGGTAGATTGGTAAATAATTTTACAAAAAAAAAAAGCCTTGATTCTCCCGTATAAGAGCAAAGAGAGATAAATTATGAAGCACAAACACGAACACAGACACGGACATGAGGACGCGACACAAATATGGATAAGGGAAAATACCAAATTCAAAAAATTATAGGACACGACATTACGACATATATATATATATATAATTAATATCAAAGTAAATTAAAGAACTTAGTTTATATATATATATAATTGTAAATTTTAAGAAAAAATATTCATAATTCATTAATATTATTTTTATAAACTTGAAGATTTATAATATTTTAATATATATCTTATGTGTCAATATTTGCTACTTAGTAAACCCCTCCCAAAAAATATGGAGCATAATTTCTATTGACATTTTTTAAAAAACCTCCTAAACCAGTTTCTCTTAATAGAACTAATCATGTACAAGCACATGTGCATCCAAAAAAGTTAACTAGAGGGAATAGTGGTGTGAAAAAATGATGATAAAGTGGACTAAAAGTAGAAGAAGTAGATGAAAATAGTAATGTGAAAAAATAAAACTTAAAAGCTTAATAGTGGCATGTGAAAAGATAAAACTTAAAATACTGGTATGTGAAAATAGTGACGTGGGATGTCGGTCATGTGATTGAGTTTGAGTATGTTACGAGCTTACTAATTGAATGTTAGTCATAAAAACTCATTTTTTTAAAATATTAATGGGTCCTGTCAAGTTGTGTCCTAGATGTGTCCTAGACGTGTTTAAGTGTGTTCGAGTCGTGTCCAAGACATGTCCAAGTCGAAAAAAACTAATCTTTTTAATGGGACACATTCAGACATGCAAGACACGTGTGTCATATGCGCGTCCCCATGTGTCTGACATGGACACGTATCCGATACATCGGACACGCAGTGACGGACCCAAAAAATTTAGGTAGTGGGGGCAAAGGCAATATACAAATATAAAAAAAAAATCAAATGAAAAAATATATTAATATTGAATGATGAAATATTGATTTGCATTGTTTTCTTCACGTTGTGAATATTCTTTACTATCAAATATTTTTTTATTTATGAATGTATTAATGATCTTGACATTTAATTATATGAGATGCAACTTGAAAAAAAATGTTATAAAAATTTTAATTTTTCTTATAACAAATTTACTTACTTACACATCATAAAGGTAAAATTAGAAATATAAAAATGAAAATGACAAATGACTATAAGAGGTAATAAAAAATTTCTTAAAATGAGTGAGAGCATATGTTCTCACTATTTTGTAAGTAAGTCCATCCCTGTAGATATGATTCAAAAATGAGGTGTTTGTGCTTCATAAGAGGTAAATATTAAAAGCCTAACATGATAGTTAGGACCACGGTAGAGACATGAAATAGATTAACTTACAAATGCTGACACTTCAAAAATTTAATGTGACATCGAGGAATGGGAGGAAGATATTTAAGGAAATTAGAATATAAGTGTAAAAAACATCAAATAATAATAAAATATGAAATATATGTATAAGTGTTTATGTGTTTTCATAGTTGATTCACGTAAGACATTGAATTATATTAAGTGTATTTGAGATAGTTGTAAAAATTTGATTATTTTAATAATTTATTATTATATAAATATTTTTTATTATAATCGATCATAATCGATTTATTTTTATGTTTGGATATATTAGTTAAAAAATTATTTTAAGTTAATCTGTTTTATTTGGATGGTATAAAAAAATTATTTTTATATATTAAATTATTAAAATAAGTATATAATAATTAAAAAATCTATTTGATTGAAGATAAAATAGTATTTATATATCAAAGTAAAAGAAATAATTTATAAGTTAAAATTATAAGTTTCAATCTTTAATATTATAAAAAAACTTAAAAAACTTTTATAATACATTAAATTTCATATAAAAATTAAAACAAATTTTGTCAAATATGTAACAATATTGTTCAAACAGCTTTTTTATTAAAAAAATTGTTTGAAGCTTAACCACACAAACTTTAAGCGAAAAGTGCAAAAGCCAAATCAACTTAATAACAATGATATTATCACGACATTGTTATCTTATATCACTTTTTATATCATTTTTTTTATACTATTATTCATATTATTTTTTTTTATTTTCTCTCATTTAATCATAACTATAACAAAAAATGATAAAATGTGTGATAAAAAAATATATGTTGAAATAAACATTTTCCTTATAAAAATGACCTTAATCTTACTCTCTTGAACATTTTTTTAGGAAGTGTTTCACATACTCCATATTATCTTTAGCGTATGAGTACCCCACACCTTTTACCGGCTTTCATACTTTTTTCTTTAATCGAAAAACTGCTTCCTGCTTTCTCTTTCCTCCATGGCTAATCGGAAAACCACCCACCCCAAAACACTCATCCCAGAAAACCACCCATCCACCTTTCTCATCCTCTGCATGGCATCCTTCCTTTCCCTCTCCTCCTCCCCTCTCCCTCCAACCCCACCCCACCCACCCCCTCCAAATCAATCTGTCATGGCAACTCTTCCCACAACCTCAACACCACCCAATCCATGCTCAACTCCATCCTCGCCTCCTCCGCCGTCAACCGCACCCGCACCACTGCCGCCAAGAGCTCCCTCCAAGTGTTCCACTACTCCCACCACCGCACCTCCCTCGCGGCGTAAACAAGGACGCACACGCGTGGATGAGCGTCGCCCTCACCTACTAGTACAATTGCTGGTTCAGGATGAAGTACGGCAACGACGGCCCGTCATTGTCATATCTAGCAACACAATCAGCAGGAACGACATCGCATCGTGGAGGCTGCCCAGCGCGATGGGTTCTGGGAGCTGTTTGGGTTGGGACTCCGGCCAGTGATAAAGGTCGTCGGCGTGTACCAGGATGTTGCCGGAAAACTAGAGGAGACCGGACACTGGAGGAACAACGGCCAACTTGCAAATTTTACTTTTAGAACCATTAACCTGCTGAAGAATTACCTCTTGAAAAATTCCAACCTTTCATATTTTTGTTAACATTTAATCAATAACTAAATGTGTGGAGTACTCATACTCTATAAAATATGGGAGTATGTGAAACATTTTCCATTCTTTTTGCCAAAGTGGAGACGTTCAACACAATTGAAAACTGTGGTTAGATCAAAGCAATAGAATCTTAGACGCAAGTTTACAGAAGCCACCAAGTTTAGTAAAGAAAAAAGGTTGATGCTACCTTTAACTTTACTTGCAATAATAAATTTTTTTTTTAAGCTTTTTTTTATTTTACACAAGCTTGCTGCCGGCCGTTGCTGTGGAGGGTGGCTGGCCGGAGATGGTAGTCGGTCGGAAGTGGTGGTGGCCAGAGGTGATGACCAGCCGGGGTGGTGGCCAGCCCCAATCGGAGGTGGTGGTCGGCCGGTCACCGATGGTGGAAGCCAGTTGTCGGACGATTGTCGACAGTGAACAGGTGTAACTGATTACATGTCATTGATTTTAATCATTGATATATTTTTTAATACAATTAATAGTTAAAATTATCAAAATATATTATATACCCTTAAAAAAAGGTGTATATTAGAATTTGTCAAGAAAAAAAAGGGAAAACAGCTTATCAATATCCTGTAAGCTACATTTTATTTGCCTGGGAGCCAATTGTCACCACCTAATTGAACTCTACAAGTTTTGAATCACTACTTTGTCCCCAATTAGTTCCATTTCTTTTTTTCTTATAATAAAAGGAGGTGATATGTTGCTCTAGTACAGTCTATAGCCCTGCAATTAGCCTTTAATTATCAACGATGAATCACGAAGAATCGAATTTAAGACCTTTTCATTGGAGGTCGATCTTTTTAGTTTTAGGGTTATTGAAATTTAATCTTAACCAAAAACCAAATTGAAAAATCGAAATCTAATCAACACTATAAATATTTAGTCCATTTTTATTTTATTTTTTAAAACTAATCTAATTCAATTTAAACTGATTAATACTATTTAATATATATATTTATTATTAAATTTTTATTTTTATTTATAATAATTCTAATTTTTTTTACATATTTTTCACTTTATATAATCAAATATTATTTTAAATATATAAAATAAGTTATTTTCTATTTTTTAATTTCATTATTTCTTGTCTTTTCTTTTTAATAGTTTAAATTATTTTTTAACTCACAATATTCTATGTTTAAATTTTTTTGGTCAAAATCAATCCAATCTAAATCAATTTAGATCAATTTTTAGAATATAATCAATTTAATTTTAATCCAAATTGATGTAAATAATATTGTTTGGATTGATTAGCTTTTTTTGATTCAAAATGATCTAAATCTAACTGAACATCCTAGATCCTACGAATTTAATTTTTTTTTTGCCATAGATGGTTGATTAACTCACACATGTTAAGAAAGAAGAAGAGTAAATTCACACTTTAATAACTAAGTTAATTATTACTTTATATAAACACATACTTATAAGATTTGAGGAAAATGATTAATCGTGAAGAAAAACAGCTAATCTATTTGGAAACATTTGTGATAAAAAAAATATATTTTATCACTAAGATTGGTTTAAATTAATTTTTAAAATAAATTTAAAGTAAAAAATTAGTTAGATGTGAGTGTATGTTTGGTTTAACAATTTTTAGAAAAAAAAATTATTTTTTAAAAAGCTCATTAGCATATAAAATATTACAATCAATACATTTCTTTTCATATGCATTCAAAAATTTAATTAAAAGACCGACTTTTTAAACACTAAATAGATTACTTTTTAAAGAAGACGAATGTTATTAAAGAAAAAAATGAATGTGTTTTTTGTTCATGAGTAATTTTATGAGACAAATAATATGATTATTTTATTACAAATACTTATTTGCTCTAAAATAAAGGGGGGGGGGGAAGCACCACAATAATAACAAATACAAAATCCCATGACTAGTTAGCATTGGATTTTAAAATTTTAACTATTGAAAAGATTAAATATGTACATATATATATATATATATATATATATATATATATATATATATATATATATATTAAGGAGTATTTTAGTAGGTCATATCTCTACTCATCCAACAAATCTAAAAAACTGATTCATAACTTAAAATCTGTTAAGTTTGTCCGTTTCTTCATCGCTTCAAGTTTGGAGAGCTATAAATTGTATACTTTTTTATCATGGGCTTACCATATAGGATCAAGAAAGAGACATCAAAACTCATTTAGCACGAGTATAGCTTATAGAACTAAGTTAGTTAGAAAGCAAGGCCATGTGACATGTTCCTATTGAAATATTTCATAATCACCTCATGATCACCAATGAATGGGTGAAGGTCACACTTAAATTTCCTCACCTCCATGACTTTTGTAGAAAGGTAAGCACCACCTCATAAGAGGGACTCTTTGCTGAAATCACCAAGGAACTCATTACATTACCTCATGGTCTCTACTCAAGAGCTTATCATGCTCTATGTTCACCAGGTTTAATGCAAGATAACATCATAATTCCTTCTCTCTTTACATTTTTGAATTTAATTTTGATGTATTATTTTTTAATTTTTTAGAGTATTCCCTCACCCGATAAATGAGAGACTAACTTCGATGAAAGACTAATCTCTCGAGGTATGATCAAACATCTAAGTGAAAACTCATCCTAACAATATTATTTTCATACACATGAACTTCAATATCAAACCTAAGATCACATGCTTAAAGGACTTGAACTTCTTTTATTCGAACCAACACATGTTGGTGCATTGTTAATGTAAAAGAATTTTACATTGCTATTCAATGATATGTTGACACATCATTTAAAGAATTAAAACTTACATTAAATGTCAAACTTATTAAATAATGTAACAAAATATTATTGAATAATAGTGTAAAAGTGATAATGCATCAAAATAAAACTATTTTCCTATTTGTCCTAGCATTTTCAATCATTATTCTTCACCCAATTATGATATTCTTACCATTAACACTGCATACATTTTTTCTCACATTTCTCTCAATACTATTCATCACATTTTTTTTTTATCACTTCACTAAATGTAACATTCTTAAAAAATGTGTCAATAGTACAAACATCCTTAAAAAAATGTATAATCATCTTTTTACTTCTTCACCTACTCAGAACTTAAGGAGATTAAAAGAATTAATATTCAATGTACACAGTAAATCCAATGCATTTGTTAAAGTAATTAAACAATTAATTAACTATAATCGTGATGTGCCGCATGGAGAGAGCGCAAACAATTGTTACATGTTTCTTTGTCGGCTGTGTGCATATTTTTATCAAAACATATCTCTCTGCTGAGGTAATCCAAAGTTATGCTTTTTGTCCTTTCTTCATCGATTAACAATGATATACGGAACATTTGTTAGCAATGATATTTGTCAGGACCGCAGCAGTTGCCAAAGGCTCTGATAGTCAGTTAGACTTCCAAGCCACTAATGACTAAACAGGACGTAACTAGATTTGATGCACGTACTGTTTGTATCATTGGAGCAACAGGCAGCTAAAAGCATCTATTCAAGCAGAAATGACCACCACACACATCCTCACCACACTTCCAAGTTCCAGCCCCAGGCATAAGTGGCCCTACCATGAGATGGACGGTAAGATTGGCAGACAAAGAGATTCAATTAGTTATCCCTGCCAATAATAAAATCGTGAACACCCCCAACATTTTTATCAAAGGTAACTTCAGCTACCAGCTCTTGAATCTCCACCCCTCTCATCTTGGTAAACATGAAGGTTTACAAAGGTCCCACAGTCCTGGAACATATCAAAATAATATTTCATAGGCCCCCTTCCAAGTTCTAACACATGACTTTGCATCTCTTTTAGGGGCCAGCAGATTCTTGCGTAGGAAAAGGCAATTTAGACTGGGTACCAAGACAAGCTAAAACTTGGCCACTTGCTAATTTCCAGTAGGATTACAATAGAACCACAGTAGTGCCACCTCTTGTCATGAACCAATGGGCAATATTAATCCCCTGAAATCTGAAGGGGGACGCTCCAATTCTCCAAAAGCCAAAGTTCCTCACTCATCTAAATAGCAATTCCTGATTAGAGTTTGACCTCAACCTGCTTTGTTACTGATGCTGCCAAAGTCAACATCACTCCCAAGCCCTCAAGAACATTAGCAGCTTGCAATTTTCCAAAGACAGCTTGCCCATGCAAAGCAATGAATCTTGATTCTATTCTCCAACCTAGTAAAAGCCACTTCATTTAATGATTTTATCTGCCCGTCCCAGCCTGCAGTCACAATGACCATACCCCAAGCATGAGAACAAGAGGTACTCTTGCAAGAAGATTTCAAGAACTTGTCTTCAGATTTATGCATTGCAGATTTAGCCTTGGAACTTGAAACAGGAAGCTTCTCCTCAGGCCAAGTTGCAGAACCCTTGGGAAAAGACTCCAAGAAACACTCTTGGCCCAGAGAGAAAGAAGCAGGTGGATTGAGACTTATAACTTGAGGTGATCTTTCATCCAAGACATCCAATTGATGTTCATCTTCAGTATTTTGAGATTTCAAACCATGCCAAGGTACTGCAGCGGATGCATTTGAGAAAAATCGCTCACAAGGCCTAATCTTCTTAGTTTTCATGGGATTAGACTCTTCCTGACTAACATTCCATAGATATACATTAGAGTCCTCACAGGCTGATAAAATATGTTTCCCATCAGAAGTAAAAGATGCAGACACTGGGCTCCCTGTGCCAAGGCCTAAAAACAAAATATAAAGAACCTTAGTAACATAACACATAATGAAATAAAATTCAAATTAGAGGTTACTGAATTAATAAAAATAAGAATAATAGCTAAGCCTCATCAAGCTTCAAGCTATCATGCCAGCATTTAAGTTTGCTAACAAAAATGCCAGAACAAGTTGAAGAGAAAAATAACCTATCAAATCCTAAAAGAATGTACAGTTGTACAGATCTGTTGGGAACCAAGGAAAATTCTTCATAAATGTAGGAATTAGACAAAGGAACATACTTTTGTATTTCCCAATCACATTAAGGCCGTCAAGGATTCTGACTTGTGAATCAGCACACGTAATCATAACTTTGCTAAAATCTTGTGGAAGAAACTGAAATAAATAACATATAATCAGTTGATCATAGGAAAAAGAGCTTATATGGAAATTCAAAAAATACGTGGGAAAATAGCCAAAACAACTCACTTGGCACAAGAAACAAAAGGGGAAAAAAATACCTGAAAGCCAGTTATCCCTCTGCCAGTAAGTTTCTTTTTACCAAGTAAGCATAGTTGGGAATCTAACTGCAAGTGATTCTCTGGTTCAAGCAAAAATGAAAACCAGCAGCGTTAAGGACCTGGCTTAAGTCTTGAACTGATTGTAATAGAGCTAATGACAGTCACATCCCAATGATAACTCGATGAACATTTTGAGGCATACAGAATCTTGTCACAAAACAAATTCTGAAACCATAACAAAATAACAATTTGAAATCCAATCACATGCAATTATAATGAAATCTACCAAATGACACCATACTGGTTTAACTAGAGGAAAACATGGAGATATAAGTAACACAGATGATACCTGATACATTATAAAACCGACAATTGCCTGCCATGGAGCCAATAATCCCTCACTGTATAAAGTAGAGCATTCATCATTCATCTGAAATGATTTCCTATATAGTCTCTGTTATTATAGAATGAAATTGGTAAATAAAATATATATAAAAAAAAAAACTATTACCTGCCCATCAGGCCGATAACATACTGCAGTCACTATGTCTCTGATATGAGTCCAATCAACAACATGACAATCAAGAATTGCCCAGATGCGCACTTTTCCATCTATAGATCCGCTAATGAAATAATTATCATCCACGGGATTGAACTGTATGCATGTCACTATGCAACATTATCAAATAACAAAGAAATTGTGAGACAATTTGAAATGATAAAAACAAACTAGAATAATGGCACAACAAGCCTGAAAATCACAACAGAAATGCAGCAAGGCGCACCACAATTACTGTGTGAGAAAACTTTCAAGCAATGGTCATATTTCACTTGCCACAGACGGACAGTTTTGTCAACTGAAGATGACAGAAGATACTGCATCAAAAAAGAAGATGAAGAACCAAATCAATTTCCCCAAAATTTCATCTATACCTAAGGGTATGCTTAGTTCAGTAAACTGAATTTATGACATTCACTCACATTATTCTTTGACCAAGAGAGATCCAAAACTTCACCACTATGCCCGCGAAACTCATGCAATGGTTTCTCCAACAACCGGAAGATCTTAGGAGGGAAAATGATGCAAGCTGAATCTGATGTTTTTCTCAGACTCTTCACTTTGCTAATTTTTTCCTTATCCAGAAACAGTGGCGTCAACTCAGAGAGATTATTCACTGTAAAGTAGATGCAGGATGGATCAATTTCTAGAATGTCAATTTCATTACATCTATCCTCCACAACCACTTGCCACAATCGCACAACTCCATCTTCACCAGCACTGGCAAGAAACTGCCCTTCAGGACTGAATTTCATGGTCAAAATTGAACCTTCATGGATATCTTGCTTCATGTAAAGAGCCGAAAGTTCCTTCATTTGCTTCCTGCAATGACGGACCCTAACTTTCGGAAGCCTACACGCTGAGAATGCACAATTGCCTTCTTGTCTCCCGTTATCACCTTCACTTTGCCTATCAATCATGCACGTTATCGACCGCAATCTTCTGAACCAATTGCCTTGTTCGTTCTCCGGTCAAAAGCATCCGCATCCATCTCCTCAAACTCCCCACCCACCAAACCTTGGAAAGAAGGAGACACCCCAGAGGTGTTCTCAGGTTCCTCAGCAACCACCAACTGATCTGAATCTACATCTCTACCATCACTCATCTTCCTATGCTGCCCCTCCTGATCCCCATTACACCCCACCCCCCTCTCCAAATTCCCATATTGACATGGCAAATTCTCTACCAAACCAAACACCTCTGAAGAATTCATAGTAGACCAACAAGACGACAGAACTCCTCTTCAAAACCACAAGTTGTGGTCACAGCCCCACTGCTATCTTTCACTCTATCTATCACCTCTTCCCCTTCCACACTACACACATCTACTGAATTTTCAAGGGCAATCCGATCCACACTTTGTCCCATTCTCTTCATAAACTTGCTCCTACGATCTCTCACACTCCTTGGGCTCCGAATACAAACTTCATAATCAAAACCATTGAATATCCCTTCGTTAGAAGTAGAATCAGTGTCAGGGGTGTCAGTGCCATCAGATTTTGCATCGGCAATGGACAAAACATCCTCTTGAGCATCGAAAAGCCGACATTCTTCGTCTTCGCTGAAGCTACCCATGATTCTTCGAGTTCAACCCATGAAATCCCCCTCAAAGAAACAACATTTTAAGCACTGGGAATGTCTCAAAATCCAAATTTTCTCTCCAGACGAAGCCACCCAGATCATGAACTACATATATATATATATTGCGTGTGTTGGAAATGTAAAAAAATGAGAAATGATTTTATTTATAAATTAAATTTAATTAAATTTTGTGTTGAAAATATTAAAAAATAAAAAATGATTTGATTATTAAAATTTGATGGATTTTATTTTTTATTTTTTAAATTCTATCAATTTGATAGAATTTATTAGAAATTAATTTGATTTGAAATAAATATATTATTTTATTCTTAATAATTATCACTAATAATCTCTTATATGAGTTAAAAAATATTAAAATTAAATCAAATTAATTCTTATTTTAATAAATTTTAAACATAAAATTTGATTTCTAAATCAATTCAAATCCTATTTTTTTAAAATTTTAAACATAAAATTTAATTTTTAAATCAAATCAAATCAAATCAAATTATTTCTCATTTTTATTCATTCCAAACACACTAATAAAGAAAAGCACATAAATCAATATCAATAAACATTTTACTAAACCACGCAACAATGATAATAATTTAATAAAACGAAAACAGAAACCAAGAGATCCAACAGGGATACCAATCCACAGCCATTGAACCTGGTCTTAAAAAGGAACCAGCATTCGACAACTAGTGTAACACCCCTCCTTGGGATGCCACATTTATGAATGCAATGAAATAAAATAAAAATAAAACTCTTACTCAAGTTGTAAAACATTTGATACTTACATAATATTTGTGAAATATTTTTTTTTATAATTATAACATTAAATAAAATAACACGAAACATAAGATATAACAATCATAAACTCATCATAATATACATATGATTCTCTTTTAGTACAAGTATAATTTACAAACTACAAGTATTTAATAAAGCAATAAAGAGTTGACACAAAGCTAAAACATAGTACTGTCCAAATGCATCCCAGTAGATAACAAACCCTCCGATGAATCACCATCCGTCACCTCCAGAATAACCATCGAAAAGTGTACATCTATGAGACCTCACAGCACTTCGGACACGAGTCCGAGCTGTTGACTCGCTACTCAACTCACTAGGCGCCTGGAAAACTCCCTACCAATAACGCCTAATGGTCAAAGGTAACTCTAAATGTAAATAAAGCATAGTAGTGAATATGACCTCCCCGTCATAATCTCTACATAGGGACACAGTCAATCGTCCTACATAAACTACTGTCCCTCGGTCAGCATGCATACGCCACGCCTCGGAACCCCCATGGAACTCCAGTCTCACGAACCCGAAGAATCACAGCGGTGCCCATGATCTCAAGATCGCCTTGACGATCGGCGTGATCAACCTGGTTCCTCCTCCTCGTATAAGTCGCCCGACCGTTGCTCGTCAAGGTACCTTGTACCTCAAGAGGCCGATCCTCCTCTACCTCAAACTCTTTACTAAAAACAATATAGTAATATCGAAAAAACATATAGAGAGGTGAGACAATCTACATCACTACCCGCATGGCAATAAAGAAAACGACAAGTACAAACAATTATCACAACAAGACATAACAATACATCATACATAATATATCAAGCAATATATATCAATAATACATATCACAATATCATGCATAATATATTAAAGCAATAAATCATGTAAATTATCACAGATTATGATAAACGGTAAAAATGCGAGATAATGCATGAACATTAAGATGCGATGATGAATGATACACACACCGACTCGTTCCTACTCCATGGAGCTAAACACGGATATACGAGAGAATGATCCGAATAGAAACTAGAAATACTTTATGGCTGCCCAACCAAGCTATTGCACTTTGTCAATACGTCGTGTCTATAGCCCACAGTCCAAAACATCGTGTAGCAGTACACAGTCCAAACATCGTGTACCACATGCATAGTACTTCATAGTCCCCTCAAGATCTCGACTAAGAATAGTGCTTGTCAAGATCATTAGTGTGTTGCCCGTTACCACGGCCTAGAGGAGCAACCCACTGTCCGCATGTGGAATTCTCCGCACACTAATGCCTCCAAGTTCATAAATGAACTACACTACGCTTATCACACCAAACACGGTGTAATTCGCCTCATCAATCAATCACCAATTATAACCTAAATTGGCACAACACTCTAAACATGAGCTAAAAATTACCAAAATACCCCTATTATCTAAATTTTACCATATTTACGAGAAATTACGAAAATACCCCTAGTCACCAGATAACAAAGTATAGTACGTCTCACCTGACAGTACTACACTACAACATGTCTGGGTCCATCACTTTGGCCCGACAGCAAAACTCACAGTATTGTTCAATTGCGTAAGAATTTTATCGCGTTTTCACAATTTCGTCGTTTTCACAAACGTTTTTAAATCGCATAAAGACATTTTGACGTTTTTAAATGTCGTAAATTGTTTTTGAGTTATTTTCTCAACCGCGTAGGATTTTTAATTTATTTTCTTAACCGAATAGCTTTAAATTGTCAATTTAGTATGTGTAAAACTATATCTAGTACTTTTAAAATACGTAATGTATTTTTCTTGTGTTCTAAATATAGTATGGAATCTTTTCATTTTATGCGTCTGATTTTAATAAATTTCGGCAGCATTTTGCCTATAAAATCAGTATAAGGTATTTTTAACGTTTTTCTCTAAATATAGTTTATTTTATTTTTACCCAATAATTTACATTAAAATTTACTAATGCGTTTCAAAATTTATAGTATGAGCCCTACGTTAGTACTTTTCAAGTGTCTGATTAATTTCTTACTTAAACTAAATTCTGCTAAGTTAAAATTCTAGAACAGAATTAATTCCTTTGATTTTCTCAATGATTCTTTGGAATCAATTTATGCTATAAAATAATTATCTAACCTATCTTAATAAATAAAATGGCATGTTGGCCAAATCAAAATAAAATGGCATTCGGTTATACACTAAATGACATGTTGGCCATAATTAACTTAAATAATCCATTATTTACCTAGGTTCATTAAATCCTTGATTTAGAAAATTGTGAGAACATTTTGGTCCTCTATTTTTTTGTGAGAAGGCCGTGAGCCTCAAATGTGTTCTTTGGAACACTCATGCATTTCGTACATGTCATTCACATCCTACTTAAATAAATACACAATTATAAATATATACAATTATGTAATCACATATAAAACACATACAATATATTTTAAACCATAATCATGCATAGCAAAAATAATAAAAACTATAATCATGCATAGCAAATTAAAATCACAATTAGTAAAGCATTTAAACAATCAAAAATAATAAAAATCACAAATAAACCATACAACCGAATCCTTATGGATTCTACACACAAACACAATCCATTTTCTCATCACCACTTAGGGTTGATGAGATTAAATCTCCCTCTTACCTCTTGTAGGCAAAACAATCGGTAAGATTCCTTCCTTTCCTCCAAATTTCGTACAAGCTCCAAAACAATTCCTAAAATTCTCAAACAATTAGTAAATACACATACAAGGCACAAAATAGGAAAATCATGGAACAATCATGGTTAGAAAAATCAGAATTTCAATTTTGAACCATAGAAATCAAACTTACCCTTAAGTAAGTAAGCAAGAAGTGGAATTTTAGGCAAGATAGAGTAGGAATTTGGGAAAAGTTTGTGAATGAAAGATGCTTAGAATGGTATTTGGGTTCAAGATATAAGGTGAGATAAAATTATGAAAGCTTGGGTGTGCATGTATGGTGGCTGGCCGAATTTAGAGAGAGAAAATGTGAGAGAAGTGTTCTTGAGTTTTTTGGTATTTTTAGAGAGAGAAATGGATAGTTAAAATGTGATAATGGTGAAATAGAAAGTGCAGAGTGAATATAGAGGGCAGCAGCCGTGTGAGAGTGTGGGTGAGCTTGAGTGAGTGAATTTGCTTGGTAAAAATATCACAAATGTGTTCACACTAGTTAGCACATGGCCTAGTCATGTTGGATCCTTCTTGAACCTTGTAGAACCAAGCCACCTTGCCTCCTTATGCAGCCCAAAAATCGTGCACTCCTTCATCTTATTAGGGGGTTAATTGATTTCCAATTACACTTAATTACATGGTAATAGATTAGATAGTTAGTTAAGTTAATTATCCTAACCAATCTAAATTAACATACTAACAACATAACTAATTAATTTAGTATATATTAACATATATTATAACCTTTAATTAATATTTATATATCTATTTAGTATTTAGATTATAATTAATTCATAACTAAGCTAGTTCACTTAGTATGCTAATTAAATCATTAGATTAGTTAAATTAAGCTTAATTAGGTTGCTAACCATTTTCAAGCCTACAATCTTTGACTCAATCCTAGCCCTTGATTCATCTTTAATTCCTAACCACTGATTAGATCTAGGGTAGATATCACTTGGTCATAAACTTATCATTCTAATCTCACCATTGATTAGATCAATGGCTTAGATTAAAGGCTTCATCATTAAGTCTTCATCCAACGGTCTAAATGAAGACACATGCTTCCTTAGGTGTCCAATTCCTATTGGTTTAGAAAGTCAAGCCTACCTTTGTTGACTTGCTCTCATTGGTTAGAAATTGTACAGTCAGCACAGTTGACTGTTTTTCCTACACGGGTCCCACAAAGACTTTTAAAGATCGTGGTCAAACCGAAGTAGATTTTTACTGTTTTTGAGACAGTAGGTACTGTAATATAAAATAATATTATAAAAATATAAAATTATTTTATTGCGCAGTTAAATTCGAAAAATTACGCTATTAATTTATATATCAATCAAATTGGGTTTAGTAAGATCCCCTCACTCCAATTAATTAAAATAAGATTTATCCCACCGAGAAAATTTTTATTTTCTTAGGTCGAGCAAATCACATACAACATCAAGTACACTCACGAAACAACAGTCAATTAAATTTACTCGCTTCATAGAATTCACAAAACAAGACAAATCGGGACTATATTATAATTATCCCAAAAGTTGGGGTGTTACAACTCCCCCCTACTAATAAGAATTTCGTCCCCGAAATTCATCATACATCAAACAATTGAGGGTATTGCTCCCTCACCCTATTCTCTAATTCTCATGTAGCATCTCCCGTTACATCATTCCACACTACCTTCACCAGTTCAATCATCTTCCCTCGAAGTTGTTTCACTCTCCTGTCCTCGATTCTAATAGGAAGTGTCTCGTACGTTAAATTATCCTTCAGCTGTACTTCATCAGGTTGTATCACATGGGTTGGATCGGGAATGTATTTCCTTAATTGAGACACATGAGATACATTATGAAGATTGGATAGAAAAGTCGGTAAAGCTATTTGATAAGCTACAGGACCAATCCGACGAATAATCTGATAAGGCCCTATAAACTTAGGTGTAAGTTTTCTTGATTTAAGAACTCTTCCGACACCAGTCGTAGGCGTAACTCGCAAAAACACATGATCGCCTTCTTCAAATTCCAAAGATCGTCTTCGTTTATTAGCATAACTTTTCTGACGGCTCTGAGTCGTTCGCATCTTTTCTTGTATCATCTTCACTTTTTCTGTAGTCTGCTGCACAAGATCAGGACCAATAGTCATACTCTCTCCATCTTGATACCAAAACAAAGGTGTTCGGCATCGTCGTCCATAAAGTGCTTCATAGGGTGCCATTCCTATGCTCGAGTGAAAACTATTGTTGTAAGTGAATTCTATCAAAGACAGAAATTCATCCCAACTCCCTTGTTGTTCCAACACACAAGCACGCAACAGATCTTCCAACGACTGAATTGTTCTCTCTGTCTGACCATCAATCTGTGGATGGTATGCAGAACTCAATCACAATTTAGTCCCCATAGCTTCTTGCAAACTTTGCCAGAGTCGTGATGTAAACCTCGGATCTCTATCAGAAACTATACTCGCAGGCACACCATGAAGTCTAACAACTTCGTCGATATATATCTGGGTTAAGCGTTCCAACGGATACTTAATATTGATTGGCAAGAAATGCGCTGATTTCGTAAGCCTATCAACTATAACCCATATCGAATCATGACCTTTCCTCGTCTTCGGAAATCCAGTAACGAAATCCATCGAAATACTATCCCACTTCCACTCTGGAATAGTCAAAGGTTGTAACATACCAACAGGCCTTTGGTGTTCCACCTTTGCCTTCTGACAGACAAGACAAGACGCCACACGTTCAGCTACATCTCTCTTCATCCTTGGCCACCAAAACAGTCGTTTCAAGTCTTGATACATCTTCGTCATCCCCGGATGCATACTCAAATTACTTGTATGAGCTTCATCCAAAATCGCTCTCTTGAGTTCGGGATCATCAGGTATACAAACTCTTCCTTCAAACCTTAAGACTCCATCAAATCCTTCTTCCACCGTCGCTTTATGACCTTGCTTCAACAACTCCTTCTCGTTCTGTAAAAACGCATCTACATCTTGTTTCTCCTTTATTATCTCCAACAAGTCATTCAAAACCACAACTCTACTTAAACGAATCTTTCCAGGTACTAATTCTATTGATAACCATAGATCTCTGAATTGCTTCTTCAACTCTTCCTCTTTAATCATCATAGTAGAAACATTTACTACCTTTCTACTTAAGGCATCAGCCACCACATTCGCTTTTCCTGGATGGTATTGAAGCTGAAAATCATAATCCTTCAAAAATTCCAACCATCTCCTCTGTCTCATATTCAATTCCCTTTGATCAAACAAGTATTTTAAGCTCTTCTAATCATTAAAGACATTGAACATAGCCCCATATAGAAAATGCCTCCACACTTTCAACGCAAAAACTACTGCAGCTAGCTCTAAATCGTGCGTTAGGTAGTTCCTCTCATGAACCTTCAACTGTCTTGAAGCATAAGCTACCACGTTTTGATCCTGCATCAACACACATCCTAACCCCTGATAAGATGTATCACAATACACCTCAAAAGATTTGTTAGGATCCGGCAAAATTAACACTGGTGCAGTCGTTAATCTTTTCTTCAGCTCTTGAAAACTCGCTTCACGTTCCTCCGTCCAATCGAAAGCTTGACTCTTCCTCGTGAGTTGTGTAAGTGGTCCAGCTATCTTGGAAAAACCTTCAATAAATCTTCTATAATATCCGGCTAATCCAACAAAGCTTCGAACCTCAGTCACAGTCTTAGGCCTTTCCCACTGTAAAACAGTCTCCACCTTTGATGGGTCTACTGCGATACCTTCCTTGGAAATTACGTGACCTAAAAATTGAACTTCATCCAACCAAAACTCGCACTTTGACAACTTCGCAAACAACTTCTTCTCCTTCAAAATCTGGAGAACTATACTGAGATGTTCAGCATGCTCTTCTTGACTTTGAGAATAGATCAGAATGTCATCGATGAAGACAACGACAAATCTGTCTAAGTACGGGCGAAAAATCCTATTCATATAGTCCATGAATATCGCAGGAGCATTCGTCACTCCGAACGGTATTACTTGATACTCATAATGTCCATAACGAGTTCGGAAAGCTGTTTTAGGCACATCCTCGACCTTGACACGAATCTGATGATAACCTGATCGCAGATCTATCTTAGAGAATACAACGGCTCCCTTCAATTGATCCATCAAGTCATCAATCCTTGGTAGCGGATACTTGTTCTTTATAGTCACCTTGTTCAGCTGTCGATAATCTACACAAAGGCGCGAAGTTCCATCCTTCTTTTTGACTAGCAGCACTGGTGCTCCCCATGGTGAAACACTAGGTCGCACAAACTGCTTCTCCAATAGTTCCTCCAATTGCTTCTTCAACTCTGCCAACTCTACAGGTGACATTCGGTACGGTGCAATCGAAATAGGACCGGCTCCTGGTACTAAGTCGATAGAGAACTCGATCTCCCTTTCCAGTGGCAAACCAGGTACATCGCCAGGAAAAATCTCTAGAAACTCATTGACGACAGGAATAGTGCTCACATCCTTCTCAGACTTGACTTCCAAAGAAGACAGCAACATAAACCCTTGAGCTCCATCCCTCAACAATGACTTGACCTTTACAGCAGTCAAGAATCCAGAACTTTCTTCCTTAGGAAAAACTATGGCCTTACTCGCACAGTCTATAAGGATATGGTTAGAAGATAACCAATCCATTCCTAATATTACGTCTATCTCAACAAGAGGTAAACAAATCAAGTTGACCGAAAACTTACGATCCTTTATGACAATAGGACAGTTCATGCATATCTTGGATGTAACAACAGGCTTGGCAGTCGGTGTAGAAATAATCAATTGAAAACTCAGAGAAGACACAGGCAGTTTCAAACGTTCCACACAATCATATGCAATAAATGAGTGTGTTGCACCCGAATCATATAGCAAAGTCAGGTGATTACCTTCAATGACACCTTCCCCTTGTATAAGATCCTCAGACTGAGAAGCTTCAGTTCCGGTCATTGTATAAACTCGTCCTCCAGATCTTGGCTGAGTAGCACGGACATTCCTCACTGCAGGCTTTCTCTCCGGCTGAGTACAATCCCTTGAAATATGTCCAGGCTTTTTGTAGTTAAAACAGATCGTTCCTCTTATCGGACAATCTGTAGATAGATGGCCTTTCTTGCCACATTTGAAACAGTCGGCGGCGTAACGCCACATTCTGATTAGCTTGATTTCCACCAAAACTTCCCCCAACAGATGGACGTTGAGTTGACTCCCAGACGGTCTCGCATAAGGCTTCCTCTGAAACCTACCACCATTGCTACTACTTCATCTTTGGAACCTAGTCGGCCCAAAATTACGATTCCTTTGATCTCGGGACGGCTCCAATGCCTCGAGTCTTCGACAAGTGTCTACCAACACAGGAAATTCCCTCATTCTCATCGGTAACACTGCATGTCTCAACTCCATTCTTAACCTATCCTCAAACTTCTGGCACTTCCATACCTCATCTGGTTGGTTCTGGAAATACCTCGAGAATTATGACAAACTCTCAAATTTTGCTGCATATTCTCCCACAGTCATATTCCCTTGACGCAGACCAAGATATTCCATTTCCTTAGCATGTTGAGCAATACCGGGAAAGTACTTCTCCAGAAATACTTCACAAAACACCTCCCAGGTAATCTCAGTTCCTTCCGCTCGCAACAGTTGGCGGGTATTCCTCCACCAGTTCTCAGCATCTCCTCTCAAATATACACGCAAACGTTACCTTCTTATTCTCCGCACACTCCATTCCTTCGAATATTCGCTCCAAGTCTTGAATCCAAAGACTTGCCTTTTCAGGGTCAAACTCGCCTCTAAACTATGGCGGATTGTTGCGTCTGAACTCAGACAAATTCAAAGCATCAGTAGTCGCATCTTGATGTTGGGCTGCTCTTTGATTTTGCTGATTTTGTTGGGCAATCACTGCTGCCATTTGCTGAATAGCCTCCGCAACGGCAACCATTGGGTCCACATTAGGTGCCACGTTTGCACGCCTTCCTCTTCCTCCAGACATCTTCTTTCTTCAACAAGACAAAACAATGTCAGATGTAACCTTTCGGAAACAAATCACAGAGATTCACACAACACAAGCAAAAACAGACCTAACCACAACCCCAAAAGACTCTAACTTGGGCTCTGATACCAACTAATGTAACACCCCTCCTTGGGATGCCACATTTATGAATGCAATGAAATAAAATAAAAATAAAACTCTTACCCAAGTTGTAAAACATTTGATACTTACATAATATTTGTGGAATATTTTTTTTTATAATTATAACATTAAATAAAATAACACGAAACACAAGATATAACAATCATAAACTCACCATAATATACATATGATTCTCTTTTAGTACAAGCATAGTTTACAAACTACAAGTATTTAATAAAGCAATAAAGAGTTGACACAAAACTAAAACATAGTACTGCCCAAGTGCATCCCAGTAGATAACAAACCCTCCAATGAATCACCATCCGTCACCTCCAGAATAACCATCAAAAAGTGTGCATCTATGAGACCTCACAGCACTTCAGACACGAGTCCGAGCTGTCGACTCGCTACTCAACTCACTAGGCGCCTGGAAAACTCCCTGCCAATAACGCCTAATGGTCAAAGGTAACTCTAAATGTAAATAAAGCATAGTAGTGAATCTGACCTCCCCGTTATAATCTCTACATAGGGACACAGTCAATCGTCCCACATAAACTACTGTCCCTCGGTCAGCATGCATACGCCACGCCTCGGAACCCCCATGGAACTCCAGTCTCACGAACCCGAAGAATCCTGGCAGTGCCATGATCTCAAGATCAGTCTTGACGATCAGTGTGATCAACCGGTTCCTCCTCCTCGTATAAGTCGCCCGACTGTTGCTCGTCAGGGTACTGTACCTCAAGAGGCTGATCCTCCTCTACCTCAAACTCTTTACGGAAATAATATAGTAATATCGAGAAAATATATAGAGAGGTGAGACAATCTACATCACTACCCGCATGGCAATAAAGAAAATGACAATACAAATAATTATCACAACAGTACATAACAATACATCATACATAATATATCAAGCAATATATATCAATAATACATATCACAATATCATGCATAATATATTAAAGCAATAAATCATGTAAATTATCACAGATTATGATAAACAGTAAAATGCAGATAATGCATGAACATTAAGATGCAGATGATGAATGATACACACACTGACTCGTTCCTACTCCATGGAGCTAAACACGGATATCCGAGAGAATGATCCGAATAGAAACTAGAAATACTTTATGGCTGCCCAACCAAGCTACAGCCGTCAATACGTCGTGTCTATAGCCCACAAATCAAAACATCGTGTAGCAAGATACAGTCCAAACATCTGTACTACGAGACATAGTACTTCATAGTCCCCTCAAGATCTCGACTAAGAATAGTGCTTGTCAAGATCATTAATGTGTTGCTCGCTTACCACGGCCCAGGAGCAACCCACCGTCCGTGTGGAATTCTCCGCACACTAATGCCTCCAAGTTCATAAATGAACTACACTACGCTTATCACACCAAACACGGTATAATTCGCCTCGTCAATCAATCACCAATTATAACCCAAATTGGCACAACACTCTAAACATGAGCTAAAAATTACCAAAATACCCCTATTATCCAAATTTTACCATATTTATGAGAAATTACGAAAATACCCCTAGTCACCAGATAACAAAGTATAGTACGTCTCACCTGACAGTACTACACTACAACATGTCTGGGTCCACCACTTTGGCCCGACAGCAAAACTCACAGTATTGTTCAATTGCGTAAGAATTTTATCGCGTTTTCACAATCTCGTCGTTTTCACAAACATTTTTAAATCGCATAAAGACATTTTGACGTTTTTAAATGTCGTAAATTATTTTTGAGTTATTTTCTCAATCGCGTAGGATTTTTAATTCATTTTCTTAACCGAATAGCTTTAAACTGTCAATTTTAGTATGTGTAAAACTATATCTAGTACTTTTAAAATACGTAATGTATTTTTCTTGTGTTCTAAATATAGTATGGAATCTTTTCATTTTATACGTCGATTTTAATAAATTTCGGCAAAGATTTTGCCTATAAAATCAAGTATAAGGTATTTTTAACGTTTTCCTCTAAATATAGTTTATTTTATTTTTACCCAATAATTTCACATTAAAATTTACTAACGCGCTTCAAAATTTATAGTATGAGCCCTACGTTAGTACTTTTCAAGTGTCTGATTAATTTCTTACTTAAACTAAATTCTGCTAAGTTAAAATTCTAGAACAGAATTAATTCCTTTTATTTTCTCAATGATTCTTTGGAATCAATTTATGTTATAAAATAATTATCTAACCTATCTTAATAAATAAAATGGCATGTTGGCCAAATCAAAATAAAATGGCATTCGGTTATACACTAAATGGCATGGTGACCATAATTAACTTAAATAATCCATTATTTACCTAGGTTCATTAAATCCTTGATTTAGAAAATTGTGAGAACATTTTGGTCCTCTATTTTTTTGTGAGAAGGTCGTGAGCCTCAAATGTGTTCTTTGGAACACTCATGCATTTCGTACATGTTATTCACATCCTACTTAAATAAATACACAATTATAAATATATACAATTATGTAATCACATATAAAACACATACAATATATTTTAAACCATAATCATGCATAGCAAAAATAATAAAAACTATAATCATGCATAGCAAATTAAAATCACAATTAGTAAAGCATTTAAACAATCAAAAACAATAAAAATCACAAATAAACCATACAACCGAATCCTTATGGATTCTACACACAAACACAATCCATTTTCTCATCACCACTTAGGGTTGATGAGATTAAATCTCCCTCTTACCTCTTGTAGGCAAAACAATCGGTAAGATTCCTTCCTTTCCTCCAAATTTCGTACAAGCTCCAAAACAATTCCTAAAATTCTCAAACAATTAGTAAATACACATACAAGGTACAAAATAGGAAAACCATGAAACAATCATGGTTAGAAAAATCAGAATTTCAATTTTGAACCATAGAAATCAAACTTACCATTAAGTAAGTAAGTAAGAAGTGGAATTTTAGGCAAGATAGAGTAAGAATTTGGGAAAAGTTTGTGAATGAAAGATGCTTAGAATGGTATTTGAGTTCAAGATATAAGGTGAGATAAAATTATGAAAGCTTGGGTGTGCATGTATGGTGGCTGGCCGAATTTAGAGAGAGAAAATGGGAGAGAAGTGTTCTTGAGTTTTTTGGTGTTTTTAGAGAGAGAAATGGATAGTTAAAATGTGATAATGGTGAAATAGAAAGTGAAGAGTGAATATAGAGGGCAGCAGCCGTGTGAGAGTGTGGGTGAGCTTGAGTGAGTGAATTTGCTTGGTAAAAATATCACAAATGTGTTCACACTAGTTAGCACATGGCCTAGTCATGTTGGATCCTTCTTGAACCTTGTAGAACCAAGCCACCTTGCCTCCTTATGCAGCCCAAAAACCGTGCACTCCTTCATCTTATTAGGGGGTTAATTGATTTCCAATTACACTTAATTACATGGTAATAGATTAGATAGTTAGTTAGGTTAATTATCCTAACCAATCTAAATTAACATACTAACAACATAACTAATTAATTTAGTATATATTAACATATATTATAACCTTTAATTAATATTTATATATCTATTTAGTATTTAGATTATAATTAATTCATAACTAAGCTAGTTCACTTAGTATGCTAATTAAATCATTAGATTAGTTAAATTAAGCTTAATTAGGTTACTAACCATTTTCAAGCCTACAATCTTTGACTCAATCCTAACCCTTGATTCATCTTTAATTTCTAACCATTGATTAGATCTAGGGTAGATATCACTTGGTCATAAACTTATCATTCTAATCTCACCATTGATTAGATCAATGGCTTAGATTAAAGGCTTCATCATTAAGTCTTCATCCAACGGTCCAAATGAAAACACATGCTTCCTTAGGTGTCCAATTCCTATTGGTTTAGAAAGTCAAGCCTACCTTTGTTGACTTGCTCTCATTGGTTAGAAATTGTACAGTCAGCACAGTTGACTGTTTTTCCTACACGCGGGTCCCACAGCACTTTTAAAGATCTGTGGTCAAACCGAAGCAGATTTTTACTATTTTTGAGACATAGGTACTGTAATATAAAATAATATTATAAAAATATAAAATTATTTTATTACACGCTTAAATCCAAAAATTATGCTATTAATTTATATATCAATCAATTGGGTTTAGTAAGATCCCCAAATTTAATTAATTAAAATAAGATTTATCCCAGAAAATTTTTATTTTCTTAGGTCGAGCAAATCACATACAACAAGTACACTCACGAACAGTCAAATTAAATTTATCTTGCTCACGAGAATTCACAAAACAAGACAAATCGGGACTATATTGTAATTATCCCAAAAGTTAGGGTGTTACAACTAGAATTATAAAAATAATAATAATAATAACTAACGAGAAATCAAAAATGAAAAAAAGAGAAAAAATACACACAGAAATTGAAAATGAAGCCAAATAGAAAGGGTGAAAAGCACATGAAAACTCGTTAAGATAAAAGGTCACTATGTTTAGATTTGTAGAATTGAGTGAAATGAGGAAATAAAATGAAATAAAAATAAGTTTTATTATTTAGTTATATTAAAAAATGATGAAATAAGATAAATGTAAGTGGAATGAATTTTATTTTATCTCATAAAAAATTATTATTTATTTTTTCTCAATTTAAGAGATATGAGATTAAATTATTATTTTATTATTATTATAATTAAAATTTTATCTCATTCCATAAAAATTCATTCACTTTTTTAATAATAAAATAGTAATTTTATTTTATTTTATTTTAAAACATTCAAATAATAGAATGATACTTTAATCTTATTCTATTTTATCACATCTCATCTTATTTTATTTTATTTCATTTTATTATACCAATTACTAAATATACAAATATAGTTTTAGATGAAAGAAATGAATTAGCAAAGAGGGGAAGTGTTGGAAGGAGCAACGAAAGAAACAAGTATTTGAGGAAGAAGGGAAGGAATGTGGAGGAGGTAACGAAAAATGGCTTACATAGGATTGTGGGGTGTGTTAATGATCTCAAGAAGATTGTGTATTGAAAGTTATGATGGTGCATGTTTTGAACCGTTATCCTAAGTCATATTTCGTGGGTTGGCCTGGCACGTAGTATGCCAGAGTCCTTCGTAAATGTTCTTAGTAGGAGTTTGCTTAGGACACGATAAAGTACTGTGAAAAGGATTAATGCATTAAGGGATTTGATATTAATTAATTTTGAGAATTTGATCATGAATCATGGAACATAACTAAGTTAAACTAATCTTTGAATTTGCATCTAAAGAATTTAAGTGAAATTTGAACCCTAACACTTTGATATCATCGTCTTTCAACCTTTGCTTATTTGCTTTGTTTTACTCTTATTACTTTTAAATATTTTCTTGTTAGTGTTTTTTTTTATTTTCATTTTTTATCAACTCTCACTTTTTGATAATTTGAATAGTGTTTATTTAACGAATCTAGTAATTATCAGCATAATCCTCACGGGAACGATATTTTACTCATCATTTATTGCTTTTGTGATTTAGTGCACTTGTCAATAATCATAACAAGTTTTCGACGCCGTTGCCGGGAATTATTGATTGTCAATATTAAATAATAGTTAAAAAGACACTAATTTAGTTATTTATTTTTCTTTGTCTAATTTTTATTTTTCTTTGTTTATTTTTCTTTTATTTAAGTTTCTTATCTTGTTTGCTTTATTTATGTGAGGTACTATGAATCTAGAAGAATTACTTTTTAATTTGAAAATTGAAAAAGCAGAAATAGCAAATAGAAAAGCAGCAAGAGAAAGAAAAAGACTTGAAGAAGAAAATATGACTAAAACAAACGAAGAACGAAGACACACTTTTGCAAATTATTCAACTCCGTTTGCTGAAAAGGTTACAACCAATATAGTGCGGCCTACCATACAAGCCAATACTTTTGAGATCAAACCAACTCTTCTACAACTGGTGCAATAGGATCAGTTTGGGGAAAATCAATCAAAAGACCCCAACTTACATATCAACAATTTCTTGCAGCTTTGCGACACCATTAAGTACAATGGA
Source organism: Ormosia semicastrata (assembly GCA_029884595.1). Lineage (NCBI taxonomy): Eukaryota > Viridiplantae > Streptophyta > Magnoliopsida > Fabales > Fabaceae > Ormosia > Ormosia semicastrata. The sequence goes on along the minus strand of JAQQTO010000053.1, from coordinate 22,450,275 downwards.
GCAAGTGATGATGTCATATGACTGAGGCTTTTCCCATTCTTTTTAAGGAATAAAGGTAAAAGCTGGTTACAAGCTCAACCTCAAGAAAACATCACTACTTAGGATGATTTGGTGAGAAAGTTCCTTACACGATATTTTCCTCCGTCGATAGTTGTGAAGATTAGAAGTGAGATTGCATGTTTCACTCAAAATCAGGGGGATCTCTGTACGAAGCTTGGAAAAGATTCAAGGAGTTATTAAGAAGATGTCCTTATCATGCATTCGAAGTCTGACAATAGGTTCAGATCTTATATAATGGCTTGAATCATTCCACTAGGGCTATAGTTGATGCATCTGTAGGTGGGTCTCTTAGCACTAAAACTCTTGAAGAGTCTTAATAGTTATTTGAAACTGTGGCTACTACTGAATATCAAATGCCTAGTGGAAGGTCAATGGTTAAACAGGGAATTATGGTGTTTGGAACCTTTGATGTCATACTTGTGTAGAATAAGACTCTTTCACAGCAAATCGTCAACCTCACCAAACAAATTGGCAATATATAGGTGAGTTCAGTTAACCATCAAGTTTTAACTTGCGATTTATGTGGAGGTAATCATGCCAATGGTGAATGCGAGGCAAAAAACTCAAGTGTTATTTCTCAAGAGCAAGTCAATTACATAGGTAATCCTTCAAGACCCCAATGTAATCCCTACTCAAACACATATAATCAAGGGTGGAGGAATCATCCCAAATTTTCTTGGAATAATCAAATAGTACCACTGAATACTTAACTAAAGAAGAAGTCTCCTTTAAAAATTGAACTTGAAAAATTGTCTCAACAAACATCTTCTTTTGTGTAACAGAATTTCAATGCATGTAGGAAACAAGGGCCAATTTTCAAATCAAGAGGCAGTTATTCGAAGTCTGGAAACTCAAGTAGGGCAGATAGCAAGACAACGCACAGAGAGCTCTCTAGGTACCCTACCTAGTGACACTATGGTCAATCCAAAGAAGCATTGTAGTGTAATCACTTTGAGAAGTGGCAAGACTTTGGAAGGACAAGTGAAAGAAGCACCTAGCTCGTCAGGAATTGAGAAAAAGAAAAATGATGTACCTATTGAAGATGTCTCAATTCAAGATGGCAATAAAGAAGGAAAGGTTAAGAAGAAACACCTAAAAGTGCAGAGAAAGAAGAAGGATTGTGAGCAGAACACAGTATACGAACCATCATCGTATGCCAAGATCTCATTCCTGCAAAGATTGAAGAAAGAGAAGCAAGAGAGACAATTCTCGAAGTTCTTAGATGTTTTCAAGCAACTACAAATAAACATCCCTTTTGTTGAAGTACTTGAGCAAATGTCATCATATGCTAAGTTCAGAGGAGTGCAGTGCCATAATTCAGAGGAAACTGCCACCTAAATTGAAAGATTTAGGTAGTTTCATCATCCCTTGCACTATTGGAAAGCTGAATATTAGGAAAGTTCTATGTGATCTTGGGGCAAGTATAAATCTCATGTCGATATCTATGATGCATAAACAGGAAATTGAAAAAATGAAACTAACAATTATCTATCTTCAATTAGCTAATGGGTCTATCAAGCATCCATTTGGTATAGTTGAAAACGTGTTAGTGAAGATGGATAAGTTCATTTTGAATATTTTGTGGTTCTAGATATGGACGAGGATGTTGATATCCCTCTTATTCTTGGAAGATCATTTCTAGCAACTTTAGGAGCATTAATTAATGTACCTAAAGGCGAACTCATTTTGAGGGCAGATGGAGATCAAGTGATTATCAATGTCTTTGATAAGTCTGTATCAATATTAGATCTTTATGCTCCCGTTAATTGCACTCAAGATAAATTTCAAAAGGATTTGGCTGATAAGAGCTCTGCATCATTAATTAATGTCGACCTTCCCACTTCCAAGATGGTTGAAATAGAGAAAAGTCCTCCTATTGTTCATGATTCACTGCAAACTGGTCTCTCACCTGATCAATTGAAACCCCTATGGCCTAGTGGAATATCTCATGCCAAGGTGCATTTAGGACAACCAATCACAAGTCAAGTTCAAAATGCCTTTAGAGGCATCTCCAAGGTCATTGACCAAGGATGGAAGCATTACTTTGAAAAAAGGAAGAAGTCATCTCATTTCTATTACTTTAAGCCACCTTGATCAACTTAAACTAAAGGCAACGTCAAGCTCACGATGTTAAACAGACACTTTTTGGGAGGCAATTCAAGTTTTCTTTCTTTTTCCTTACTCTTTTATTTTTTTTAATTTGTTATTTGTTTTTCTTCAGTTAGTTATTTGTTTTTGCTATTATTTTGTTATTCCTTGTTTTATTGACTAACACTTTTCTATTTTTGTTTTGAAGTTCACTAATGTTGAGTCGACTTAGGTATCCTCCCGAGTTCGAAGTCTTTGTAAGGGGATGTATATAGTCATCGACTGCCAATTTTTTTTTCTTATCTTTCCTTTAGCATTTTATTTATTTATTTTTATTGATTTTATTTTATCATCATCACCCAATTTATATTTTTTGCTAGTAATGTGTTTTCAGTCATTTTGTTGAAGCAATGCATACTAGTGTGTTGAATTGAATATCTGATGATTGCTTGAACTGTTGATTGATATCTTTTCTTTAGATATCACATGAGAATTCATGAATTACATTTATCTCTATTGCTTCAATTGTGCATGGATGCATCTCCCATCTTTATGTTTGATAGACCTTGGAATATGATTGCATGTCCGACTTAGAGAAAGTTTATGGAAATGCATGTGTGTGAATTACTTGCGTCTAAAAGTTGTTAGATTCTCTCTTGAAGTGAAATCCTAGGTAGTGCATGATTAAGGAAATGATAAGGGTTTTTTTGGACTGTTTGAACCTTTCAGGCCAACCTGTAATGTAAACACATTATATCCCTAGGTCCCTTTTGCAACCTTGTTTATGTTTGGCCTTTATTTATTTTCTTTACCTACATTTTCCTTTCCCTTACCCTTTATATATATATATATATATTCCTCTCACATATCCTTTGTTGAGTGCATATTTTGTATTATTTTACAATTCAAGCCTTAGTTATTTTTGTGCATGAAATATTTAAGGAGCTATAAAAAGAGAGAGAGAGAGAGAGAGAAAGTCCACCCAATGTGTTGCAAAGAAATAAGTTTAGAGGTGGAAGTCATAAAAAAATAAAAAAATAAAAAATAAAGTGATTAATTCTGATGCTTTGTTTTGCATTTGTCTAACATTTTGTAGCTTGGATTTTGAAATTTGCATAATTTTGTATCCAACTTTTGTTTTCTTTATCCATTCCCTTCTTTCTTAACCTTCACCATTGGCCTTATATTACAAGTTTTGTAAAAACCCTTTTGATCCTTGTCTTGTTTACATTAGTGGAGAGAGAGATGAAAAACAATCCCATGGATGTTGGTTTGATGTGCATTTGCAATTTTATAAATCTATTCGGGCTTGTGCTTTATGAATAGGAATTGATCTTACATTCATATTTATGGTTAGTCATTTATGTATGAAAGTTGCATGTGAGAGTTGATATAACATTTGGATTATACATATGTGACACCTTGAGATGAGATTGTGAAACAGTTTTTAAGGATATGAATGATTTTCAATACCCGGTATTGTCATGTTTAAGTCTGCATGTTTTGAGTTTTTAGCTATCTTTTTTTTTAAATTTTGTTTTTAATTCTTTTTCTTTTTGCTTGAGGACAAGCAAAATGTTAAGTTTGGGAGAGTGATGAACTTTCAAAAACTCGTGTTTTTACAATTCAAAATCTTGTTTTTCATCCTCTTCTAATCATTTTTGATTGAGTTTTGTTCTCAAATTTAATTATGTTTTTATTATCTTAAACTTTGTTCTTATTATGTGTTTTAATTGTTTTTGATAGATGATTACACATAGAAGAATATTGGACACTTGAACATGGAAGAAAAACCAAAATTGACATTCTGGAAGTATAGCGCCTGAGCACTCAGAAGCCAGCGCATGAAAAGGAACTAGTTTTCTAGTGTCCCAGCGCCTAGGCGCTAGGAAGCCAGTGCTTAAGCGCATGCAGCATCAGCCAAAATCACATTTTGGACGTCTAGCGCCTGAGTGCCCAGAAGCCAGTGCCTGGGCGCCTAAAAGCCAGCGCCTTACAGCACACGTGCATTGTCTATAAATAGACAATGTGATGGGAATTCAACAGCCGTCAGAGAGAGAAGCTGAGGTAAAAACCCTAATTCAACGTGGGCATATCCAAGCTTAAAGATTATGAATTTTCATCATCCTTTCCACTTATCTTCCATGGAGTTTGTTGAATTCTCTTCTTTGTTTTCTTCTTTTTCCATGTGTAGCTAAACTTCTCTAGTTAGGGTGATGATGGATCTTGTTATTAAATGATGTAAATTCATTTTTATGTTTAATCTATGTTTATATTTCATAATTTACGTGTTTATCTCTTCTCTTAATGTTTTTCTAAATTTAATCAATTTGAAAATGATTTTAGAGTTTATGTATGATTTGAAAAAATTGTGCAAGAACTTAAAACTTATGATAAACACCTCAACTTCTACAGTTGCTAGGAATAGACATTATGGGATGTGTGACCTTGTCTTTTATTCCCTCGTTTTTGATAAAGTCTTATCTATTTAGGGTTATACTAAGAGATTGGTTAACAAAAAGTAGTATAAAGATGATTAATGCACTAAGGGATTGAGTATTCATTAATTTTGGGAATTTGATCATGAATCATGGAATAAAACTTTGTTAAACTAATCTTTGAATTTGCATATAAAGAGTTCAAGTGAAATCTGAACCGTAACACTTTGATATCATCATCTTTCAACCTTTGCTTATTTGCTTTGTTTTATTCTTATTACTTTTAAATATTTTCTTGTTAGTGTTTTCTTTTATTTTCATTTTTATTATTATCAATTCTCACTTTTTGATAGCTTGAATATTGTTGATTTGATGAATTTAATAATTATTAACATAATCATAGTGGGAACGATATCTTACTCAGCGTTTATTACTTGCGATTTGGTGCACTTGTTAATAATCACAACACCCATCATTGCCATATCTAGCAACACAATCAGCAGGAACGACATCGCATCGTGGAGGCTGCCCAACGCGATGGGTTTTGAGAGCCATCTGGGTCGGGACTCCGGCTAGTGATCAAGGTCGTCGGCGTGTACTAGGATGTTGTCGGAAAACTGGAGGAGATGGGACACTGGAGGAACAATGGCCAACTTGCAAATTTTACTTTTAGAACCATTGACCTGCTGAAGAATTACCTCTTGAAAAATTCCAACCTTTCATATTTTTGTTAACATTTAATCAATAACTATAAATGTGTGGAGTACTCATACTACATAAAATGTGCGGAGTATGTGAAACATTTTCCATTTTTTTGCCAAAGTGAGGACGTTCAAAACAATTGAAAACTGTGGTTAGATCAAGCAACAGAATCTTAGACGCAAGTTTACAGAAGCCACCAAGTATAGTAAATAAAAAAAGGGAAAATAGCTTGTCAATATCCTGTAAGCTACATTTTATTTGCCTGAGAGCCAATTGTCACCACTTAATTGAACTCTACAAGTTTTGAATCACTACTTTGTCCCCAATTAGTTCCATTCCATTTTGTTTATAATAAAAAAATTAGGAAGTGATATGCTGCTCTAGTCCATTTTATAGCCCTGCAATTAGCTTTTAATTATCAACGATGAATCACGAAGAATCGAATTTAAGACCTTTTCATTGGAGGTTGATCTTTTTAGTTTTAGGGGTGTTCAAATTTAATCTTAACCAAAAACCAAATTAAAAAATCAAAATCTAATCTAAACTATAAATATTTAATTTGTTTTTATTTAATTTTTTAAAACTAATATAATTTAATTCAAACATATTAATATTATTTAATATATTTATTTATTATTAAATTTATATTTTTATTTATAATAATTTAATTTTTTATATATTTTTCACTTTATATAATCAAATATTATTTTAAATATATAAAATAAGTTATTTTCTATTTTTTAATTTCATTATTTCTTGTCTTTTCTTTTTAATAGTCTAAATTATTTTTTAACTCACAACATTCTATGTTTAAATTTTTTTTAGCCAAAAATCAATCCAATCTAAATTAATTTAGATTAATTTTTAGAATATAGTCAATCTAATTTAATTCAAACTGATGTAGATAATATTATTTGAATTGATTAACTTTTTTAGCTCAAAATAGATCTAAATCTAACTGAAAACATCCTAGATCCTACGAATTTAAGTAACTTTCACTGGCCAATCACTGTCATTCTGGTGCTTTGTCAATACAATAGCATGCACAAAGATAATATGACTTCACAAAAAGGATAGGAACCTTAAAGAGGGAAGAAGGATCAAAATTTAGAGATTGAATTTAGGAAATATTGACATGTGGGAGAAGCACGTTATAAGTCATCTAATACAAGAACAGCTGCTCAGTCACAACAGCCACAACAAGATAAGGAGGATCCAGTGCAGCAACTCAGTGCTATAAAAGGGTCAGAGGAGCTCCTAATTGGCTCAGAGGCTTCTACACCTAGCTGACTTGGAAGTGGTTAAGATGATGTGGAAGTTGGTTAACAAGCTGTTAGGAGTTTGTAATAGTTGTAGTTAGAGTAGTTACTGAAGCTAGTTCAGTAGTCTATAATTAGGGATCTCACCCAATGTTAATGTTAGAAGGAAACTTGAAAGAAGGAGAGTGTCCTTGCTCATTCTGTTCTTGAGCTTGTTCCATTTTTTCTCGAGCTTGATTCTTTTTTCAGAGTGAATCATCTCTTCTGATTCCATTGATTCACCAATAAAGCTGAGTTTCTTGAGTTCCATCATCATCTCTAGCCAGAGAATCTTAACTACGACCAACATTCCTATAAATTTAATTTCGAGCTCCACGAAGGGGGCATTGGACAGTTTGGCCATTGAGATATTCTTGTATGCACACATCTATTACGTCAGATTTATACATAAGAGATAAAAAAATTAAAAAGAAAAAATAATTTTTTGTGATAAGTAAGTTTAGCAGGACTTTTTATTTTTTTAACCTTTTCTCTCTTGTATATAAATCTGACATAGTAAATCTGTGTAGATAGAAGAATATCTCTTGGCCATAAGGGGTAGTTTGAACTGTTAAATCACGTATCCCCGTTATTGCATTTATTAGTATTTTTTTTTCTTTAAGCTTGAATTCACAAATTTATCAAAAAATAGTGGTTTGCCGGTTGTTTATATAGTTACGAGTTAGGATTCCTACAAGTTCTAGAATCTTTAGTACACAAAGTTGAATATCATACATCCATCATCCCAAATGACAGCAAATTCATCATAAAACTTCAAATTTTTACCTCATTGATAAATCAAAAACTAAATTACGTAATCATGTTCACACGTTGAGATTTACCACTAAAATTGACTCTCAAACAAATTTATGTTCCAGCACTCTGAAATCAAATTATACAAAAGTAAAACTCCTGTGAGAGATATGAGAGCTGATATTATGTTTCAAATGAGATAGATGGTAAATGATTACAAAGTTACTTCAAAAGAACGTGTACTGCCCGAAGTGTGAGATTCTGCAGAAAATAATATGGCTTTGTGTGCAAGCTTGTATTTGCTGGCTGGCTTAGAGTTTAAATCCAAGGTTGGCACAGATTGAAGCCGTATGTGTTAGCTCTCAAGTGGAACTGACAGTGTGTGATTGTGACTTTCGTAGCCCAAGTTATGAAGAAAATCATACAAGTTGCCATGACGGTGACAGCATGCAAAATCTGCAGAAATAGACTAGTTCTTGCAGGCAAAATTAGCAATATATGACACAGAAAAATTCCAAAATTTCTACATATGAAAGTCTTATGTCTTGGTTTCAAAATCAAACAAACAGTGTGTGCATTAGATGCATGTAACAAGTTATGCAACAAAGAGTGAATACTGCCCACAACAGAAATTACGCAAAAACAAACTTGAAGTATAATAAGAAAATCATGGTTTTATTGGTCCAGAGTTATAAGCTGAGATTTGTACGTGTTATAGCTTTACACATCAGCTTTCAAATGCAATAAACAGTGCATGAACTAGAGATGTGTAACCTAAGTTATGTGCAAAACACTTAGTGCAACAGAAAACAGGAATAATGCAGAATAGGCCCGACTTTAAACCAAATCTGGTTTTAATTGGTCAGGACAAACATTGAAAATTTTCCAGTTTTAAGCTTCATGTCTTAGCTTTACCATTCAGCTGGAAATGTGTGATTGTGAGTATGGTAATTCAAGTTACAGACTTACAGCCCAATGTGACAGCTGCCAAAATGAAAACAAGATATGGAAATGGGATAGACCAAACACATTTCAGCTCATGATGACGCCCAAACATGATGCCATGGTGTCTTACTCAAACCAAAAACAATTAAGTCCCAAAAGCTTGTGATCATAATCTTTATCATCTAGGATTTTCAGATCAAAGCTCCAAATACAGTCCAACAGCCCATTCAAAACAGGCACAAGCATTATATTTGATCAAACTCCCTTGAAGTTATTTCAGTAAGAGAAATCCAGACCTCAATTGAATTCACATATTTTTAGTCCAAATGCATATTAAAAATGCCCATAAGTGACAAATGCTTAAAAGCAAAGAAAGATGCCTTTTATCTAGCGTAATGATAACACATAGTAAGCAAATCCAAGTAGTATCTGAAATATGATTCCACGCCCAAATGTTAATCCATCAATAACAATCTACTATGAAATTAAAGCGAAATGGCCACCCAAAACTCATAATGCAGATGAAAAATAAAGTCTCTTGAGCCCTTTCTTCTCAGAGAAAACTTTCTTAAAGCCATAATCACTAGCTGGTTCTGGGAGTTAGAGTGATTTGGAGCGGAACACATGGAAAAAGCATGGTCCCTTGATTTTGTCATAATTAATTACTACTTATACTTATTTTTTAAAATGCAGTGCATTTTAAAGGATACAAAGCAATGTGGAGAATTATTGTCCCCTTTCTATTCTGCTTTTTCTTCTCTCGTGCTTGTCCTGTGGGAGGATTTTAGGAATGGGAAAGGCTAATTCTTAAGAAAACTGTTTCCATGAAATTTTACCAATGAAGTGGCATCTTGAATTTTTAACTCCTCCTGAAAGAAGTTGACTGTGGTGAGCGGTTTGGTTGTAGATGAGATTGTGGTTTCCAAATTTACCACAAGTTTTTTAGCTTATTCGTAGAATTAGTTAAAAAACAAAAATTAGTAGGATTTAGCATCACTGGGAACGCAAAATACGCGTGGGAAAATAATCAACTGGCGTGTCAAGCAAAGTCTAACCGCTAGTTAGTGTTCCACAGTCATTTTCATTTTTCACACGTCTTCCAAAGTCATTTACCAAGTCATCTGGCGTGTTAAGCACTTGACGTAGGCATTATGCCAGTATGTTGTCAAGAAAGTGTGAAGAACCACACTGTCCGCTTACTTTAGAGAGTTATACATTCCATTTTTGTTTCTCAGCTCGTAAACTGGTTGATTCAGGATGGCTCCAGTTTATGGATTTCTCTTCCTATTGTTTTCTCACCTCGTGCTCTTGGCGGCTAGAGATGGGAACGGGTACCAAGGTGAGTGTCCACCTTCATTTGATTGTGGATCTCTTCATAACATCCGCTTCCCTTTCACCAAAACAGGACACCAGGACTGTGGCTTATTGACCATACAAAATTGTGATGATTCAACCAAGCGTAAAGAGATCCAACTAGAGAATAACGGGAAACGGTTTGAAGTTACACAAGTTTCACAGTTTCCCTTTCCCTCTGTTCATTCTACGATTCAAATAAGAGACAATGATCTCTATAAGCTTCTGCAATCCAGAAGTTGTGCAGCTTTCTATAATTATACAATTCCTGCCCGCTTTCGGTTTGCTTCTTTTAGTCTCAGTTCCAATTCAACTCTGTTCAAGTGCAACCGTACCCTCCATGTCAACCCCCCAAAAGATATTTATAATTATACTGGCTGTCCTGATTACAATCTTTACTACGGACCTTCCATCACTGATGGGCCTGTGAGTTCTTTGACAGCATGCACAATGATCCACCTTCCAATCAAGGACTTGCCTGATGCTAAAGATCCATTTACATTCATAAGTGCTAATATTTTCATTGATGTACACTCGTCAGATGAATGTGCAAATTGTCACTATTACAAAAGAGGCCAGTGTCAATTTGACTACAAAGGGAAATTCTATTGTGCCAACGGTTACGGTATGAGTTTTTACGTAATTCTTCGCAAAAAATCAAATATCTCCAAAGTCGAAACAATTGCGTTAGTAAATGATGGACGTGTAGGTTTGAAATAAATTATTTGACTTGTTTGCAATTTTTCTTTCTTGATTTGCAGAGAAAACTGGAAAGATGAAGCTGATAGTGGCAACAGGTAAAACACTCTAAACTCTCCGAAGTTTATCATATCAAATTTTCAACCCAAGTAAATTCAATAATACAGCTAGTTCCATAACTTTAGGCACCAAAACAAACGAAAAAGATACAACTTTGCTTTTAATATTTCAGATAATTTGTTAAATTAATGGTACAAAACAGGAATTATGTTTTCTTACCACAAGAATATGATTCTTTAAGTGAAATATTTTTCTGTCCATCACATATGTTTCTTCTACTCTTGACATATAGTAACCTTTGTTCTTGAAGACCATCACTTACTTACTCTAAACTTTTTCATTCTAAATCAAATAAATTCTGCAGCTGCCTCAGCTGTTGGAGTTGCAGCGTTGATGGTCTTGGCTTTGCTCTTCCGGACAATACCCGCTGCATATCTTTTGTTCTGGAAGAAGGAAAACTCAACCCATCATATTATTGAGGCATTTTTTAAGGAACATGGACCACTTCCTACTGTGAGGTATAGTTATTTAGAGGTAAAGAAAATGACCAACTCTTTTAGAAACAAATTAGGCCAAGGAGGATATGCAAGTGTATACAAAGGGAAGTTACATAATGGATGTTTAGTTGCAATGAAGGTTTTAAGTGAATCTAAAGGCAATGGTGAGGATTTCATCAATGAAGTTGCAAGTATCAGTAGGACTTCACATGTTAACATTGTTAGTCTCATGGGATTCTGTTTAGAAGGTTCTAAAATGGCTCTTATATATGAATTTATGCCTAATGGATCTCTTGAGAAGTTCATATATGAGGAAAAAAACCCATCAGTTATTGATCACCAATTTAATTGCAAAACATTGTATGATATTGCAATTGGTGTTGCTCGCGGGTTAGAGTACTTGCACAGGGGTTGCAACACTAGAATCTTGCATTTTGATATAAAACCTCATAATATACTATTAGATGAGGATTTCTGTCCAAAAATTTCAGATTTTGGACTTGCTAAAATATGCCCCAGAAAAGAGAGTATTGTATCTATATTAGATGTAAGGGGAACAGTAGGATACATTGCTCCAGAATTGTTTTCTAGAAATTTTGGAGGGGTGTCACATAAATCAGACGTCTACAGTTATGGAATGATGGTCTTAGATATGGTTGGGGGACGACAAAATAATAATGTTCAAGCTGATTGCTCTAGTGAAATATATTTCCCACATTGGATTTACAAGCGTCTTGAGTTAAATCAAGAACTTGGACTGTGGTATATCAAAAATGAAAGTGACAAGGAAATGGTAAGAAAAATGACTGTGGTGAGTTTATGGTGCATACAAACTACACCTTCAAGTCGGCCAGCAATGAGTAAAGTTGTGGAAATGCTAGAAGGAAGCCATGAAGTATTGCAAATACCACCCAAAACTTATCTGTCGCCTCCTTCAACATCTCCAGCCCATTTCTCTTGTGAAACATGCGAGAGTTTGTAATTTGTGAGAATTCTCTGAATCAATCTGTTGTAGTAGGCTCACCAGAAAAAAAATCTGTAGTAGTAGTATGAATGTCAGTCAATATTCCCCCAATTTAATAAGAGATTTGTAGCATTGAATACTATCGAATAGCTCTTTTTTTTTTCCATAGTACAATTTTATGATGAATAAGTCATATATCCCCATTTTTGCATTTCTTAGTATAATTTTCTTTTTCTTTGGGTTTAATTGACCTCATAATTTGTCAGTAACTGCCTTGAAGGAAGCATCAGTGTGCTGGTTGTGAAATATATAGTAAATGCTTGTAAGGATTCTGGGATCTTCTGTGATTGTTGGTTTTCAAAGTCCTACCATTTTATTTATAGAAGAAGTCCTTATGTCTTGTCTTTTTTTCTTTCTTTCTTTCTTTTTAATTGGAAAAGGTCCTCATTTCATTACTGCTTTAAGTGGTGTTTTGTCAATTAATTTATCATATCCTCTTCTAATATTGTAGCATAAATTCTGACAAAACCATAAATATATAACTGGGAAGACTTGAGAACATATTGTAAGACTTAAACGTCATACAAAACTTTTAGTGGAAGTATTCATCAACATAAAGATTTTGAAGTTGAAATTTTCACATACTCGAATTCAATGAAGAAGCCATAAACTTTAAGCTTTGACAGAAATTGAAAAGAAAATTGATTGCTCTCCCTTCACCCTTCTTTCAAGACACACGTAATGATGACGGCTTTTCTGTGAGCATGAGCAAAAAAAGAATGTGTCTTTCTAGGGCAGAGAGAGGATCAATTTATATGTATTTTCATTTAATCTGATACATTTATCAAGCATCAGAACCAATGAGTGAGATTGATTCTCTTTAAAATATAATTAAAGAGCTATTATTATAATTCCTTAATTTTAGGCCACTAAAAAGAAAGTTACTAACGGGTGTAACTTTCCAACATTCACCCACTTGGCCTAAAATTTGAGGAAACCACAACATAAGTATAATGCATTAATCATTACTGCACTAAATCTCACCCTTATGGGTACATAATTACCTTAAATAGTAAAACACTAAGTGTGAGTTATGGCGGTCATGCTTTAATTTACAAAACACATTCCCTTCCATATACCACGGACACTAGTGCGTTACTTTACAAGGTACATATGTAACATATAAAATTTCATACAGGTTCCATAAGTGTTTCTAGAACATTCACGTTATAACTCATAAATATAATTATGTGCACAATAACTAAAAACAATCATTGAGGTTCAGAAACACATAAACATAATGAGTTCAGAGTATCAATATCATTTAAATACATTATTCAAAAGGAGAACCAAGACCCATTCTATGTACATGTTCCTTAAATGTCGTGGGTTGTAACCCTTTAGTTAACGGGTCAGCAATCATAAGGTCTGTTCTAACATGCTCTATAGATACTCTTTGTTTCTGAACTTCCTCCTTAACGGCAAAAAAATTTAATTCCATATGCTTGGCACCTCTTGAGTATTTGCCGTTCTTGGAAAAAAATACTACTGGAGAATTATCACAATAAATTTTCAGCGGCTTGGCAATGGTGTCGACAACCCCAAGCCCTACGAATTCGGCCTCTATGGTGGATGAAGCAACAATAGTTTGCTTAGCACTTTTCCATGATATGGTCACTTCTCCAAGAAGGAATAAGTAGCCAAATGTAAACTTCCTACTATCAACACATCCACCAAAATCTGAGTCTAAATATCCAATTACTTCTAATTGGTTGGATCTTCTGTACTTGAGCATATAATCCTTAGTTCCTTGCAAGTACCTCAAGACTTTCTTTGCAGCTTTCCAGTGATCAATTCTAGGATTACTTCGATACCTGCCTAACATTCCAACCACAAAACTGATATCCGGTCTTGTGCAGGTTTGCACATACATAAGACTACCCACCACAGAACCATATAGAATTGATTCCATTTGTTTTCACTTTATGTCATTCTTTGGACATTGCATAAGACTGAATTTGTCCCCTTTTTGAATTGGTACAATTTCAGCGGAATAATTTTTCATGTTAAATCTCTCTAGAATTTTTTTAATATAGGCTTTTTGTGACAATCCTAACAATCCTTTTGATCTATCACGGAATATTTCAATTCCTATCACATAGGATGCCTCTTCCATGTCTTTCATTTCAAAATTCTTAGAGAGATATTCTTTCGTCTCATGCAACATACTCAAACTATTAGTTGCAAGCAAGATATCATCAACATACAGGACCAGAAACATAAACTTACTCCCACTGACCTTTCGATACATACATCTACCAACTAGATTTTCTTCAAAATCGAAAGAGGTAATGGTATCGTTGAACTTAATATACCATTGTCTTGAGGGTTGTTTCAGTCCATATATTAATTTCTTAAGTTTACACACCATATGACCTTTTCCTTTAATTAGAAAACCTTCAAGTTGGTCCATATAAACTTCTTGTTCAAGACTACCATTCAGAAAGGCTATTTTTACATCTATATGGTGTAACTCTAAATCATAATGAGCACCAATGCCATAATAATATGCAATGAATCTTTCTTTGAGACGAGAGAAAATGTTTCATTATAATCGACACCATCCTTTTGTATATATCCTTTAGCAACAAGTCAGGCTTTATATCGTTCAATATTGCCATTTAAGTCACGCTTGGTCTTAAAGACTCACTTACAGCTAACTCATTTAGCATCTTCTGGCAATTCAACAATGTCCCAAACCTTGTTTTTTTCCATGGATTTAACTCTTCTTTTATGGCATCAATCCATTTCTCTGACTCAACACTATTTATGACTTGTGAAAATGAAACTGGATCTTCATTAATTCCAATGTCAGATTCTTGCAAGTAAGTCTCATAATAGTTCAGAATAGCCAATTTTCTTACTTTTTGAGATATTCTCAAAGGTACTTCTTGAGACTCATTTAATTCATACCTTTGTGGGTTAGTTTCTTTATTGGGTGTGTTATCATTCAAACATTGTTCAATGTTGTCAGAATATTCTGCAATAGCTGGAACAACATTTGGAACAACTATGGACAAAGTAACACTTATAGGTAAAGTAACATTTACCTTAATTTTCTTTATGTCAACATTCTGTCATTCCTCACTCCCATTAACTTCACAATTTTCAAGGAATTTTGCATTACTAGTTTCTATAATTCTTGGGCTATGATTAGGATAATAAAAGATATACCCTTTAGACTTCTCTGGGTAACCAATAAAGTAACTACTTACTGTTCGAGAGTCTAACTTCTTTTCATGCGGATTATATACTCTTGCTTCTACTGGGCAATCCCAAACATGTAAGTGCCTTAAACTCGATTTCCTATTTGTCCATAACTCAAAAGGAATTTTAGGAACTGTCTTACTATGAACTCTGTTTAATAAATACATAGCAGTTTTTAACGCATACATCCACCAAAATTTGGGTAATGAGGAGTTGCTCATCATACTCCTAACCATATTCATTAGTGTTCTCTGTCACACCATTTTGTTGTGGTGTGTATGGCATTGTGTATTGTGCACAAATACCATGTCTTTCAAGAAGTTTTGCAAATGGACCTGGACATTGTCTTGTTTCACCATGTTTTCCATAATATTCACCACCTCTATCAGATCTTACAACTTTTACTTTCTTGTCTAATTGTCTTTGAACTTCATTTATATATATTTCAAAAGCATTAACTGCTTGAGATTTTTCCTTAAGCAAGTAGACATATCCATAACGTGAAAAATCATCGATAAAGGTAATAAAATATTTTTCTCCACCAAAAGATGGAGCATCAAAAGGTCCACATCAAAAGGTTGACATTACACTTTTTTTTTATCAAAAACAAAAATTATGTCATTCTCCTTGTACAAATTTATGTTGATGACATTATATTTGATGCTACTAATGAATTTTTGTGTAAGGAGTTTGCTAACCTCATGCAAAGTGAATTTTAGATGTCAATGATAGGTGAGTTCAACTTTTTAGACTTCAAATCAAGCAAAAAAAGAATAGGGCATTCATAAGTCAAACCAAGTATTACAAGAACTTACCCAAGAGATTTTGAATGGACAAAGCAAAAGAAAAGGCTATCCTAATGAGCGTCTCTTACTACTTGGAGAAGGATGAAGGAAGTAAATCCACAGAAATTATTAAATATAGAGGTATGATTGACTCACTCCTTTACCTTACCACAAGTATGCCAAATATAATGTTTAGTGTTCGTATTTGTACAAGATATCAAGCTAATCTTAAGGAATCATACCTAAGTGCTATAAAAAGATTCATGAAATATCTTATAGGCACTACACAAATGGGCTTATGGTACCCTAAAGGTGCGTCATGTAGTTTAGTTAGTTATTTCGATTCTGATTTTATTGGACGCAAAGTGGATAAGAAAAGTACTAGTGAGACATGTCATTTGCTTCGAAACTCTTTTGTTTCTTGGCATAGCAAGACACAAAATAATGTGGCATTATCTACAGCTGAAGCTTAACATGTTACAGTCGAAAGTTATTGTGCTCAAATCCTTTAGATGAAGCAATAACTTTTAGATTATGGACTCTAGTTTGATCACATCCCTATAAGATGTAATAATACTAGTGCTATCAACTTAACTAAAAATCACATTTTGCACTCAAGGACCAAACATATACAAATAAAGCACCATTTTATAAGAGATCATGTGCAAAAAGGAGATTGTGTGCTTGAGTTTGCAGAAATATCAAAACAATTGACTAATATCTTTAAAAAACCTTTGGCTAAGGAATGTTTCCTTTACATAAAGGGAGAGCTTGGAATAATTGATCAATCATGCATTTAAATGAATGATTGTGTTTGATGTATTTTATCATATTATTTATTTGAATCCATTACTGACTTGGACATCAGAGGTTCCCCAAAATTTGTTTTGCAGGTACTTGACTCATGACAAAGTCCTTCACTCTCAAATTTCAAGTTTATATAGATGCAAATTTGTTTCTGGGGCTAAATAATCAATTATAAGTTTGGCCCAATCAATTATTGGAAGTTAAAAGTGGCTCAGAAATGTTCTTCAACTGAGAAATGTTCTTCAACTGAGAATGACTTATTATTTTGGATAAATAATCGATTATCATCATATGTGAAAGCTTGGAATATTTTTGTGATAAGGAAATAATTGATTATGAAAAAGGTCATAATCAATTATCTAGAGATGGATGCAATAAGGTTCTACAAAAGGGAAACCATAATCGATTATCATCGCGCATCAAAAAAGAAAGGGAAATTTTGACACTCAATAATTGATTATAACTAAACATATAATCGATTACTTGCACGCAGTATATCAGAAACACCGCTCCTCCTCTTTCATCTCAAACACCCACCTCATTCTCTCTTCATTTTTTCTCTCCCTTCTCTCTAAAATTTACCACCTCGTTCCGCCTCTTAACCACCAAAACCACCTCCAACCATCAAATTTCTCTACCAAAACACCACAAAATCGCCTTTGCCCTTCAGTTTCTCTTTCCTTGCTCTTCACATTTTTGCCTTATTCTCTCTCTCTCTCTCTCTCTCTCTCTCTCTCTCCAACCTACAAACCCTAACCCAGCCATGGCTTCCACCTCTCACCCAAAGTGATCCCGCACCAAGAACCCTCCAAAGACCCTGAACTTCCCAACACTAGATTTGCGGCGGTTCTTCTCTGATCAAAACTAGATGAATCACTTCTGTCTTCAGCTTCATGGAAGAAAATTGGTTTAATCAAAGTACATGGGCCATCAGTTCTTTGTCTGAGAAGGTTTTAGCTTCCTTTCTCTCTTAGAGCATCAGCGAGTACAAGAATTCATCACCTGGAACCAAGACACCTATTACGAGCTGGTGAAGGTATTTTACT
The DNA here is from genome assembly GCA_029884595.1 of Ormosia semicastrata. Classification (NCBI taxonomy): domain Eukaryota; kingdom Viridiplantae; phylum Streptophyta; class Magnoliopsida; order Fabales; family Fabaceae; genus Ormosia; species Ormosia semicastrata. Next base: position 22,432,513 of record JAQQTO010000053.1, on the reverse strand, counting down.
GCAACCTACAGATTAAGGGAGATGAATGGTTGTCTAAATTTAGGAACCATCAAATTATGGTGAAACCCTGTGACTGGTTGGCTCTGTTCGAATTGCGATATTCTAGGTAATCTTTCTCTAAGAATTGTCATAAGGAGTGGGCTGACTATGACAGAACTGAGGCTCTTAAGGACATGAACAAATCTGGCCTTCTAATTCCTGATGGATCCTTTATCGCTAGAAAGCTCAAGGCAGAGGATCGTCTTCTCCACTATGCTTATAGTCACATACTCGTTCTTACTGGGAGAAATTATGAATGGCTAGGAGAAGAGGACGTCTTTATGCTCTAGGCCATCAAGCAAAGGCTTCATATCAACTGGTCCTATTACATCATGCACCACATGATGAAAGTGAAGAGTAGGCATGTGATGGATCTCCTATATGCTTTTTTGGTGTCCAAAATTCTTAACCAATACCCGGATGTTGTGTACAATGAAGGAGTAGCCTACTCCTCGAGCCACAACAAATTTGGAAAGCCCACCCTTATTTGTATGTAAATGAAGAAAGAAAATGGTGTTTGGGTGTATGGAGCAGAGGAGGTTGAGGCTGGGGGGAGGAAGAAAATGATCAGGTTGCTCCTGCGGATGTGGTGATGAACAAGCCAGCTAAAGAAAATTCATCTGAAGTACGAATTCTTGCTGCCATTGCAGGTCTTCAAGCCCAGCTCACTAATTTTTGGGACTATGTGGAGCATAACTTTGGAGCTATCTATGACCGCTTAGATGGGATTGAGCGTTACCTTCCACTACCAAAGGACCATGGGGCTTAGTCATGAATCGCATTATCTTACTTATCTATGTTATCAGCATGCTTAGTTATTTTTTTAATATTCTGTTAGATATCCTATTTTGAACTATGTTGGTTAATTGTGGTCTATCTGTTATTCTAACCGTAGATGGGTATATATTTTTTATATGATGATTATGATCATGACAATTTTTTTTAAATATATTATGAATGGATACTCTACTATGAATAGATATTCTGTTTTGATGAATGATAATAGTTATGATATGCTGCTATATGGTTATGTTTATTCTCTTGGAACCATACTTCTTAATATCTATGAGGCAAATGGTTTGCGCTTTCATCACATCTTTCTTCTTTGTCTATAATATATCTTGTGTATCTATTTTATCTTGACAATAGGGGGAAAAGAAAGTAGATATTGAGAAAAGGTATAAATTGTTGAAAAGGTTTTTTTTTTTTTGAGAAAAAGGTATAAGTTGTTTTTCAAATGATCCTGGGATTGTAAAATTAATGGGGAGCTGCACATCTCTGATATGATTGCCTTTTGAAACATAGAGCGAGAGTAAGACTCTAAAACATCCTTTGTGAATTCTAATTTTTTTTTAAATAAGTCTTTTCTCAATGGTTGTTTGTCATCATCATAAATGGGGAGAATGTAATTGACAATGACAACGGTTTTGATGATAACAAACAATGAAGAAATGTGCAAAGATCAAGTCCCGAGAACCTTTAAGATTAGTAAATAGAACTTAGATCCTTTGTAAAAGTAGAAAAGAATCACACTAGGCTCATCACTAAAATTCACATAAGCTTTTTCATTCAACCCAAACCCTTTATGAAAAATCATATATGAGAGTTGAAAATGTTTTTCAAAATAAGCAATAATAAACTTAAAAATGTTTGGAAATGCTTTGGAAAACCTTGGGTGAACATGGCTTCTTGATTTTATAAAATTAGAAGCCAAATAATTGATTAGGCCCTTGGCATATTCGATTATTTAAGCTTGACAGAATATATTAATATTTACTTCTTCACAAATAATCAATTATGGGTAATCCATAATCGATTATATGGTATCTCATAAAGCCACGACTTTGTTACAAACAAGCAATAATCTATTATAGGTTTGGTATAATTGACTATTGAGCTTAACAATATGTACACTATTCTATTTATAATACAAATAATTGATTACGTGTAACTTATAATCGATTGTTTGACTATTATCAGATACACACCCAAGCATTTAAATTGGAATAATCGATTATAGTTATTCCATATTCGATTATTGGAGGCTTTCATAAATTTAATATTTATAACTACTCTCGAATTATCGATTATATGTTTAAATAATCGATTATCTAAGTTTTTAAAAACATAAATTAATGCTTAGTTTTTAACATTTAATGCTTCCAACTACCTCAACAGCTCTATTAACTTATGGGATTTAAATGCAAGGCTTTGGAGACTTAAACTAAGTTGGAGAACTACCTGAGAGGAAGAAAAGCAAGCCGAGAGAGAAAATGAGAGTTCTAAAGAAAGAAGTCGCTGCATGGTGAGGGAGGAGATCGAATATGTTCTTGAGTTAGAAAACAAAATTGAAGTACATTACATGATCATCATGTAAACTGAAATGGGAGGAACATCAATGTGATCAAGTTCTGTGATAAAAGGGAAGAGTCTCGGGTAGCAAGGAAATGGGGAGACAGCTTGAAAAACAAACAATAATTGGTAAGTTACTAGGTATTTTATAATTTTATGTATTTTGTTTCGGTTATTCATGGAATTACTTGAATAAGATGTAATGCATGGTGCTAATACACTAATTTTTCTAATAATTGGAGGGGATTGTCGTGGAACGCCATGCCCCAACGGCATAACTTTTGATGTGGGAGGAAGTTTTGGCATTTTTTTGGCATTATTATGTATAAGCATAAAGCTCCAGAAAAGTTCATGGCCCACTTTTTTTTTTAAATTTTTGTCTTATTTTTTGTTATTTTTCTTTGTGATTACAGCTCATAGTTCATGATTAGGCTTAACTGCCTTTAAATGTTTGTTTAGAACCTTTTGAGCATTGTATCTTGAATAAAAATTTACGAAGTTTCTTCAACTTTGTTGTTAGCGTAATTAATTATAATTAAAATTATGATTAATTATAATTAATTTTAAGAATAAATGTAATTAATTTAATAAATAATTAAATTTTATTATTTTTTTTTCTTGTATAATAATCTTTTTGTATATGTAGAAATTAGTCATCATGTATTCATTTATTCAGAAATATATATAAATTATCAATATTTATCTCTCTGTTTCTATTTTTAACATGGTATCAGAGAGCTTAGACTCTCGGTCCAGACTGTTGTTGTCCGCTCTGTTTAGACATCATTTTAGATCTCCGTCCAGACATGACTCTAGACTCCAGACTTTAGACTTCGTCCTAAATTTCAAACTCCAGACTTCAGTCTTCGTCTTAATTCTAGACTTCAAATTTCAGAATTCGTCCTAGATTTCAGATTACAGACTCTAAACTCTAAACTCCAGACTCCAGACTCTAAACTTTAGACTCCAAACTTCGTCCTAAATTCTAGACTCTAAACTCCAGATTCAATCATCATCCTGGTCGATTCTGTGCTCTGGTTTTCAAACTCAAGTTAGATTCTTCTATACCCACTTGAATTTGAAGAGGGATGTTAGCGTGATTAATTATAATTAAAATTATGATTAATCACAATTGATTTTAGGGATGATTATAATTAATTTAGTATAAAATTAGATTGATTTAGTGTATAATTATATTTTATTATTTTTCTTTCCTGTAGAGTAATTTTTTTGTATAAATAGAAGTTAATTCTCTTGTATTCATTTATTCAAAAATATATACAAATTATCAATATTTGTCATTGTCTTTCTCTTTCTAATACTTGTGTTGTTCTTATTTTACACAAACTCATCACGTCAGTTGGCATAAAGTTGGTTCGACTATTCTAATGGTAGGTGGCACGGGTAACACGGAAGCCATATTATCTGGTTATGAGACTCTAGAAGAATGAACTCCAAAAGATCCATCTACAAGGTGGGAGAAGGAGACTCAATCTTTTCATCTGACATACCATTACCAATCAGCACTTTGCTTCCTACTGCAAGTCTACAACTGAGAGATCAATACCTCATGCATTAGACAAAAATAGGATACTCATGCAGCTTCCAAGTACAAAAATTCCAGCTCATGTGTCTGGAATTCGAAGATTCCTTGTTGGTGTAGAAAATCAAAGTCTAATGTGGAGCAAGAGCGTGCCCTTCCTGAATCCTGCCATCTTGGGTTCTTACAATTAAGGATCTTCTTCAAGAGTTTCTCATTCATTTCAAAAGGTCGCCAGAGCTCCTCGAAGGGCATCAGATATCAACATGGAACTAGTGGTTTCAGACCTTCTGTTTCAGACACTCAATCAGAAGGCCAATCTGTACACAAACTTGGGGCCCAAGAGATTGCAGGCAATACAAACTACAGCAGAAGTTGTCTGTGCAAAGAGAAAATCTTCTTCAACTAGTGCTGAGCCTAAGCTCTTGTTGGGTGGCACCTTCCCAAGGTTGTGGTACTGAACAAGAGTGCAGGTCATGACCCCACCAAATGCAATACCGAGTCAAATCCTTATCAAATTGAGATAGATGAAGAGAGTAGAGGATCATTACGAAAATTCCAAAAACAAATTCAATTAACAACAATCATAATCATATATAACCAACCACATAGAAGAATTTGATATAATAAAAGGTTAGAAATTAAAACAATGGACAAAATAAAATTTGCTTGGCTATTTGCTTGAGTTGACACTTTCATGATTTCAACAAGTTAATAACAAATGAGGAAGTATAATCACTGAATCAAATAAATAGCTACATCCTTAGATTTTTACTTTAAAATTAATAGCATAAATTTTGTATTACATGCCGTTTAATTAGTTAGGTGCATTATACTTTGTGTATATGAAACTTTCACCTACACATGTGTTCGTATATACAAATGAACGACAATCACTGGTATTGTTGTAAATTGATGTGTGCATATGGAATGTATGAACACTGAATATAGACTGATTCAAGTATTAATGGGGAAACTAAATGCAAAATTTTAAGAAATAAATCAAAGGCACATGCACTGCACTGCTGGCTACAATACAGCTTCGCAGATGACTCCACAATAATTATATTCATATAATTTTGCAGTGGAAAGCAACAAAAGCGAGAGCAACGTGTGAAACTGCAATACATAAGAGAAGGGGTGGGGAGGGGGGGTGTAGCACCTAGCGGCCTAAACTTTCTATATTCTATGCTATTGAAGATTGGACACGACGCAACAGCAAGTGGCGCAATTTATATTTCATATATATTTAAACAAAATATGTAAACTTTTGGTTGAGTAAAAAATAGATCAAAATAACAAAATTTTGACTCAAGTGGCGCAATTTCATTTTGCCTCAAGTGTCCAAATGGAACAGTTGCTGTTGGTTATGTACCTTATTATACAAACACGTGATTTTGGGTAAAACCTATGAACACCAACAATGCACGTTCATTTGAATTCCAAAAATTCAAAACATTACATCAAAATATCATCTTACAAGATATTTGTAAGACATCATCCATAAAACATTAAGTAGAAAGTAGAAAATGAGTACAGCACCTTCATCTACTTGATGACAAAGGTTGTTCTTGAGAACTGCAGGGGAAAAAAAGATTTGACTTTTCTAAAAATAACAATTTTTGTGAGAACGAATAAGCTAGTAAAATTTATAAACTTCTTCTTCTAAGCAATTCTTCTGATATCTCCATTATCTTCAAAGAATAGGATACTAAAGTAAGAAAACTTCTTCTAAGCTCTTCATTATCTTCAAAGAAGAATTGCCCTATGGCCCCTATCTATTATCTACAAAGAAAACTATGTCGAAAGTCGAAAATGCTCTATTCATATCTGATCACAGTTGAGACGTTTAATCTTACAACTGCTTACAAAGGCACAATGTGATTAAAACTTCAGAAGTTTAGAACACCAAAAAGATGAATAAATCTTCCCTCAAGCAGTAAGCTAATGAAAATCTTATTCTTAATGATATAGTCAGAAGGCACTAAGCAAATATTTTCATTAAAATGGGACCAAATAACTTCAAACTTAATAAAAAGAAAAAGGAAAATGATTATATCACATCATTTTTCTCATCACACTACTATTCACACCATTTTTTAATAATTGTGATTAAGTGAGAAAAAATTATAAGAAAAAAGTGATGTAATCAATAATATAGAGAGTAGTGTAAAAAGTGATGTGAGATAAAAGTAATGTGAAAAAATCATAGTTGAAAAAAAAATGTTCCCTCACGGATTTTCCTGAAATTCAACAACTTGTGGTGGCAAAGACATGTTTGTGCTAAAATCATGCAATCCAAAAACTTGTTCAGATAAAAAAGCAAGAGGAAGCACAGAAAGGTAAGAAATTGATTTATGTAAGGTTTGTAACTCATTATTATTCTCCCTTTCTCTGTATTAGTTTCTACAAATGTTTAAGAAAATTAGTGTTGATCTGCAACCATACACACTCACCTAGGTACCAAAAATCAGGTGGCCAGCTAGGATCCATCACCTAGATACCGAAAAATTCTATGAAGCAATTTATCAAACAGTAGTGGTAAAAAAATAGAGTCCTAATGTAAAGAAAAAGAGGGCTATATTGAACCCGCATTGGTTCCATCAAGTAAAAAGTACCCAGATATATAAAAAAAAAAAATAGGGATTTTATGCAATTTTTATTCAAGTCATTTGGCTTTTACCTAATTTAACCCTATTGGGTTTCTCCATTTTTGCCTGAGTCGCCGGATTTAATCTTGTTTCACCATAAAAACGATCAAATCCTTCAACCAGACCAGTTATATAGCCGAATAATCAACCAATTCTCTAGTTTGGCCGACTCAACTGATCTAACTTTTACAACTATGGCCAATGGCCTTGCACCCAGTAACAATTAACATTTCTTTATAAATAACTAACGTCAAGTTTAATAGATCACATTTCTTGATACGTATGTATGTTTGTATGTATATTAAAATTACAGAAAGCAATTATTTTTATTTAAAAAATAACCAATTAACAAATTATTTAAATATTTGGTACATCTATGAAAAATATTTTCATTGAACATTTCAACCAATGATCCAATGCTAAAGAAAAACTAATAATATATACATATTTCCGCTCATAAACAAGAAAAGTTTTATAAATCTATTTGAGAATTCAGTACTGATAGTATACCTTTGGTACTTCGTTGATTTGATTATGAGATTTATAATCATTTTCATAAGATTATCTCTACCTTCGTCTTCATCTTCATCTTTGTCTTCGCCGTCACCAGCCATTTTAAATAACATAATTGCTTTTCTCAAAGCCACAATTTGTTTTATCTTTCGCTGGAGATTTGATAACTACTTGAGAAATCCCGTAAACCTACGTTTTATAAAGATACGAACCAACTTAGGATATGTTTATGTTGAGGAAAAGGGAGATGAACAGAACATTTTAGGTAAATTTACATATTGAAGAATTTTAAAAAAGAATGGAAAGAAATAATGTACTCTAAAGTTAATATCTTATACCCGGCATATAAGAATTTTTTAAAAGGAAGAAAAAACTTGTGCGATGATTTATACCATGTGCCCGGCATCTGAGTTTTAGTTAACAAAAAAAAAATGTGCAAAATGGTTTATACCATTTGCCTAATATCTGATGTTTTATTTTGTTATACAGTATGGGTGTCTTTGAATTATTTTTTGTTTCATTTGAAAGTAATCCCTTTTCGAGGAATCTTAAGGACTCATCCCCCACATCAACTTGATATATTACGGGAACGAATTTCTTTAGGTGTAGAACTAATATTCAAACACAAGTAGTAAAAATAAGGAGTACACCTCCTTATCCTTTAATCTAATTTCATTAATTATGTGATATGTGAGTTGTTAATGTGCTGCTATTGACATGGTATAGAATCTTGGCTGATACCTTGTGCCACAGTTGTGAATGTGGCTGTTGACGAGCTAGATGTTATTGGTTGTTAATATTATGATGCATGTGCATGTAATATTAACATTTAATTTTCTCATCAACAATTGAGATCTTTTATTTTTAACAAGCGACGTTGCTTTGTATTTGGTCCTATGCCACTCAATCATGATATGGAAAAAAAATAAACATTGCAATCATTTTATATTTCTTACGTTCTTTCAAATTAATAAAATGACATATATTATCCAATTATATATATATGATCTATAAAAAGTATGAATTATAAATATTTTGTCATTACTAAACATATATAATTAAAAATAATTAGAATATTAATTATCCTAGTGATTGAGTTGCCTTTTCTATAAGAAATCATAAATTTTCCTCATCATAATAAAAATAAAACTAGAAAATAGTTTTTAAGTTTCTAACATTAACTAATTATTAGTCTCTCCTAATTAGTATATTACTTTTATAATTCTAGTTATGCCAATTTCTTAGGATTAACCCATAAGAATTATTCTTGTGAATTTTTTAGTCCTGATATGAATGCTCTGTCATTAACAGTATCAAAAAGGTAGATTAGTCAATGTGTGTCCAAGTTGATCCGAACACCACATGTCCACAATATGAAAAAAATATACTTTTATAATCATTAAAATATTTTAAAATTACCTGTACCAATTTTTTAAAAAATTAAAGAAAATGAGAGTGTTTTTAGTTTCCTTAATATAATCATATTCATTGAGATAGTTCCAAAAAAACACTTTAGTAGAAATTAAAAGTTAAACACAAAACCGTCCTAGAATAAGAGTGTATGGGTACAAAAAATAAGGTGGAAACAACTATGTTGAGTAAAGAGTGAGTAGTGTGTGTAAAATAAACTTCACTTTCTATTACTAATATACTTGTACAAGACATCTCTCTAATTCTCTCACACATACACTTGAGGATACTTCTCACTCACTCGCTTTATCTTTCACTTTCTTTTCTTTCTTTTTGTTCTTGCTTCTTCACTCTATGCTCAAAATGGAAATTGCTAAGGCCTATTTATATGAAAGGTAATAAGGCTTAGACTAACATAGACCTTGTAGCCATTAATGAGATCATATTTCCTAAGCGTTATCCACCAATTGTTATCTACCTTCCACTTATGCATGTATCCACCTTCCACCATAATTTTCACATGTCCACTAAGTTTTATGTCTCTTGGCTTAGGAATTGTAGCTTTAATTTCCAAAATGGATAGTGCAACATTATTGGCCACCAACCAAGAACTAGTGCTGACTCTTCAATTCTCCCCATCAACACTAGTTCTTCTATAGCCGTGATATGTTCCTCCTTCTGCGAGGTTGCCTGATATGCTACGGGTAGGGGAGATCACGGGTCGGGTCGGGTTGAGTTGGGTCGGGTTTGGGGAGAAAAAATTCAAACCAATTAAGTAATGTCGGGTCGGGTCGGGTTTGTGATTTTTTTTTAGTAACCCGAACAATCGGGTTGGTTCGAGTTGAGTAATCGAGTTAATCGAGTTGGTCGGGTTAGTCGGGTCACCAGGTCAGGTCATGGAAATTAAATAAAATAATGATTGAATTTAAGCAAAACGACGTCGTTTTACGAGTCATCGGGTTGAGTCATCGAGTCGGTCAATTAAACCCGTAATCCGAACCAATAAGAGGTCGGGTTTAATTGGGTCAAACCAAACTAACCCGAATACCCGAACCAACTCGGATATTTGTAATCGGGTCAGCTCGGGTTAGTCGGGTTTTTGGGTCGTTGGTTTGGGTTGATCACCTCTAGCTACGGGCTTCGTTACTTCAGTAACTTGTGTAGCATTTGCATACTTGGGATTTAGTTTTCTTTGTATGGTTGATCTTCTAAGTTGGCATTGTTCTTCGACTTCTTCTTTGCTGTCATGCTGACACTCTTGTTCTCTTCTATACACTTGATAATCACATATTTTATACATTAATAAACCCTCATTTTTATTCATTTACACTCTCCATGTACTTAATTGATTAAGCTTAGTTATGTTTTGTAAGTTTGGACTCAAATTGGACTTAATTGATTTTTTTTCAGCATTATTGAGATCTTACATTGTTTCTGTATTTCGGCCATATCTTGAGTTCTATATGTTTAAAAATTATGTATCTTACCTTGTAGTAAAGATAAGAGAGAGCTCTACAACTTTCATGAGAGCTCCAAGGAAAAATCAGACATTAGTGGAGCTAATTGGGCTTGGAATTTAGAACACAGGTTTTGTGATTGGAACCTAAATAGTATACAGTAATCAGGCCATAACTCGAGCTGTAGAAACTGCCTTGGGCTAAAACTTTGGCATTTGAAAGTTAAGGCTCAAATCTACAACTTTCATGTAGAACACAAAAGGAAATTCGGATGACTTGGAGGTCATATTGGGCTTGAAATTCAGAACATAGGAGTTGTCGTTGAGCCTGAACAGTGTGTAGTAATCAAGGCATATCTCGGGCTGTAGGAACCAAAATGGGCTGAAATTTTGGCATCTGAAAGTTAAGATCTATATCTACAACTTTCATGAAGACCACTTGACGAGAATCTGACGCATGCCATGAGTTCAGCATTGAATGATTTTGGAGACAAGAATCTCTATAATTTTTCACTCATCAAACTACTATTTGACATTTTCCACTTATTCACCCACTTATCCACTTACTTATTAATTAGCCCCTTATCATTTTGTATCCCTCATCCTCCATAAAAGGGAGCCTTTGTTGATCATTTGGAGAATCTTGGTCTTAGATATCAAGATCATGCTATTGTGTTATTTGTTTATCTTGTTGTAGTTTTCTTTTGTTCTAAATTAAAGTTATGTTCTTCTTCTTCTTCGAGATCAAGATCATGATATTATGTTATTTGTTTATCTTATTGTAGTTTTCTTTTGTTTTAAATTGAAGTTATCTTCTTCTTCTTCTTCTTCTTCTTCTTCTTCTTTATTTTACTTGGGTGAAAGGGTAAAGCTTTTGGTAATGAAATAAGGTTATATTAATATATTTCTTGTACTTAAATGATATATTATCAAGTGGTCATTATATGTATTATATTTTGTTTCCAATAATTTTAGAAACTCTTCTTATAAAGTGGAGATCTTGATTTGTTGTAGACAAGGTATCGACACAATGAATGGTTGAGCCCATTTATAAGTGGTGGTGTTAATAGATAATTAAAAGAACCATAATATAACTACATATATAATTTTAAATGAACTTTGAATGTTATATTTTTCGATTGGAACCTCCGTTGTACGTGGATTCTAATTGAGTTATAAAAAAAATTAATTTTGTCTTTAATTTACTTATCAAGAGTGGATCTCCTAACTCAAGTAAATCCTTTTTATTTGTGACCAAGTTTTATCACCTTTATTGTTGTGACAAAATATTTTCCTTACCTCAAAGAATATTTCTTCATCAATTCCCTGTGGATTGATCTCGGATTCTCGAGATTTTATTACTTGAGACAATCTGCACTTGAGTTTGTAACTTTTAATTCGCATTAAGTTTTTGACGCCGTTGCCTAGGACTTGATTTGAGGAACAAATTTATTTTGTATATATTTTGTGTGTGTGTATGTGTATATATATATTTATTTATTTATTTATACTTGTGGATCTTGTATATATATATATATATATATATATATATATATATATATATATATATATATATATCTACTTTTTTAATTTTTTTGTACTTACTAACTTACTAAATTAGTGAGAGAAACTCTTCATTCTCCTCTGTAATCTTTCATCATTAATGAAATAATCTTTCTTCTTCTCTTCTCTCTCGCCAAAGCAAAATATCGGCTTGCCAGTTCTCTGGTTCTTACTTTGTGTTTTAATAATATCTCAATCTTGACTCTTCTCTTCTTCCTCCTTTGCCTGCTCTAGTGGGGCTCTGCCCTATCTCCGATTTTTATATTTTAAATTTACTTTTTGCACTTTATTTCTAACTTTCTAACTTACTAACTTACTAATCTAATTACTAACTTACTAATTATCTAACTCTCTTACTAATTATCTAACTTTTTAATTTATCACCTTACTAACTTTTTACTTGTTCAACTTACTAACTTACTACTTGTTAATATTTATTTAGTGGCTGGTTTATACCACATCCTTGTTAATATTTAATAGCTGATTTATACCGTCAACTTGTATATTTTCTTTTATATTTTAAGTTACTTATTTATGCTTAATTTGTATCGTGATTTAAATTCTGGTCGTTTGGTTAAAACTAATCTTGTTATTGTATATATTAATCTGTTTGAATCACAACCACCATTGAAGGTACTTTGGTTTCTTCTCTACGGTTCTATCAAGATGAATTCTCTTTCCTCTTCTTATTTCTTCTTCTCTTTTGTCATGTGTAGTTAAATTCATGTATTTCTAGGGTAAAGATGTAACTTGATTCAATCGACATGTATTAAGATTAGAATTTTAATTAATGTTTTTAATTCAATTTGAGTGCTTATTATGATTCTTAATGCTTTTATGAATTGACTACTCAATAGTATCCTTTTTTTGTCTTCTGGTCCAAGATCAGAACCATGATGATTACGATCTAGGGTTTTCTCGTCCACTAACCGATACATATATAGGAATGCCAAGATTGTGATAAACCAGATGGGGTTGTATAATTGGAGTGCAAAACCATAAGCTACTTGCCTGATAAGCTGCAAGATGCTGCGCATACCAATTGCCATTGTGATAATCAGGGAACACAACTACTGCCTGTTGCTTTCTGGGATCCGGAAGTAACACTAGTTGGTGGTGTTCATGGCTATAAAAAAGTAAATAAAATGAATATTAACATAATATGTAATAATCTAATTAAAAGGGGAATTATAAATAAAAATAGATTTTTAATAATTCACTCGAAATTCATTACTTATCAATTGATGTTATTAATTTTACAAGCCAAAAAGTACTAATTATTTTATGATAATTTTGACAAATTAATTAAATAACTAAAATAATTAGAAGAATGTTAAAAAATATCTAAATTTCATGGGTGTGTGTGTGTGTATATATATATAATTAAAAATATCTATGTATTTCATTTTAAAAAAACCAATTAAGAATTTTTTAAATAATCGGTTCAAGTATAATTCACTTGATAGCATAAAATGTTTTATATTTTGAATATTCAATAAATGAAAATTAGACTCTATTATAAATAAATTTTTGAGAATTTCAATTTATAAATATATTTTATTTAAATATAGTTTAAATGGTTGAAGAGTAGATCACCTGAATTGAACATTTATTTCCTCTATTAAATTGATCATTGAAATTTAATTTAGACCTAAATCATTTTTAGGCTAGCTTAAATAACAAAGTTGGGATTGTTGGAATAGGGATAAAACAATTCAATCCTTTATTAATAAAAAATGTTTAGATCTAAGAAAATATATTTTCACTGAATATCGAACTAAAAATAATCAACAAGAATGTGAAAATAGACTATATTTGAACATTTAACTTCTTTTATGTTGTTTGGAAAGTTCAATTTCAACCAATGTTCCAATGCTAAAGGAAAACTAATTTATACATATTTGCACACATAAAAGAAGAAAGTTTTATGAATCTTTTTCTTTTGAGGGTAAATAAAAGGGCCTGTTGATATTCAATTTTATCCATAATTTTTTGTTGTTGCTGAATCAAAGATTAATAATTTGGTGTTAAATGATGCTTAATTACAATATTTTGAACACATAATATTTTTTCAAGTTTTATTTACTTCCATTTTGGATCACTACTTTTATTATTTGTACAAAAAAATTAAAATGAAAAATAATTTTTTATAATTAAAAAATAAAGAATAAAGAATAAAAATAAAAATAAAAATAAAAGAATAAAAATAATTAAAGAAAAATAAGAAAATAAAAAAGATGACCTAATTTTCTGTTATGCATATGCTTAACCCTTTTTTTTTTAAGCCACCCACCTTGAGTCCAAACCAATTTGTGATCCATCAAATATGGGTTAATCCGGATCCATCACTTCCACTCAACCCATCTCCCTGCTTGCATCCAAACCCTAAAGTGGTAAGTTTCTCTTCTTGGCTTTGATTGAAATGTTTGATGAGATTTCTTGACTAATTTGTCTTAAATCATCAGCAAATTAAAGGATTATGGAGCATAATTTGGGGAGATTTGATGGAGAATTTATTGATGGATTCAACCCTATAAATCTCCAAGCAGACAGGTAGCAACAAACACACATATTCATAGATACACATTGAGCCAACGCACTCAAATAGCCCCACCATTCTTCATCACTCCACTGTCGCAGACTACCCCACAAAGTCAACCACCTTCAACAAAACCCTCTGCCTCCAACCTTTAACATAACCTCTGCTACAACACTAAAACACCAAAAAAAACTTCCTTCTATCATCACCAAACCACAACGACCACCTAAAATAGGACCAGCTCATTGCCACTCACCATAAATAAAGAACCGAGAATATCCACCCTAAACCAGATAACGAGCCACCTCTGCTACCACCTACCATCTTCCTCCACCACTGACCATCATCAACCAGCCACCGCCTGCTTTGCCCACTACGGATCTACAATCACACTCATAAATCGAGTTGCATCGTAGCGTCGCGCATCCAACCACCACCATATCTGTGAGCCAGACCCACCGCACGCCTCCACAACCACAACCCAAATCTACGTCGCACCTCCATGTCATCCTCCACTGTGAGTCCAGGACCACCCTGTCTCAGGTTTCGTCTGTCACCACCGCACTATCAACCGCGCCTACCATCGTTGAGTGGTTAGCACCCTCAAAACTCCCCCTTTACCTCTGCTTTGTTTTTCATTTCTAGAGACTAAAAGTCTATTTCTTTTTGTCATGCTAATTTTTTTTTAAAGAAAATCTGTTTATAAAAAACAACGAAACAAAAAAAACTCTAATGGGCGTTGGTTTAAGAGGCTTTGTTCAAATTAATGAAATGGGTTACAGTTATCACTAAAAAAATGAAAAAAATTTTAAAAGAAAATCTTTTAATCAATGCAATGACCAATGATAATGATTAAATAACGGATATTATCTTCAATGTCATTTGGATCATAAGGATTTATTGAATAGTCTAGTGCTAACTTGAATCCTGTGTACGAGGGGATTTGTTTTTAAACAAAATTCCTTTTCAAAAATCCTTTACAATTAACTAACCCACAAATATTTTCTAAAGAACGATATGACTTTGAAATTCTCATTGCACCAACGGATACATAGGAGCGAGAATTCATTTTTGTCAAGTCAAAATTAAAATTTCATAATTTGGTTGTTTATTTTTCTTTTAAAAATAGTTATAATGTTTTTGAGAGGGGTTAAATAAATATATTTAAGATTATCAAGTTTTGCACAACTAACTTAAGGTACCGTTCCTAGAACGGGTAGTGTAGGGTGCTAACATCTTCCCTACCTATAAACGATTCCTGAATATAAACTCATTTTCCAAAAGATTAATTTTTCTAATTAAAGGGTTTTTCTAATGTTTTTCTAACTTAAATAAACATTGGTGGTGACTCCAATTTTTTTCAAAATTTTATTTTTTTGGTCATCTCGTCGTGATCCCACTTACGATAGGTGGTGACTCCGCTGGGGATACTTTGAGAGTCAGGCATGTTGTTGTTAATTGTGCAAATTATTAATAACCTCCATTTATTTATTTTAACTCTTTTGTCTTTATTTTTGTTTTCTTATTATGTTGTAAATAGATATGTTTTTATCTAGTACCATTATGTAAATTTCTGATAGTATTATCCTGTATTAACTTTGATTCTCATGATCTACTTGTATATATTGTGTTGCTTTAATATTTCGTGCTTGGTTGTTGAAATCCTAGGGTAGATGATTGTTGGCTGGTTATTGTAAGTATGTTATTATTTCATCGTTATTTTTTGTAGGTTGGGGGGGAGGGGCAATTTTATCTTTTTAAATTTTTAAACAAGTATGTATGCTCCTTCACACACAGTACTATCACTTAGCTCACACACTTTTTGGACTCTAAACCTGAGTCTGTGCGAACTCGAGGAGTAAGAGGGGTCTCGAATTTTGTTATTGAGGGACCTTATGCTCACTTGATATTTGTTAAGACACCACTCAGATTATTACTAGTATTATGGATCAGTCATATTGAGAGGGTTTATCCCTACTTGTGATTAATTCATGAGTTAAGATGCGGATTATAAGTTATAAACCCAAGTGCAAGTTGTATCAAGTAATAAAATCTCAGGAGTCCGAGGTCAATTCACAGGAAATTGATGAAGAGAAATTCTTTAAGGTGAGGAAAAGATTTTGTCACAACAATACAGGTGATAAAACTTAGTCACAAATAAAACGAATTTACTTGGGTTAGGAGATCCACTCTTGGTAAATAAATTAAGGACAAGATTAATTCTTTTTATAACTCAATTAGAATCCACACATAATGGAGTTTCTAATAGAAAAATATAACATTCAACGTTCATTTAAGATTATATATATAATTATATTATGGTTCCTTTAATTATCTATTATCACCACCACTTATAAATGAGCTCAAGTATTCATAGTGCTAATATCTTGTCTACAACAAATCAAGACCTCCACTTTACAAGAAGAGTTTCTAAAATTATTGGAAACAAAATACAATACATATAATGACCATTTGATAATATATCATTTAAACACAAGAAAGATATTAATCTAACCTTATTTCATTACCAAGAATTTCACCCTTTCACCCAAGTAAAATGAAAATTAGTTATTCATAAACAAGAGGAAAGAAAGAGAGAAGAAGAAGAAGATGAACATAACTTCTATTTAGAACAAAAGAAAACTACCACAAATGAAACAATTAATACACAAGCATGATATTGATCCGTACGCTAACCCTCCCAAATGATCAGTCAGGGCTTCCTTTTATAGAGGATGAGAGATACAAAATGACAAGGGCCTGATTAATGAGTAAGTGGATGAGTGGGTGAATGAGTGGAAAATGTCAAATAGTAATTTGATGAGTGAAAAATTATAGAGATTCTTGTCCCTGAAATAATTCAACGCTAAACTCATGACATGCGTTAGAATCTCGCCAAGTGGTCATGATAAGAGTTGTAGGATTTTGTCTTAGCTTTCCAATGCTGCCAGTTTCAGCCCAAAAGTGTTCCTACAGCTCGAGATATGACCCAATCACTGTACACTACTTAGGCCTAGCTACAGCTCCTCTATTCTGACTTCCAAGCCCAATATGACCTCCAAGCCATCCAAATTTCAATTGAAAAGCATGAGTCAAGAATGATAGATCTTCATAAGATTCACTCTCAATCCCTTAAGTGTTTAAAAATGTAGGTATTTCACTCAATTCAAACCCATGAAAATTGCACTACCATAAGCTTGCTTATCTTCTAATTTTCCACTACTCAGAACACATGCACAGACAAATCATGAGAACTTTATTCAAGGTTATAATAGGGTCAAGGTAAAAGAGGAGGTGAGTTCAATTGGATAGGACAAGTTAAATACCAAAGAGAATAAAAGAGCATGAGAGCTGAGCTCAATTAACAAGCATGAAAGTTCATCCTAACTCCACCTAATACAAATTCCCTTTACATATTTGTTTCTTTTCCTTTATTACCTTGTTGACCCTTCTTTACACATTTGTTTTTTTTTTTACAAGATGAACATAATATATACATCTTTTTAATTAAACATTTTTTTCATTAACCATTTTGTACACACACCCCTATACTTGTTCAAGAACTCATCCAATGACAAAGCTAATGTTCTCTTATTCCCTAAGGTCGAGTAAGAACATAGTTTTTCATTTAAGGCATATAATGAGCTCAAAACAAAGAATGGTCAAATCAGCTCAAAGGGGTTAAGCAAGAGAAAATAGGTCATTTCTAATGCCTTAGGTTGGCAGGAATCAGAGAATTTCCAAGAAGTCATAAGAGTGCTTGATATCATATTGAGACAATATGCTTCTTGGCTATTTGGTTAAAGAAGCTATTTCAAGAAAAATGCCTCAATCATGTTTATGTATGCATGCGAAAATGCAGTCTCAAAAAGAATCAAAGCAAATTCTAGAGTAACAATTCCATGAGTGAAAATCACACAAGAAAGAAGAGAATGATACAAATGTTCAATCCATTCATCAATAAGCTCAAAATCTCACAAGGCATATTTCTATCATTCTCAGTCTACTAATTCAACATACATAACTAAGCATGTGATTTTTAAGAAAGAAGACAATTTACTCAATCATGCTATATTCTCTGAATTTGAATTGCTACTTCCCCGCAACATAATTATCTACCTAATTACTCCTTACTCTGCCACTAATATTGATGCGTCTCAAGAGAAACTTTACCTCAAGGGCATAATTTACTCCTTACTCTGTCATCCTTAATTACTTTTATTGTTAATAAATTGCTGACAATCATATAAACACACTTCGTAATTTTTTTGTTTAGTTTTTTTTCACACAACTATCCTTCCCCCCAACCAAATCACAACATTGTCCTCAATGTCAAAACATAGATAGGTAAAGGATAAAAGATAATACTAATTGTTGCAATTACTGAAAAGAAAAATTTTACACAAATTTAAATAAAAACAAAGTACGATGAATAAAACCAAAGGTAAAGGAAAGTTATAGATGAAGTGTTAGATCACATTCACATTCCTTGCTGCCTCCCTTGCTGCTTCCTTCGGACTAATCTATCTGAGTTATTACTAGTTTAGGTTCATAAACAAAAGTTTATAATTTATCAATTAATTCATCAACAGTGGAACCAGATATAAGGAGTTGTCTTGCCGAAAGTGTGATAAAGCTCTGTTCCATAGCATGGTCAACAAAAGATAATAAATTATCAAAGAAATTATTAACGTTCAATAAACCTATGCGTTTATGGTGGATGTTCAGTTGGGACCAAGAGATAATTTGAAAAACTTCTTCCAAAGTACCAAAACCACTTGGTAAGGCAATGAATGCATCAGAGTTTTCAAGCATTGTCCTTATTCGTCCATGCATAGATAATACTTAAAGTTCTAACCCAATTATCTTTCCAATAATGTTCCTTCGAGTTAAAGGTTTAGGAATGATACATAAAGCTTGACTACCTCTTAGATGTGCAGAAAGTGATACAGCCCTCATTAACCCAATGCTATCTCTCCCATATATTACACTAATGTTCCTCACAGCAAGTGTTCTACCAACAATGCTTGCTGCGTTTACAAACTCTAAACCCTTCTCATAACTTGTCTTACAAAATACACAGATATTGATAAATCTACAAACAAAAAAAAAGCTCCCTCCATTTCTACACTCACACTCCCTTTGAATGATTATGAGTTAGAGGAAAGTGAAGAAAATGGAGTGTTTAAATAGGAAAGAGAATGGAAAGAGTAATGATAGCTCCTATATGTGTAGGTTGATTGTTGTCAGACAAGTTTGAAATTAAGAAACTTTTTTTAATTTTTATTTTATTTTATTTTATTTTATTTATTTTTTTTTTTTTTTGAAATAAAAATACTTTCACACAATGAGAATAAGCATAAAAACCTATGCCCTCAAGCCAATTAGGGTGACTCTTAATGAGAAGTTGGTTCTAAGATTACAATACCTCCAAAGAACCTTCCGAACAAATGGGATAAGGATCCATGCACAAGGATTTCATAGACTAAATACCAAGTTACTAACAACTTGATGAAAAGTGAGTGTATACTCACTTGAGAATGGGATGGAGGTAGTCTGCTCTTTCGGCTTTGTGCCAAAGCATCGTTGACCAGTATTAAACCCATTCAAGACCAGCGCAACATAGGGCTCCCAAAAGGGATAAGTGGCCATAATGCGACTGGCTACCTCACATGTGGGATACAATCTAACTACTTTGTTTTTCAATGAAGAAGGCTGGATCATGATGCGCGCATTTCCTTATTCACATTTTGTGTTTACCAAGACCAAACCCAAGATGTGTACATACTCTATCTTTTTTTTAAATAAAAAGAACAAGATAATATATACATGTTATTGTGATTGTGAATAACCTCTTACTCTGGTTTTACATTTAGTAACAAACTTAAACGCTTTCTATGAGTTGATGATAAGCTTCATATCCAACTTTTTTAATAAATTAGCAAACAATGTCTTTTAAAGTCAGATTCCCAAGACTGTAACGCTCTTATCCATTTTTGAAGAGATTCCACAAGTTAAGAAGTTCACGTTGTACATATCCACAAGAATACGCTTCAAGAGTCAATAAGATATTATCTAATGACTCCTTACTCAGTCCATTCTTAATGAAGAATATTTTATCTTCTCTAATTGCGGAAACCATTCCCAAAGAATGACATCGCTTGTTACAATTTCATCGTGCACATTTGTGATAAACGTGTAACCTTTTTGCTCTTCTCCTTTTAGAATATGAACTTCTACCGAGACCTGTCATGTATAAGTCAAATGAAATTGAAAATTCACCTACTAGATGGACCTTTGCTTCAATTATCCAGCGTACATCTTCCGGTATGCCCTTGTACATTAATAGTCTCAGTCTTCACATCTAACTTTGTAAATTTTTGTTAGAGTATTTTGAGGAAGAGAAGGAAAATGTTTTCCTAAATTTGAGAGAATGACATCCATTTTAAAGGAGAATGAAATAGTTCTTATGGAAAACTAAAAAATAATCTGACTTGAGAGTCACGGAGTACCGTTATCCACCATTTAACCCGGGACACAAAGAACTGCAAAAAGAAAGCAACAAATTAAAATAAATTCTACTCATAACATGGATTAGAAAGGGAGATGAATTCTACCTCAACAACTTAGTTTTTCAGAAATGGTTTGAGCATTTGTCCATTGACCTTTAAAACATTACCATTCCTAGGATTCTCATTGTCTATGGCCCCATAATGATACACATATTTGACAATAAAAAGGCCAATCCACCTAGATCTGAATTTTTCAGGAAATAGGTGAAGACAAGAATTATAAAGCAGAACTTTTTGACCATTTTCAAAAGATTTTCTCAAAATTGATTTGTCATGAAAAACTTTTGTCCTATCTTTATAAATTTTTGAATTTTCATATGCATCATTTCTCAATTCTTCAAGTTCATTTAATTGTAATTTGCGTAACTTGTAAGCATCATCAAGATTTAAATTGAAAGCTTTAATGGCCCAAAATACTTTATGCTCTAGTTCTATAGGCAAATGACAAGGTTTTCCATAGACTAACCGATAGGGTGACATGCCTAAAGATGTTTTGAAAGCAGTACGGTAAGCTCAAAGTGCATCGTTTAGTCTTAAAGACCAATCTTTACGATTTGGGTTAACCATTTTTTCTAAAATTTGTTAAATCTCCTTATTTGCTAATTCTACTTGTCCACTTGTCTGAGGGTAATAAGAGGTGATAATTTTGTGGGTAATACTTTATTTTTTCATTAAAGATTCAAATGGTTCATTGCAAAATGTGTTCCCCCATCACTAATGATAGCACGAGGGATTCCAAATCGGCTCAAGACATTTTCTTTTAAAAATTTAAGAATAGTTTTATGGTCATTGTGTCGACATGGAATCGCCTCAATCCATTTTGAAACATAATCAACTGCAACCAAAATATACAAAAATCCAAATGAAGATGGAAATAGACCCATGAAATCAATTCCCTAACAATAAAAAATTTCAATGACAAGGATGTGATTCAGAGACATCATATTTCTTTTAGAAATGGACCTTACTTTTTAACAATTTTCATAACTTTTGCAAAAGGTATAGCTGTCATTAAATAAAGTGGGTCAATAAAATCCACATTGTAATATTTTTGTAGTTGTTTTCTTTGAAGAAAAGTGACCTCCACATGTTTCTCAATGACAAAATTTAATGACACTACCTACCTCATTGTCGGACACACATCTCCGAAAGATTTGATCAGGACAATATTTGAATAAATATAGGTCATCTCAATAAAAAAATTTCACCTCAATCAAAAATTTTCTTCTGTCTTGGTGTGTCCACTGAGGTGACATCATTCTTATTACAAGAAAATTGACAATATTAGCAAACCAAGGCATAGAATTGATAGAAAATAAAAATTCATCGAGAAATGAATCATTGATAGGTGTGCTATCAAAAGATGAGTCTGTTGTAAGTCTGGACAAATGATCTGCAATAACATTTTCGACTCCTTTCTTATCTTTTATTGTGATGTTGAATTCTTGAAGCAACAAGATCCACCGTATCAACCTAGGTTTGGCATCCTGTTTAGACATTAAATATCTAACAGCAGCATGATCAGTGAAAACAACAATAGAAGAACTAATTAAATAAGCCTAAAATTTGTCCAATGCAAAAATTATAACAAGTAGTTCTTTTTCAGTAGTGGTGTAATTCATTTGAGCACTATTTAAAGTTCTACTTGCGTAACAAATCATATAAGGCTTACTTTCCTTTCTTTGGCCTAAAACATCACCAACAGCAAAATCACTAGCATCACACATCAACTCAAAAGGCGAAAACCAGTTAGGAGATTGCATGATAGGAGCAGATGTCAGAAGACCAATTAATTTTTTAAAAGATTTTTGACATACTTTAGTCCAATCAAATGGTACATATTTTGTCAGAAGATTACATAATGGTCTAGATATGACACTAAAGTCCTTAATGAATCTTCTATAAAATCCTACATATCCTACAAAGGAACGAACTTCTCTGACTATTTTTGGGGAAATTAAATATGTAATTAATTTAACTTTAGCCTTATCAACTTCAATTCCTTTAGAAGATATCACATGACCTAACACGATTCTTGAGGTAGCCATGTAATGACATTTTTTCTAATTTAACACAAATTCTTTTTCTTCACATCTTTTAAGAACTTTTTCTAAATTATCATGATAATTTTCAAAAGAATTTCTAAAAACTATCAGGTCATCCATGAAAACCTCTAAATAATGCTCAATCATATCACTAAAAATACTTAACATGCATCTTTGGAAAGTTGTCGGAGCATTACAAAGACCGAAAGACATTCTTCTATATGCAAAAGTGCCAAAGGGGCACGTAAAAGTGATCTTTTCTTAATCCTCTAATGCAATTGATATTTGATTATACCCCGAATAACCATCAAGAAAATAATAGTAGGAATATCTTGCTACTTTTTCCAGAATTTGATCAAGAAAGGGTAAAGAAAAATGATCTTTCCTAGTAGTTGCATTTAATTTTCTAAAATCAATACACATATGCTAACTGGATGAGACTCGGGTAGGTATTAATTCACTTTTTTTCATTTCCAACTACTGTTATTCTAGATTTCTTAGGCACAACTTGTGTAGGGCTTACCCACTGACTATCAGAAATAAGGTAGATAATTTTAACATCAAGTAATTTAAGAACTTCAGCTCTAACTACCTTTTTTATGTGTGGATTTAATATTCTTTGAGGTTATTGAGATGTTTTAGTATTATCCTCTAAATATATTCTATGTGTACAAATTAATGGATTAATTCATTTTATATCCTTTAATGTCCATCCAATTGCACTTTTGTGCCTTTTAAGTACTTCTAACAACATACATTCTTATTCTCTAGTAAGGGATGGGGAAATTACTATTAGGAAGCTTTGTTCTTCTCCCAAAAATATGTATTTCAACCCAGCAGGTAATGGCTTTAATTCCAGTGTGGGTACTTCTTCATGGGCATCATCATTCATGGGTTTTAGATATTTAAATTTTGACTTCCATCCTTTGTATTCCATTACCTGTGTACAATCAAGCAAAGAGCATATTTCAGAAATATCACCATCTAATTGCATATATGAATCAAATGAATTAATTAAACAAACTTCTAATGGGTCAGAAGAACTCCCATTTTGAAGATGATCATCTATAATGGCCTCAATCTCATCAGCTTCCTCCTTTTTGTCATAGACTTCTTATAGTTGTTTGCACATGTTGAAAACATTAAGCTCCTATGTCATGTTTCCAAATGTTAGCTTCATCAGTCCATTGCTACAATTTATCAAAACATTAGATGTTGCTAAAAATAGGTGACCTAAAATAACAGGAATTGACTTGCAACTATTAACCAAAGGTTCAGTTTCTAAGATAATAAAATTCACAGGGAATATGAATTTATCAACTTGTACTAACACATCTTCCACTATTCCTTTTGAAATTTTAATTGATCTATCAGCAAGTAGAAGAGTTACAGAAATTGATTTTAACTCACCTAGGTTGAGTTACTGATAAACATAATATGGAAGCAAATTAACATTATCACAAAGATCAAGTAAAGCCTGTTCAATTTTATGTTCTCCAATAATGCATGAAACCATAGGACAACTAGGGTCTTTATGTTTCAAAACATTATTGCTTTGAATAATGGAGCTTACCTGTTCAGCCAAAAATGCATTCATTTTCATATTTAATTTTCTTTTAACAATGCATAAGTCCTTAAAAAATTTAGTATAACAAGGAATCTATTTGATAGCATCTAACAATGGAATATTGACCTTCACTTGCTTAAAAATTTCATAAATTTCAGTGTAGAGCTTCAATTTCTTTGATTTGTTTAATGCTTGAGGAAATGGGGGTGGAGGCGAGAGTTTGGTCTTATTTTGGATAAATGGCTTATCAATCTCTTCCTTATCTTGGGGAATTGACTCATCATCTCTCTCACAAGGTTCAAGAACTTGTTTTTCAATAATTTTTCCACTTCTAAGAGTTATCACTGACTTGACTTGATCTATTTGTTAGTTTTCTAAACCCTCATTTAGACTGTACTGACCCTTGGGATTTAATTGAGTTTGAGAAGGAAATTTTCCTTTTTCATGAATGGTGAGAGCAGAAGTAATTTTGGCAAGAGTATCTTTTATGTCATTCATAGTTTGAGTATTTTGGTTATTAATGGTCTCTTACTTTTCTATGAATGCATGCAGTGTTCCTTCAAGGTTTTTCCTATATGGTGGGACATAAGGTGCATATCCTTAAGAACTTTGAGAGTCCTGCTGTGCTTGAGGAGGTGGTGGTTGCATAAATTGTGCCTGATTATTAGTCCTGTAGCTAAAGTTTAGATGATTTCTCCATCTCGGATTGTATGAATATGAAAAGAAGTGAATGAATTTTTAAAATTTTTCATTACATTTACTTGCTCATGTACAACTTCTTTAAAAATAAGAATTTTTGGACATTTATTTGTTGAGTGTCCTAATTCATCACAAATGCCACAAATTTCTTCATTTTGCATAAATTTTATTTCTTTCACTTTCCTTGATTCCATGGCTTCAACCTTTCTAGCCAAAATGGCGTACCTAGCATTTAAATCTTCTTCTTGACTAAAATGATATTTTTCTTTACTAGTATTTGCAAGGTTATATCTAATTGAATTTTCAGAAGAATTAGAATCATGCTAAGATTGAGAATTTTTAGCCAAATGGTTTAAATAATCTAAAGCATCTTCAGGTTCTTTATCAAGAAACTTGTCATTGCACATTGTTTCCACAAATTGTTTAGTTTCAAGTGTTAAACCTTCATAAAAGAAGCTTATAGTGCGCCATTTTTCAAAATCATGATGTGGGTAAGAATTTAACAAATCTTTAAAATGTTTCCAATATTGAAAATATGCTTCATTTGAATTTTGAAAAAATATTTGGATTTATCCTTTCAAAGCATTGGTTTTATGTGTTGGAAAAATTTTCTTTAAAAACTCACATTGCATTTCTTACCATGTGCCAATTGATCTTGGTTTCAAAGCGTTAAGTTAAGTTTTTGCTTTATCTTTCAAAGAGAAAGAAAACAATTTAAGCCTAACAATTTATTCAGTGTAAGTTTGATCATTAAAAGCGATACATGCTTCCTCAAATTCTTTCAGATGTAAATATGGGCTTTCAGATTCTAAACCATGGAAATTAGGAAGTAAAGAAATCATACACAACTTAAATCTAAAATTGTTAGCATTAAGTGGAAAGACAAAACATGATGGACTAGAATTTCGAGATGGTTGCAAATATTCAAGCATTGTTCACAACAGTTGAATTTTATGTTCATCATGTACACTTTCATTATCAGCCACTGTGTCAATTGTATGTGATTGTGATTCAAATAAATCAATATATAAAGTACTAGGATTAATTTTAATCAAACGACCAGAATTTAAATCACGATACTAATTAAGCATAAATAAGTGACTTAAAATAAAATAAAAAATATACAAACTGGCGGTATAAATCGACCATTAAATATTAAAAAAGATGTGGTATAAACCAGCTACCAAATAAATATTAACAAGTAGTAAGTTAGTAAACTGAACAAGTAAAAAATTAGTAAACTGATAAATTAAAAAGTTAGCTAGTTAGAAAGTTAATAAGAGAGTTAGTAAGTTAGTAAGTTAGAAATAAAGTGTAGAAAGTAAATTACGAAAATAAAATACGTAAAAAATAAAGTACGAAAAATAAATTTAGAACATAAAAATCGAGAACCGACAAGCTAATTTTTTGCTTCGACGAGAGAAAAAAAAAAGAAGAAGAAAGATTATTTTATTAATGATTGAAGATTACAAAGGGAGAAAGGGAGAAGGGAGAAGGGAGAATTTTTCTCACTAAGTTAGTAAGTAAGAAAATTAAAAGTTAGGAAGTAAAAAGAGTAGAGAAAGAATATATCAGATGATGAAGTTTACTTAAAGAAAGAAAACTTCAATAAATTAAAACTTAAAATTAAGTCTCCAACAACGGCGCCAAAACCTTGATGCGGATTACAAGTTGTAAACCCAAGTACATATTGTATCAAGTAATAAAATCTCGGGAGTCCAAGATCGATCCACAAGGATTTGATGAAGAAAAATTCTTTAAGGTAAGGAAAAGGTTTTGTCACAACAATACAGGTGATAAAACTTGGTCACAAATAAAAAGGATTTACTTGGGTTAGGAGATCCACTCTTAGTAAGTAAATTAAGGACAAAATTAATTTTTTTTATAACTCAATTAAAATCCACGCATTATGGAGGTTCCAATCAGAAAATACAACATTCAACATTCATTTAAGATTATATATGTAATTATATTATGGTTCCTTTAATTATCTATTATCACCACCACTTATAAATGGGCTTAAGCATTCATTGTGTCAATATCTTGTCTACAACTAATCAAGACCTTCACTTTACAAGAAAGGTTTCTAAAATTATTGGAAACAAAATACAATACATATAATGACCATTTGATAATATATCATTTAAGTACAAGAAAAAGATTAATATAACCTTATTTCATTACATAGAGCTTCACCCTTTTACCTAACTAAAATGAAAAATAGTTACTCATAGACAAGAGGAAAGAAAGAGAGAAGATAACTTCTATTTAGAACAAAAGAAAACTACTTCAAAGGAAACAATTAATACACAAGCATGATATTGATCTCTAAGCTAACCCTACCAAATGATCAGCCATGGCTCCCTTTCATAAAGGATGAGGGATACAAAATGATAAGGGACTGATTAATGAGTAAGTGGATGAGTAGGTGAATGAATGGAAAATGCCAAATAGTAATTTAATGAGTGGAAAATTATAGATATTCTTGTCCCCAAAATCATTCAATGCTGAACTCATGGCATGCATCAAAATCTCACTAAGTGGTCTTCATAAGAGTTGTAGGATTTTGTCTTAGCTTTCCAATACTGCCAGTTTCAGCCTAAAATAATTCCTACAGCTCGAGATATGTCCCAATCACTGTACACTACTCAGGCCCAGCTATAGCTCTTCTATTCTAACTTCCAAGCCCAATATGACCTCTAAGCTATTTGAATTTCCTCTTGTTTCTCATAAAAATTATAGATATGGGTCTTAACTTTCAAATGACACTAGTTTAGGGTTAATTGAACTCTTATATCTCAAGATATGGTCAAATGAGTACACAGAGGTCAAGCTGTCAGGATCAGCACTCTAGATCTTGCTTCAACTCCAATTTAAATTATCCAAATGTGTGATTGGGATCTTGAGGTCATGAAAGTTGTAGAGAATTGTCTTAGCTTTTCAACAAGACCAAAATCACATCAATCATATATTTGTAACTTAAATTATAGATAGTTTATTGAAGCATGCAATCACCCAGATTAAGGACAATTCAAACAATAATTTTTTCAATGATCCAATTAAGCTCAATTTCATAAAATATGACAAAACTAACATAATTAAGCCAAATTGAACCTTAAGAAGCCAAGCGAGAGGATTATAAAATGAATAAATTATATTACTATCAAGTTGAGTCCTTGTCTTTCGAGATAGGGACAATCTGGGGACTATGGGTTTTTAGAAGTTTAGACTTGTCTTGAAAAAATTTGCACTGATAGATTGAACATTATGGCTACCAAAATTAGAGTCATGACCTTAAGGGGATCCAACCCTTAGGTTTTACCTAACTAGAACACAAAGGGAGCATACTTCTTCTTTATCTATCTATCCCTCATGAAATTCATTCTTGCATTCTTTTTTTTTTAAAGAAAAAAAGTTAGTTAAAAAAAAGGATACATCATCTTGCATTTTCATGGTATTACCAACATTTTTTTTAAAAAAAATGAGAAAGGAAGAATAGAGACAATGCATTAGCAAATCATACACCACCTTTAGGGTTTATGACCCTATAAGGGTTTATCCATGTAGGCTGTTAGGATACTTTCTTTAGAGCTATTTCGATAAGAGGTACCCTTAGGATGCATTCTTCCTTTTTCTAGTTTGCTTATATATTTTATTTATTACTCTTTGTTGGTAAGCTTCCTTGGTAAAGTGGAAAGATTAATACTCATCAATAGCAAGGAATGGAAGAAATATGTCAAGGGCAAAACACTAGTAATGTAGTTGACCTTAAGGGGAATATAAAGATTATAGTAAATGATAGTGATTTGAGACGAGTGAAAGGCACTGCTAAGCAAACGACGCCTAAAGCTTAATCAGATTTCTTAAGAAGTTATGGGTAGCTATTGGATTTGTTGCACATTACAATTGAGACACCCGTCTTGAGTGGCCTTGCTCAATTTTGGAACCGTTCTCTAAAATGTTTTGAGCTACCTAACTTGGACATTACACCAACCATGGAGGAGTATGTTATCATGTTAAGGCTTCCAATGAACAAGCACCTAAATGTTTATCTTTTTGGAGGACATTATGTGTCGGAAGGGAAGATAACAAAATTGATAGGGACTCAAGCAAACCAATTAAGCACGGAAAAAAGAGGATGAATAGAAGGCTTGAAGAAAAGTTACCTAGAAGCACATCTTTAGTATCTGGAACAATAGGGAAAGTGAGATTTCTTTAACAAAATGTTGGCACTAACCATTTTTTAGTTAGTGTTATTCTCATTTACCTCAGATGTGGTAGATTAAGTAGCAATGGATGTGTTCTTCAAGTTTAAAAATTATAAAGCAAATCCAATTCTTGCTATTCTTACTGGTAATTTCTTTACAATGAAAATTGGCCATCAAAAGGGTGGAGGAATCATTCAGTGTTGTACACATATGTTGTATGTTTGGGTCATGACACACATGGATGTGTGTACACACTTGAGTCTCTTACCTAATCCGTTAAGGAACTTTAGTCGAATACCAGTGAAACAACGAAAAGCCTATGAATGGAAAAATGGATTCATGAAGAAGGGGGTCAAATTCTTTCAAATGGGTATACCCTTGGTATCATGGAGAAGATATAGTTTTTAGTTGTGGTGACTTTGCTAATGTTCCTTTGATGAGCCTAAGAGGTGATGTATCCTACATGCCAATCCTTGTACTTAGACAACTTTGGTGGACTTAGCACGTGCCCAGTGAAATGTAACTTGGAGGGTTCAATTTCTTATACCAGAAAGACAGAAGCACTGCTAAGTGAGAAAAAGAGATCAGGGATGGTTGTAAAAATATTCGTATGGCAGGAACAAAAGAATTGGGGAAGCATGTGGTGATTCCTACCCTTAAATACCTGCAATGGAGAGAGGTAAGAAGGACACAAAATAGTATCCCTTAGATAGTTTCAAATGATAAAGGTCACTCTTAAACCATACCTCAAATGGCCACCCAGATAGAAAGGCTGAAAGCACAAATGAAATTCTTAGAACAAAAAAAGGAAATTGCTGAGTTGGAAGTAGTCATCCACAAAAGTCGAGGCCAAAAGTTAGCTGATGAAGTTGAATACTTAAAAGATGCATATGCAAATGTTGCTGAGACTCCAAGATGAGTAAAAAGAGCAAGGAAAGGAAAAGAAACAGAATCTGAAAAAGACCACAATAGAAGTTCAAGATTTACGAGCAAAGGTAAGTGCCCAAGAAGGGATAGTGGCGAGGATTTTGCAAGAGAAAGAAAAGTTGGAAGCAAATGCTAGGGTGTAAGATCGTAGAATGCAAGCCTTATAGGAAGCTTTGACTGAAGCAAAATGCCGCTCTGATCAAGGACAGGCATTAGCTACAAAATATTATGATGCACTCATGGAAGCAAATCAAAAGAATGAGCATTTGAAGCTAAAAATTCAAGAGTTGGGGCGAGACAACGAGCAGTGGAGACTTGAAGCCTGAAAACTATGGAAACAAAAAAAAATAGGCTGAAGTGTGACAATTAGTAGCACAAAATCAAGGGGCTAAAAAAGAAGAGTGGATGAAGAAATTTAAGGACATGTTTGATAGCTTACAATATCATACTGCATAACTGGTTGCTTGTTTCGAAGAAGTAAACATTCATATTCACATAAACCTCTAGCTACGATTAACATCAAAGATAGCTACTTTTATGAAGTATTGTCGAAGTCTTACTAAGGGTTTTAGAAAAAAAGTGAACAAAGTTGTTAATGTAATTATGTTTATATTACATTTTGTGGAGACTAGAATCTTGTACTTATGAAGTTTGAAATGAAAATGAATGCTCAATCGTTATGCCTTACTTCAAACATTAATCTTGTTATTGTTCTACCAAGACATTATTCATTGAGGTGTGAATTGTCCCTTGAATAGATTTTCAACCATGTTTTCTCCTCGAGACAATTTGTCCTTGAGTGAAAACATAGGGAGATTTGTCCTACATGAAAGAAACAACTTTATTGCCAGTTAATGATCAAGAAGATGGCATCTATTAAGGAATGAATGTTCCCTTGGAGTTACTATCAACCATATTTTTGCCTAATGAGCGATATGCCCTAGTGCTAAATGTGGGATTTTGCCTTGCTATCAAATGTTTGTGCAAATCTTTCCACAACCACCAAGCATCCTCATATAGTGCAAACAAATTCATCCATAATAAAGAATTTCATATAGAGCCATAATCTTTTTTTTTCCATTGCACATTAGCATAACTTTCTTTCATTAAAAAAAAATCCATCTACATAAGTAGTTAATACTTTGCATACATGCATGTCGCCAATTTTGGTCAGTAAATACTGATAATTGTATATTCATATCATGTTTCCTCAAGTAGAAAAGTAGATACTATAGGACGAAAGTAGCTTCTAAGACACCCTTACAGGACTCGTTTCCGAGCTAGGATCTTGGATGAAATAAAATAAGCTCAAGAGCTAAAGAAAGAGATGAATCAACTTAAAGAGTAAATGTCCAAGATGATGGAGATGTTGTAGTCCATGGAAAATAGAAAGAGTACAAATGGAAATCCCTCAGTGGAGAACATAGAACATCTGGCCACACCTCTTCACCCTCTTGGTTTCTCTCCAACCCCTCCACAATATCAAAGGTTTAATCTTCAAGGAGTTATGATATCGCTCACCATTTACCCAAATAACACCACTCAACCCTCAGTCACTAGTTCTCAAGAAACTCAGGTGCCACCATTCCAACCATATGGCCTCGCTTCCGGCTATGTACCACTATTAGCCAGCAATCCCCCTGATAATAGTACACCAACAGTGATGCCAACTTCAAACCTGCTAAATACTACCCAAACCAAAGTCACTCAGTCAAATACCAGTGAAACCCTACCAACACAGTACTCATTTCCTTTTTTTTTTATCCTACCATATGGTCACCTTTCTGGATTTGTACTAGCACAGGCTACCAACCCCCCTGGCAGCAACATGCCTGCTTCAAACCCATTGAGCATAACCTAATCACATGCCTATTACCTTAGTACCAGTGGAACCTCTCCGATGTAACATTTTGTCCCCACTTTCATGCTACAATGCCCATTGAATTCTTTTGCTAAAAATTCTCATTCGAAAGAGAAGTTGGAAACTCTAGAAGAGAGATTACGAGCCATTGAAGGAGCAGGAAGTTATGGTCTCAAGGATGCTACCAAGCTTTGCCTTATCCTTGATGTTGTCATTCCCTTGAAATTTAAGGTCCCAGATTTCGCTAAATATTAGGGGACTACTTGCCCAAAGAATCACTTGACAATGTATATTCGCAAGATGGCTTCACAAGCTCAAGACGACAAGCTATTAATCCACTTCTTCTAAGATAATTTAATTGGGACAGCTTCAAATTGGTACAGGCACCTTAATTGTGCCTATATACAGAGTTTCAAGGATCTAACTGATGCTTTCTTAAGGCAATACAAGTATAATCACATGGCTCCTGATAGACTACAATTGCAAAATATGGTAAAAAAGGATGTTGAGACTTTTAAGGAGTATGCTCAGAGATAGAGATAAACAGCCTCTCAGGTGGAGCCCCTGCTGTCAAAAAGGAATGTTCATTAACACTCTTCAGTCACCCTTTTATGATCAAATAATTGGGAGTGTATCTTCAAACTTCTTAGACATTGTTATTATCAGAGAAATAGTTGAAAGTGGAATAAGAAGTGGAAAGATTACTAGTAGCTCAGTCGAGGCGACCAATGCAAAAAAATTCCCTATGGTGAAGAAAAAGGAAGGAAGGGCCTATAAAGTGATGTTTGATAAGAAGAAATTTACTCAATGGCAACTTTATCAAACACCTGTGAACTATCAACCATCCTTCCAAACCCCTTACGTACCTTACCACCTATATTTTCTTACTACTTCACCAACTCCATATCCTCAACCTTACCGTTCGTATGTTGCCACTGCTTCACAAGTTTCATATCCCCAACCTCACCACCCAATAATATCTTACCATATGCCATCCCCTATTCAACACCAAACACCTCCTACCTTATCACCTCAACCCGCTCAACTATGGACTCAAAACCCAAACACAAACTAAAGAAGACCACCAAATAACCAAGAAAGGAAGTTTGTCCATTTCGACCCAATCCCTATGACCTACACTGACTTACTACCCCAGCTCATCCATAACTTTCTCTTTTGGCTCCTTTCCCGATGAAGTCAATGAATTTGACCCAAATGCTAAGTGTGATTATCATGCGAGGGCCGCAGGCCATTCCACAGAGAATTGCAAAGTGCTAAAGTTTAGAATGCAAGACCTAATCGATGTCAAGTGGTTAAATTTCAAGCCAAATAATCCTAGTGTAGGCCACAATCCCTTACTAAATCATAGAAATCCTAGAGTCAATACTATAGAGAAGTTCTCTACCCAATAGCTTGTAAGACAAGTAGCAAATATCAAAACTCACATGAAAGTTATTTTTAAAGAACTCTACAAATTTAGGATGATACAAGCTCAGGTTGAAGTGAAAATGGGCATTGATGATGAAATAATATGTAACCTCCATGGGAATATGGGGCATTCTATTGAAGAATGTGGCAAATTCATATAGATCCTCCAGAAACTAATGGACATGCAATAGGTGCAAATATGCCATTTGTGTGATGAGGGTGACATAAACATGGATGATGAGTACCCCGTTCGCCAACCTCAAGAAGGTCAAGAAGCTATAAATTCTCAAGTCCCTTCCATTGCACATTCGGTTATCAAACCATTGGTTATCCATTACACTGCAGTTGCGCCTTCGCCACCTTTATATGGCCTGAAGCCCATCACCATTTAAGTTCCCAATCCTTTTCCATTCAAGGACAATACAGAAGTACCATGGAGCTATAATGTGCAAATCCTTAGGAGTAATCCCATGAGCGATCAGTCAAAAGTTTCATCTTGTTCGACCTCTATTGTCCCTAATATATCTGGGGTCGAAGGGATGACATGAAGTGGTTATATTTACACTCCTGAAGATCTGCAAAAGGAGCAAGAAGAATAAGAAAAGAAGAACCGCATAGGGAAAAGTAGAATAAGATAGGTTTCCATTGGAAATGAGGTGAAAAAAAAAGGTTGACTAAATCGAAGGAGTACAAAAAAGAGATATCTAATGAAGAAGCTTGTGAGTTCTTGAAGTTTATCAAGTAAAGTGAGTATAAGGTGGTAGATCAATTGAATCTTACCCCTGCAAGGATATAAATCTTGTCCTTATTGATGAATTCTGAGCCACACAAAAAAGTATTGATGAATGTACTGAATCAAGCTCATGTTTCTTATGACATCACAGTTGATAAGTTAGGTGGTATTATTGGCAACATTCCTGCTGATAATTATGTCACTTTCACTGATGATGAGATACCTGCTGAAGGAATGGGGCACAACAAGGCACTGCATATTTCTGTAAATGCCAAGAGCATTTAATGGCTAGAGTGCTCATTGACAATGATTCCTCTTTGAATGTAATGCCAAAATCAACTCTCTCCAAGTTGCCTTTTGATGGGACTTACATGAAGCTAAGTTCAATGATTGTAAGGGCTTTTGAAGGGACCCGAAGAGAAGTGATAGGAGAAATTGAGATCTTAGTTCAGATTAGACCTACTACTTTTCATATACTCTTCTAGGTGATGGACATCACACCAACTTACAATTGTCTCTTGGGACAACCTTGGATTCATTCTGCTAGAGTCGTGCCATCCACGTTGCACTAAAAAGTGAAGTTCATAGTTGGCAATAGGTTGGTGATCGTTTTGAGTGAGGAAGACTTGTTGGTGAGTAAGCCACCATCAACCCCTTACATTGAAGCTGTAGAAGAAGTTCTTGAAACCGCGTTCTAAGCATTTGAGATTGCCAATACCATTTATGTGATGGAAAGAGCTCAAATTCTAAAGCCATAGCCATCCAGTGCATCCATAATGATGGCTAAGGTTATGCTTGAAAGAAGATATCAATGTGGAAATGGACTAGGAATGAACGAACAAGGCATTGTGAAGTTTCTGCAGCCCTTTGAAAACAAAGATAGGTTCAGGTTAGGATATAAACCCACCAAAGCTGACAAGAGTAAGGCCATAGAAGAGAAAAAGGAGAAGAGGATGGCTCAGTTGGAAAATCAAGAACCTAAAGTTGAGGGGATCCCCATCTGTGACATCCGATAGAGCTTCCGA
The DNA here is from genome assembly GCA_029884595.1 of Ormosia semicastrata. NCBI lineage: Eukaryota > Viridiplantae > Streptophyta > Magnoliopsida > Fabales > Fabaceae > Ormosia > Ormosia semicastrata. The sequence continues at coordinate 22,397,385 of JAQQTO010000053.1, read as the reverse complement.
AATGTAGAATTGGTGTTTCTGAACCAAGTGATCGTTACCGAAGATTATCAACCCATCAATCATGGTGTCAATCTAGTGTACCCTTGTTTCCCATATGCAAAGCTTAACAATTGGGAGATCGTCGATTTTTCCATAACCTTTGAAACTGATTCAAAGTAATCATGTAATGCTAATCCTATAGCTCTGCCAAGGCTTTAGGAAGACAAGATTAAAAAAGGAGGGTTGACATGTTTCCATTTCAATATTTACTATCAATAAATGTATTTTCATATTACCCTGCCTTTTTAGTTTTTTTCCCGACCATTACATTAACCTTTATTCATTACCTTTTTCTTTTACTTGTGTTAACATTAATAAATGCATATCCGAAAGTGACTCTCTTGAAAATGACAATGCTATGACCCTATTATACTATTTTGACTATCCCATTGGTCAAGTTGATGAGGATAATGATGACAATTAGGAACCCTCTTATGAGCTAATGAGATTAATAGAACAAGAGGCCAAAAAAATTCAACCCCACGAAGAGTGAACTGAAATGATTAATTTGGGAATGGAGGATGATAAAAAAGAAGTTAAAATTTGTAGTTCCATGTAAAAAGATGAGTGAAGCAAGTTGGTTAAGCTCTTATCTGATTATTGTGACATTTTTGCATGGTCGTACCAAGACATACCTGGGCTAAATGCTAGCATAGTTGAGCATAAATTGCCATTAAAACTAGAATATCCTCCTATTAAGCAAAAGTTGAGACAAATGAAGCTAAAAATGTCACTTAAAATTAGAGAGTAGGTTAAAAGGCAACTTGATGCAGGTTTCCTCATTGTTGCAAAGTGCCTTTAATGGGTGACCAAGATTGTCCCTATCCCAAACAAAGATGGAAAAGTACAAATGTGCATTCACTATAGAGATTTGAATAGGGTAAGCCCTAAAGACAATTTTCCTCTACCTCACATTAATGTTTTGGTGGATAACACCCCTCAACAAACATTTTTCTCCTTCATGGATGGTTTCTCAGGATACAATCAGATTAACATGACACCTGAAGACATGAAGAAGACCACATTCATCAATCTATGGGGAACTTTTTGCTACAAAGTAATGTCATTTGGATTGAAAATGCAGGAGCAACTTATCAAAGTGCGATGGTGACATTATTCCATGACATGATACATAAAGAAATAGAAGTTTACGTGGATGACATGATTGCAAAGTCTAGAACAGAAGAAGACTATGTTGATAATTTCAAAAAGCTCTTTGAACGGTTGAGAAGGTTTCAGCTCAGACTGAATCATGCTAAATGCACTTTTGGTGTCGGGCAATCCTAAAGATGCCAACTCCTTGCACCGAAAAAGAAGTTTGTGGGTTTTTGGGGGAAGCTGAACTATATTGCTAGATTTATATCCCAGTTGACTACGACGTGCAAACCAATCTTCAAGTTGTTGCGCAAAAACTAGACAGTAGAATGGAACAAAGATTATCGGATAGCATTTGAGAAGATCAAGTAGTATATGCAAGAACTCCCAGTTTTGGTACTAGTGCCAAGAAGGCCTCTCATCATGTACTTGAGTGTGTTGAATGAATCCATGGGATGTGTACTGGGGTAGCACAATGAAACTGGTAGAAAGGAACATGCCATCTATTACTTGAGTAAGAAGTTTACCCACTATGAGGCAAAAAAACTCATTGTTGGAGTGCATGTGTTGTGTCTTGGCATGGGCGGTCCATCGTTTGAGGCAGTACATATTGTGTTACACCACTTAGTTAATGTCCAAAATGGGCCCAATCAAGTATATCTTTGAAAATTCTGCCCACTGGGAGGAATGTAGGTTGGCAAATTTAGCAGCTTTTGTATAAGGATTTTTGTCCTTATTTAGTGATGCTGAGATGAGTCTAACTTGAAGTCTTATGAACTCAAATATTCTGATCTCAACTCTTGTTAACTTGATTTTTCTCTCCAGAAGCTTGATACTTAGCTTTAACACAAGGTTGCTTAATGATAAAAGGACAGCTACTCGTCTATGTAGATTTTTAACCTTTCTTATGTTTGTAAATACATCAAAACAAAAACTTCATCTTTTGAGTTAGTCATAGGAGCTCTTATGAACTTTAGAAGCATTCAAAATAGGTTCAAGCAAAGGTTCCCAAGACTTGTTAGCAAATGAATGATAATAACTTAATTTTTTTATATATTTTTCTTATAGAAATAGACATTATTATATCTGATTATATTTGATTTTAATGACTATGTGACATTATTGATTTGTTTATTAAAAGAAGTCATTAATCTAATTATTGTAATAAATTTCAGGATTAAATGCATTAGACATGTGACTTTCTTTGTTAGCTTTGTTGCATTTGATTGTGAATGACAAAATGAAGGAATTAAGGAATGAAAGGTGTTGGCTCAAAATCCAATTGCTATAGGATGTGCAAAGAATGGCAAACACACAAGAAATAATACTAGGCCCATGATTGTACATGAATTAGAAAGCCATAAGTAAACATGCTGAATACTTAAGGAATTGAAGCCCACAAAGCTGGAGCTAAGCTTGCACGACCTATTGATATGAATGAATTGAAGCGTGCGGCCTATGAATACCATTAGAGAAATGGTGCGCATAAGGCATGAATAACAAAAGGCAACAAAATTAGGAAAGTCAACTTAATAATGAATGAAAAACCTAAGATAGAGGCGATGGAGAAGAGATAGAAAAGGGGCACAGTGCCATAAAAAATGGGGAACATACTGAGGAGGAACATAGCACCGAAATAGAAACGTAATCTGAGAAAAGGAGAAAAAAATTCATCTTTTATGAGTTTTTCTTCTCTCTTTGTATTTGACACTCTTGCTATGAGTAGCTAATTTTATTTTTTAAGATTAAGATGAAACTTTAATCTTTGTTTTAGATTATTTAACTTTGTTTAGGATATTTTTCTTTGTTCTATATTTGTACAATGATAATGATTATTGATCTTTAATTATTATTTAAAATTTAATTTTTATTGATTGTCTTATAGTCAATTAGTAAATTTAAATTGATATATTTTAATCACATGCTCAATTCTTGTAGTTTTAGGTGTGGGTTGTGCAATAATATTCATTGCTTTTGTGATCTAAAGATTGAATAGTTCATGTTATGTTAAATTATTTATGTCATAATTTGAATAGGTCATGTTATTCTAGATGAATTATGTCATTAATTATATTGTAATAATCATTAGTAGTGTTCAAAGCTTATAGCTATAGACACTTCATAGAATAAGATTAATTTTCATTCAACTTAAATTCATCTTTGCATAGTTAGTAGTGGATTCGAGGTTCTGAAATTGTTTTCTAATTGATCTTGTATTTTAATTTGAATCGTTTCATTTAGATTTATTATTTAATTTTAATTTTAGTTTTAGTTTAACACATAATTTAAATTCTTAGATTAATTAAATAAAATCAAAATCTCTTTTCTTTTTCTTTCAATTAATTTAGGTAAATATTAGAATTTAGTGAATCTTGTCACTTCCTATGGGTACGACAACCTTATATTTGCCAGATATTACATAGATCTTATGTGTTTGCAAGTAAAGGGCAATTTTATTACTTGAAAGTTCTTTACCAAGTTTTTGACATTGTTGTTGGAGAGTTGATTTTGTGATTGCTTTAATTTAATTTTTTTTTATTTTAATTTTTAGTCCAGGATTTTTTATTTAATTTTTAGCTTTATTTATTTTATTTTATTTCTTTTTTAAATTTATTTGTTTGGTATCGTGTTTTTATTTTTATTTTTATTATTTTTTAGTTTTGTTGAAAAGGTTGAAGAAGGTCAATTCTACTCAAACTTGTAACTCTTCAGGTGCTTTTATTCTAACTCTTAATCTCTTTTATGTTTGATATTTTATTTGGTTTATGTTGGGGAGACATTCCTTGTCATTAGATTTAAAAGAATATGATTCTGAGATAGAGCGTACACTTAGAGAACAAAATCAAACTGCACTCAATGATACTAATTTAAATATGGCAAATAATAATCAAGCACTTAAGGAGTATTTTACTTAAAATGCATATGACTCTCCTGCTTGTGTCTATTTGTCTGAGATTAGGGCTAACTACTTTGAAATTAAGCCTAGTATAATTCAAATATTACCAACATTTTATTAGCTTGAGTCTAAAAATCCTTATATATAAGCAACTAAATGCATTCTTAGAGGTATGTTCCACCTTTAATATCCCTAATGTTACTGATGATGTAATTCGTCTCGTCTTTTTCCTTTTTCTTTAAATGATAAGGTTAAAGACTAGTTTTCCACATGTAATAACATTGCCACTTGGGATAGATTATCAAAAGAATTTTTAAAGAAATATTTCTCAATAGGTAAACTTACTGCAATGAGACATGTCATCACAACTTTTTCTCAAGTTAATAATGAATAATTTGATGAGAGTTAGGAAAAACTTAAGGATCCTTTGCACCGTTGTCCACACCATGAAGTCCCTAAATGGCAACAAGTACAAAGCTTTCATTCTGGATTGAATGAGCACAACCAGCAGATGGTTGACGCATTGTGTGGGGATACTTTCTTGTACAAAATCCCAAATGAGGCATGTGAGTTATTTGAGCACTTAAGTGAGAATTCAAAATTATATGTCTCGTCCTCACAGCCAAATATATCAAGGCAATTAGGGAATAAAGGAAAATTTTATGAGATTTCACACACATTTTATCTAGCAATTAAGGTGGAATCTCTATCTAAGAAAATGGACCAGGTGGATGCATTGTCTAGGAAGATGGATCAATTATTATCTTTAAGTCAAAAACATGTTAATTCTTCTAGTATGCATAATGTATGTATTGTTTGTTCTAACCATTCTCGTACTTCATATGATTGTTCTGTTGCCTCACAATTTTCTGAATTTTCACTAGAGCAGGCTAATGTAGCCTAAAGATTTCCTCTACAAAATAACTCATATTCTCACACTTACAATCCTGGTAGGAGGAATCATCCTAACTTCTCTTGGAAACAACAAGGTATTGAAGCACAACAAGGATGGCAACCAAATCAAGTAGGTCAAATTGGTATAACACCACCCCCTGACTTTCAACCACAAAGGTGTGCGCCCAATCCACCTAAAGTACCTTGTAGTAGTTCGAATGTAGATGATAAACTAGATAAGGTATTGTCTTCTTTGAACAACCTAAACACTAGGACACAATTTATGGAATCTAGGATCCAAATTTTGGATTCTCACACTAAATCCATAGCAAAGTTAGAGACTCAAGTTAGACAGTTAGCTATTTCTATAAGAAATAGAGAGGAGGGTAAGCTTTCAAGCCACCTTATAGAAAATCCTAGAGGCCAAATCTATGAGCAAGCCAAGGCTGTAATGATTCTTAGGAATGGAAAAAAGGTAGGAAATAGGGTGAATGAGGAGAGAGTAAATGATGATGGGGATGAGGATAACCATAAAGAAAACATAGAAGAAACCAAATCCCTTTCCTTTAATGTGACTAAGTCTTTGATTTTGGCTTCATGTGACCTAAAGGTTCCTTACCCTAAAGCTTTAGATGCACCATTACCTTTTAGGAAAGATAAGTACAGGGAGGATATTCTTGAGACCTTTAAGCTAGTAAAGATCAATCCTCCCATTTTGGATGTTATTTAACAGATTCGTGCTTATGGCAAGTTCCTTAAGGACATGTGCAAATTTAAAAGAAAATCTAAAGCACATATGTCTAAGAAATTTTACTTAAGTGAACAAGTAGGCTCAATTTTGCATTTTAATACACCACCTAAGTTGAAAGATCCTAATGTTCCTACCATTTTTTGTTATATTGGTGATCATAGGATTGATAAAACACTCTTGGATCTAGGTTCTAGTGTTAATCTGATACCACATTTTGTTTATGAAGAGCTAGGCTTAAGTGTGTTGTAGCCATCAAATTGTTCATTGCAATTAACTAATAGGTCAATTAGGATCCCTAGAAGAAGAGTTGATGATGTCTTCATGAAAATTGATAAGGGATTCTTTCTTGTTGATTTCATAGTGCTTGATATGGAACTCTCTCACTCATTAGAAAAATGGAATTCCTATCATTTTGGGGAGGCTTTTCTTAGTCACTACTTATGCTAACATTAGTTGTAGGTCTAGGAAAATGGATGTCTCAGTTAAGAATATGAGAATTAGACTTAATATTTTTAAGGCTTTTCCCCAACCCCCTCTTAAGGATGAATTTAAGTGTTTATTTGTTGATATGATTGATGAATTGGTTGAGGAAGCTTTATCTATCATTTTGTCTAAGGATCCTTCAAAGGTTAGTGTTTCATGTGATGATTTGGAGTTATGTGACTTGGAAGGTATTATAGAGGAGGTGACCTCTATTCTTGAGAGTACCCCATCCATTGAGTCATCTTCTTGGGCAGCTAAGTACAAGCCTTTACCTCCTTTAGCTGATTCGCCTGCATCTATTGTCTCTCCACCCAAATTTGAGTTGAAACCTCTCCCAACCACTCTTAAGTATGTGTTTTTAGTGAGACCCTACCTATCATTATTTCATCCCAGTTATCTAGTAAGCAAGAAAAAGAGGTGATTAGGGTCTTGTCTGATCATAAGAGTGTCATAGGTGGTCGGTTGCTGATTTAAAGGGTATTAATCCTTCTATTTACATGCATAGGATTTTCTTAGAGGAGAGTGCTAAACCTTCTAGAGAGATGCAACATAGGTTAAATCCTCACATGAAAGAGGTAGTGATGAAAGAGATGGTGAGACTTTTCGATGCGAGTATCATATACCTCATTAATTTCTGATAGCCAATGGGTTAGCCTGTACAAGTAGTTCTTATGAAGTCAGGCATTACAGTGGTGAAAAACATGTTGGTGTATGCCCTAGATGCCGATATATTTTGACAGTACTTACTACATTGTATTATGCTATTTTTTAATATATAAGGCATTTCATTTATTATGATATTTGTGATAAACATAATAAAATTCTTAGAATAGTAAGTTTGATGCTATAGGACATCAAGCAGATGACTTGATCGTGAGATCCTATCGAATAAAATTAGAACACTATTCTTAAATGTCCTTGGTCAAGTATTATTGTTAATTAGGACAATAATAATACATTGAGACTAGTATGTGCGTAGACTGATGACTACATCTCACGGGTCATGGATATGAGATATCAAGTCTTCACATGGGTACCTATTAGAGTAATGATGTACTGGACTGACTCGCCATAAGAACGCTATATGGATCGTTATGTGAGTGTCATAAACGATTCTCATAGTGACAATGGTGTATATGGTCTTTTGACTTGAAATCAATACGATTCCTACATGAAGAGTTGTGTGTTTTAATGCCATCAAACATCATCTGTAATAAGGTGATTGTAAAGTTAGTTATTGGATATATCGCAAATTATGCAGAGGGATGTGAGTGACCTAGATGAGATTTGTCACTCCTACATAACAGGAGCGATATCTTTGAGCCCCTGATTGAATGAGACTGTTAAATGCATGGTCATGCTCAAATGAATTAATATGAGATATTGATTTCATTTGTTGTTACAAAGTCTACTCTAGTATCAGGAAACAAAGGATTGAATTATACAAGGGTGACACATTTCATGCCTTGTGTTCAATCTAGACATCTTGACAAATGGACTAAATGACACAGAAACATTGGTCATGGAAAGATTATGTCAAATCACAGGCATTCTCATTACTTGGGTAGCAATGATGTGTTACTAGATACCGCTCACTGCTTGTAATATTAAAATGAGATTTTAATATTACTGCCAATGTTATGAGAACCTACAAGATCACACACATAGAGCAGACTAGATTGGAGTATAAGGATCCAAGTTAGACTAGGATTTAATCGTGGTCCAGACTCATAATAGATGAGTTAGGATTACACAGTTTACCTTGTTGCTGCTCACACTCACTTGAGGCAACTACTATTATAAATAGTACTACTAAAGGGGCTGCTAAATACACATAATAGAACCCTAGCCACACCTACAGAAAGAGTGAGTGAGAGAATGACAGGTTTCTTTTCTCTTCGCAGCTAGCACTATGTCAGAGACGTGGGACTCTTTTTTGCGGATGTTAGATATTCGTGATTCTATTCGTGTGGATGTCGCAGAGATATCATTGCTATTGTGGTGTCAGTGATTCACATCGTTTGTTTTACATCTCGCTTGAAGAGGTAAACTCATAAACACAGATTATGGTCTCTTTTTCGAATGGATCCTTGGTGGGAATTTTTGTTTTTTTGCTACTTGATGTATCCATGATTCCCAACAGAATAGTGAAGGATAGTTAGTGCCTACTAGAGAGACCACAAGTTGGCGAGTTTGCATTGACTATAGGAAGCTTAATTCTGTGACTAGGAAAGACTATTTTCCTTTACCCTTTATTGATCAAATTTTAGAAAAATTGGCAGACTAAACTTTTATTGCTTTCTAGATGGTTATTTTGAGTATGACCAAGTAGCTATTTACCTAGAGGACCAAGACAAAACAACTTTTACACGTCCTATAAGTACTTTTGCTTTTTGAAGGATGCCCTTTGGATTATATAATGGACCTTCTACATTTCAGCGTTGCATGATGGGTATATTTTCTGATATGATCAATAAATTCTTAGAGATATTTATAGATGATTTTTCTATCTTTGGATCATCATTTGATGCATATTTGCTAATTTATCTATTATTCTCACATATACTTACTATGAGTGACATCATACTTGTAAGTGATTTTCTTGTTGAAGGTTGACTCTTATGAGGATTGTATGTGGTTGAAATATGTTCTATGATAGATATTCTAATTACAATATTTGGAGACATTGGGTATATGCTGCAGTTATATTATTTATACAATTTGAGTTTGATGATGGTATAATTTTTATGATGAGTGTATTGTTTTGATGCATGACTGATATTCCTAAGTTGAGATAAATTGGATTTGATTAAATTGGTTGGAGATATTGCTCACTTTGAGCTTTGTTTTAAGTCGCTTTCATTGTTAGAGACTAACAATAAACTAATTGAGGGTTGTAATAATAACCTAATTTTTATATATATATTTTTATAAAAATAAGTATTATTATATCTCATTATATTTGATTTTAGTGACTATGTGACATTATTGATTTATTTATTAAATAAAGTCATTAATCAAATTATTGTGATAATTTTCAGGATTAAATGCATTAGACATGTGACTTTTTGGTTAGCATTGTTGCACACGATTGTGAAAGACAAAATGAAGGAATTAAAGAATGAAAGGTGTTGGCTCACTGTCCAATTGCTACAGGATGTGCAAAGAATGACAAACACACCAGAAATAAAACTGGGCCCATGATTGCACATGAATTAGAAAGCCATAAGTAAACATGTTAAAACAAAGGAATTAAAGTACTTAAGGAATTGAAGCCCACAAAGTTGGAGCTAAGCTTACACTACCCATTATTATGAATGAATTGAAGCGTGCACCATTAGAGAAACAGTGCACATAAGGCATGAATAACAAAAGGCGGCACAATTAGGAAAGTCCACTTAATGATGAATTAAAAACCTAAGAGATAGAAAAGGGGCATAGTTCCATAAAAAGGGAGGACATCACACTGAGGAGGAACACAACACCGACACAAAAATGCAGTCCAAGAAAAGAAGAAAATTTTCATATTTTATGAGTTTTTCTTCTTTCTATGTAATTGATACTCTTGCCATGAGTAGTTAATTTTATTTTCTATGATTAAAATGAAATTTTAATATTTGTTTTAGATGATTTAACTTTGTTTAGAATATTTTTCTTTGTTCTATAATTACACAATGATGAAGATTGTTGATTTTTAATTGTTATTCAATTTAATTTTTATTAATTGTCTTGTAGTCAATGAAATAGATGTCAGCCACGCTGCGAGCATCCTTTATTTATAGAGAGAATAAAGCATTCTGATTGGCTCTTGAGAAAGCTAACTGGCTGCATGTTTGAGGCCATGTTTTAATGCCCATTCCTTGTGATTGGCCACAAGAATAACGAACAATTGGAAAACAGGCTAAAACTGCCACCTTCATTGAAGTGGTTTTCATTCTCAATAAAGTCAAAGTGATGGTTCCCAAGCAAGCTCAAGCTGCTACAAACGACAGAATAAAGTAAAAAATGACATCAAAGATCTTGTGAACTACACATGGGAGCAACCTATGACATGCCTTGGATGGCAGAATGACGAAGTAAGTAGAATGATCTAACTCGGATCCCGATCTTACTTGTTAACCCCGGAGGCATACTACGATGTATCACGAACCTCGACTCTTTGGAAATAAACATTGTGAGATCCAACATTAACACTGACTTGGATCACTTTGTCCATACCATGTTGTGTGCTCCTATCAAACTCAAGTACCTTGACACTTAGTTATTCCATCTAAGAGCCAAGCTAGGGACAACTATTCTAGACCATGATCCAAGATCCTATCCCATCGGTCAACCCAGCACACAACCGGCTAGAGTCTGTTGTTGACACCCCAACAGGAATTCACTTGTGGCGCGCAGTAGAGATCTCGGTATTATGCATATCGAACCACAACATTGGGTAGTAGTAGCATTACCACGAGATTTACGTAGTGGATAAATTCCATGAGTATTCATAACTGTCAATCATAAGCTTGCATAATAATAACACCAATAACCGTCTTTAACTGCTCATAGTTACAGTATCAACATTCTGATTTTATAGGAATCCTCTACAACTATTAAGGGAACGTATCTCTCTATCCAACCTTTGTAAATATTAGATTCAATCACCTTCTATAGGTATCTATTACTTTTAGCATAAATCCTAATTGTGCACAGCTTGACTTGAGCGTTGGAATGCCTTTGCAGGTACCAAACCCCCGCCCCCGTTTCAACACACTCCGTTGTTGGGCAAGGAGGAAAACACCAGAACGTGCCTATCCAAGTACAGCTCACTATCTACTACTAAACAGGTTGAAATTATAGTTCTCCAAATGAAAGACAAGAATCATTACTTATTTTGTTAGTGTTCCACACTCAGCAACATTTGTTATGCACACAATTCATAATTAAGTGGTGCCAATGAAAATAAATGGTGAATTATATTTTCTATGTGGTGAATTGGTCCTCCAATCCCTAACTTGGCCTATGAAAAACGCACACACACGGAGTTCAAATTACTGTTCCCTATGTCAAATATAGTAATCATCATTTAGTTTCTCATAGTTCCTACCTTAGAAACACTTATATTGGACACAAATCAAATTAAGTGGTGATTCTTGTCGAAATAAATTTCTATACCATAACTATAATATTTATACCATTTTAATATTATTTAGTTACTACATAGAAAAATTACTTGAAAATTAAAAAATTAGTCTGATTATTATCATAGTTATAGATTAAAATTCTTTGAGTAATTTAAGCATGGAAACTCTTACAATTTGTCAAGCAAATTATAAAATTTAGTTACATTTTTATCATCTTTAAGGTTACTTAATTTCATTTAGTGAATTTTTACTTCGTATGAATTAAACTTTCAAAACTTAACTTATGCATATATGTGTTTGACATTTCACAATCAAATGCGCAAAAGACGATGATGCTTTTTAATTTCGCCTCCTGCTAATAAATTAACATATATATACAATTTCAAAACTCATTATTGCCATTCTGGCATTATGATAGCGCAACGATATCTAAATAGAACCCAATATTGATATAATTTGCTATCGAAAATAAGCATATATTCAAATTGAAGCCAATACTGATTTGTACCCCTTAACCAAAATAAGTATTTCACAAGCATATGTTATATAATAATACCACTAATTTATACAAACAAAACACTTAATGAGATATGATAAAGTCCAAACACTTCTATTATTAATGCCCACTATCCCCATTTGCACACATGTACTTTGTTGTTAAATATCTTTGCACAACATGTCTTTAACTAGGGGTGTAAATTGGTTCGGATAATTCGACCAATCTGATGGATTTGAACCGAACAAATTCGATTGGTTTGGTTAGGTTCGGACATATTGATTGGTTCGGAAAAAATCCGAATCGAATGAAGTTTAATTAGTTTAGTTCTCGGGTTGAAAGTTTCAAACTTAAGAACCGAATCGAACTTTTATATATATATATATATATATATATAACTCTGCTCTCCTCTATTGTTGCATTGCACCTCTGCCCTTTGCCCTGTGCCTTTATCATTTTTTAATCCCTGCATTTTGAGTCTGACTTATCACCGCTCACTCCCTGCCGCCACTCGCTCCCAACCACCTCACGCCACTACTCTCCTCTCGTTGCTGCTCGCCTCTCTTCGCTCGACGCTTGCCACTCGGTAAGTCTCCTTTCTTCTATAGATCTAACCAATATGAGCATTGTCCAATAGATCTGACATTCATCATGTAACACCCCAATCCGAATATCTCGATATAACTACCTATACAAAGATATTTAGCATTAATCATGTTACTGCTACTATTACTATCATTCTAATCTCATATAATTAAAGAATTAAATATGTAGAGCTACGATAAAAGTAGATCATAAATATATATATTAGAAGTCTCGAAGGGCAAAATGTCATATATACAACAACAAAACTACTAGTAAACTACAAACTCAGTACAATATACACGAGTTGTTCAAACAACAAAAACTAAAAACTAATCTAGTCTTGTTGCTCCTTCTTCAGCTGTGTTACCTCCTTACTAGGGTCTGGACCAACTTTTACTATGAAAATATAGAAAGAGGTGAGAATATAAAAATTCCTAATAATATACATATATCACATAGTATTCACTAATTTAAATTTCACATGCACATAATTGATAACAACATTATACAATCGCCCATGCAATTGTATAATGTATAGAAATATAATCTATCTCAATGTTACACAATAGCCCATACAACTATGAAACATCAATTAAACTTGGCAAACTTTTTTAACTCGCTTCAATGCCTAACTTAGGACTTAACTTATCCTAAGACTCGTGTAAGTAAGTTGACCTCACATTACTACACTACATAAGGTTGATCATATTTCTCATATTACTTGACAAATAGCTTGGCTCATTTCTTTATCCTATGTAAAGTGTTGTACAGACACTTAACTCTCATAATTACCTCATTAGCAAAGAGCTTTACTTATTACTTTGTAAGGTTAAAGGGTTTAATTCACTCCCTTAATTAGGATGATTGTACTATGGACCCACTATAACTGGTATAGGAATCAACTGATAACTAACATTTAATTTTCAAGCAATTCTTAACTCTAGAAAAGCTTAGAAAGCTCATACTTATTCTAATGTGTTAGGTGGTTATTTCCTTTGTGAAGTATCCCTAAAAGTGTCTTACTACACTTAAGAAATCATATATAAATGTTCCTAACTAGTAGGGAACCACAAAACACCAAGAATATCATCCTTGAAGATTTCTGAAGCTTATGCCCTGGTGCAGCAATGTCACGTCGCAGCGTGCTGTTCTCAAGTGCACACACTGGAACTCACGCCTCAGCGTGACATCATGCACGATGCGGCGCGAGGGCATTTTCTGTAGAATTCTACAGAAAAACAGCATTGTGCACTGTTCCATTGATCTAAAATCACTTCCAATCATCTGAACTTAGTTCCTAGGTGATTTCTTGCTTCACCAACACTTCCTAAATATGTTGTAACATTTTTACAACCTATTGGTTCACTTGAATTTGAGTTAATGATCAAAACCACAAACTCACTTACTTTTAAATTCCTACTCTAAGGACTATTTGATGTATTTCCATCCGAAACTCATCCAATAATAAGTTATTAACTCATTTCAACCACTGAGAACAAGAACAATCAAGGAAACAAATTTTTGACATCTCAAACCTATTCTTCCATCTTTGTAACTGATAACTGTCAACATTACCAAATTTAAATTAATTTATAGCCGATTTACCAAAACTACTTGCAGCATAAGGTAACACCGGGTCGAGCCCGTAAATCACTCTAATTATGATGTTAGATTAAGAGGTTAATAAACAGGGGGGAAGGGGTTTGCAAGATTAAACAACAAAAAGAAATTAAAAGGAGTAAACAAAATTAGGAAAACAACCAATCCAAGAGAATTAACCAATCTTGATTTTAATCCATCATTGATCTTTATAGATCCATTCAACTATCAACCAAATCCTTGGTCTTCGATCACATCAAGACACCTTTCAATGATCTATGGATCTTCTACTAGAAACGCTTCTAGAATTCAATTAATTGAGGTTAGACAAATTAAACATTCATCCAAAACTCAAATTAACTTAAAAATCAAGATCCAACCAAGCTAAACATTTCATCAAATACCTTTGATGCATTGTTTGACCTCTGAATTCATCTCTTAGCACATGATAATTACGCAATTAACATATGCAAATCCTAATAAAATTAAGCATTAAATCAGAATTTAAATAAGAGAAGAAGAAAAAGAGAAACTTGATTAATAGATAAATGTATAACAATTAAAATAAGATCTCAAGATTAATCATCAAGAATGTCAATCTCTTAAATTGATTAAAGGCTCTACCCCTCCATGAATAGGAGGGAAGAACTTAGAAGAATAAGAGAAAAACTAGAAAGAAAGGAGAGAAGAAAGAAAAGATCTAGATCTAAATCTAAATCTAGAGAGAAGATGAGAAGATGAGAATGAATGATTGATCTCGGATTTCTGCCTTCTACCCCCTATAATTACCTCCTAATTTTGGCTCACATGGTCAGAAACTTATTAGCTACAAAGCTGGGTCTATTAGGGATCTTTGGGCCTAAGTCCCATGTCAATTAGAGGCCTACAACTCAAGTTATGTCCAATTAAGTGACATAAGCTCATCACCAACTCGTATCTGTTTTCCAGCTGCAATTGCACACAACGACATATTTTGGCTTAGTAGTCTCATAAGAGTTGTAGATTTATGTCTTAGCTTTCAAATGCCACTACTTTCAGGCCCATATCACATCTACAACCCAAGTCATGCCCAGATTAGTGCACACTACTCGGGTTCTAGTCACAAGACACGTGTTCTAACTTCCAGGCCCAATTAGCTCCACTAGATGTCTAATTGAGACTTCAAGCTCTACATGAAAGTTGTAGAACTCTCTCTTATCTTTCCTATAAGGTAAAATTCATGATTATCAGATATCTAGAACTCAAGTTATGGCTGAAATACAGAAGCAGCGTAAAGTCTCAACAATGCTGAAAATTATCAATTAACCTCAATTTGAGTCCAAACTTATAAAACATGACCAAACTCAAACAATTAAGTACATGGAGAGTGTAAATAACTAGAAATGAGGGTTTATTAATGTATAAAATATGTGATTAGCAGTAACCTAACTTTAAACAAAGCAAAGATGAAGGGAGAAGAATGAGTTCTTAGGTTGAAAACCCCTACCTCAAGTCCTTAATGATGGTAGCTGTTGATTAATCTCAAGCTTTAACTTTTCCTTTCTTACTCATTTCCTCTTCCTCGTTGAGCTTTTCCTCTTTGACACCCTTACTTTCTGCAGCTGGTTTGGCTGTTTTGAGAGAGAGAGAGATGAGTTGCAAAGAGTGGAGAATGAATGAAATATAAATAAAACCAAAGTCAGATATAGGGGTTACTGTATATGACTTGTTTTCTAACACTGATACTTCCTGATCTATTATGAACACTTAGATTTAGCTTAATTAAGTTTTCTAAATTCTAACAACTTTAAAATATATACTAAAATTCATTAAAAATGTTCTTTCACCGTTATCATATTTTTTCATATCTGCTGCTAGTCAATCGGGCATTAAATGCACAATCAGTAAGCCTAAAAATACCAAACTGACATTGATTGTTATCAAATTTTAACTAGATCCTCTTACACCTATTTGTGACTTAGAAACAAATTCTCTAGATTCATTTTCCTTAAATTAGCCATTTATGCTACTACATGAGTCATTTTAATCTACTTTTCACATTCTGAGTTGCAACAAAGTACCTAAACTAACTCAGTTTACCACAATAATTAATAGACATGTTAAATAAGTGTTATGCTACCTTTGAAGAAGCCATAGTGTCTTGTACACACAACACATTAAATAATTAGTCTTAATACCATGTAACAGTGTAACAATAGCTATTAACATCCAAAACAAAATACAAGTTATGCAAACATCTCACAAGAGAGATAAGAATTACACAACACACATTAAAACTACAAACATGCCTACGCATAGTCAGTCCATACCCTGGTTCAACAGGATAAACTGTTCTAATACTATAATGTAACACTCTAATATGAATATCTCAATATAACTACCTATATAAAGATATTTAGCATTAAACAAGTTATTGCTACTATTACTATCATTCTAATCTCATATAATTAAAGAATAAAATATGCAGAGTCGTGATAAAAGTAAGTCATAAATATATACATCAGAAGCCTCGAAGGGCAAAATGTCATATATACAACGAAAAAACTACTAGTAAACTACAAACTCAAAGTACAATATACACGAGTTGTTCAAACAACAAAAACTAAAAAAACTAGTCTAGTCTTGTTGCTCCTTCTTCAGCTGTGTTACTCCTTTACTAGGATCTGGACCAACTTTTACCATGGGAACATAAAAAGGGGCGAGAACATAAAAATTCTCAATAATATACATGTATCACATAGTATTCACTAATTTAAATTTCACATACACATAATTGATAACAACATTACACAATCGCCCATACAACTGTATAATGTATAGAAATATAATCTATCTCGATGTTACATAATCGCCCATACAACTATAAAACATCAACTAAACTTGAAAAACTTGCTTAACTCAGTTCAATGCCTAACTTAGGACTTAACTCATCCTAAGACTCGTGTAAGTAGGTTTACCTCACATTACTACACTACATAAGGTTGATCATATTTCTCATGTTACTTGATAAATAGCTTAGCTCACTTCTTTATCCTAGGTAAAGTGTTATACAAACACTTACCTCTCACAATTATCTCATTAGCAAAGAGCTTTACTCACTACTTTGCAAGGTTAAGGGGTTTAACTTACTCCCTTAATTAGGATAATTATACTATGGACCCACTGTAACTGGTATAGGAACCAACTGATAACTAACAATTAATTTTCAAGTAATTTGTAACTCTAGAAAAGCTTAGAAAACTCAAACTTATTCTCATATGCTAGGCGGTTATTTCCTTTGTAAAATATCCCTAAAAGTGTCTTACTACACTTAAGAAAGCATATACAAATTATCCCAACAAGTAGGGAACCTCAAAACACTAAGAATATCATCCTTGAAGATTTCTAGAGCTCACGCCCTGGCGCAGCAATGTCACGCCGCGACGCCCAGCTCTCTACCTCTCACGCCTCGGTGTGGCTCTCAGTCACGACGCGGCTGCTGCTCTCGGGTGCACACACTGGAACTCAAGCCTCGGCGCAGCTTCATGCACGACGCGGCGCGAGGGCGTTTTCTGCAAAATTCTGCAGAAAATAGCATTGTGCACTATTCCATTGATCTAAAATCACTTCCAATCATCTGAACTTAGCTCCTAGGTGATTTCTTGCTTCACCAACACTTCCTCAATATGTTGTAACATTTTTACAATCTATTGGTTCACTTGAATTTGAGTTAATGATCAAAATCACAAACTCACTTACTCATTTCTTAAATTCCTACTCTAAGGACTATTTGATGTATTTCCATCCGAAACTCATCCAATAATCAGTAATTAACTCATTTCAACCACTGAGAACAAGAACAATCAAGAAAACAGATTTTTGACATCTCAAACTAACAAAGCAAAGATGAAGGGAGAAGAATGAGTTCTTAGGTTGAAAACCCCTACCTCAAGTCCTTAGTGATGGTGGTTGTTGATTAATCTCAAGCTTTAGCTTTTCCTTTCTTGCTCATTTCCTCTTCCTCCTTGAGCTTTTCCTCTTTGACACCCTTACTTTCTGCTATTGGTTTGGCTGTTTCGTGAGAGAGAAATGAGTCGCAAAGAGTGGTGAATGAATGAAATATCATGAAAACCAAAGTCAGATATAGAGGCTGCTGTATATGACTTGTTTTCACTTAAGTTTAACCCTGATATTTCTTGATCTACTATGAATACTTAGATTTAGCTAAATCAAGTTGTCTAGCTTCCAACAACTTTAAAATAAATACTAAGATTCATTAAAAATGTTGTTTCACCGTTATCATATTTTTCAATATCTGCTGCTAGTTAATCAAGCATTAAATGCACAAACAGTATGCCCAAAAATATCAAACTGACTCTGATTATTCTCAAATTTTAACTACATTCTCTTACACCTATTTGTGTCTTAGAAAGAAATTCTCTAGATTCATTTCCCTTAAATTAGCCATTTATGCTACTACATAAGTCATTTTAAGCTATTTTTCACATTCTAGGTTGCAATAAAGTGCCTAAACTAACTCAGTTTGTTACAATAATTAACAGATGTTAAATAAGTATTATGCAACCTTTGTAACTATAAACTAGTCTAATATGCTAAAAAGATGATGTTACACATCCCGTAGTCTTCTTCTAATTTAGGTCTTTTATCTAGTAAGTCTCCTTTTCTAGGTTGTTGATCGAGAAAATTTGGCGGCTGGATTTTGTGCTCCACTATGGCAGATTCATAGGGTTTTCACCCATTCAAATATGAACAGCTTTTTGTGGTTGACAAAGATGGACTTCCCTATCCTTGTGTGAACTTTCCCTTATTGGAATTCTCAAATTAAGTGAAGTTGAGATAGGACATTGTTAAGTGGGAGAAGAAGAAGCTATGGCTGTCTGAACCATGGTTGCAGACTTGCAGGACATCCACTAATTGTTCCAACCTTAAGCAATGGGTTCACAAAAGGAACTTAGAATCTTAAGAAGTACTTAAGAGAACAACAGGTAATAATTGGAAAATCACATGATTGGCCACTTACTCACCTTTCCTAAATACAAACAAAATCTGATGGATCTCTAAGACGTTAAACAGAGCATGTTTATTGATATTCTAGGTCTTTAGACTTTCTCAACATAATTCATAAGAATTTACCCAACATATGCACACAAGACAATAGTGATGTGTTATATACTAGGGATGAAGCTTTAGTTTTAGACTTTGTTTGTCAAAATATTAATAGCATATAATTACTGCAGTGTGGTTGAAGGGTAGAAAAGAATGCGTATAAAAATCCATAAATCATCTCTTATAATTAAGGATCATAATTCTATTCAAGGGGCTAGCACTTAATAGAACCTAAAGATCCCTACCCTAATGAAGATTTTTTCTAAGATGGAAGATCTCACACTTGCCAAAAAGATAACCAGATAAGATAAAAATTTCATTACATTTTTTTGCAACACTAGTGAGACCATTTACTTGATTCTATGCATGCACTGCAAATACAACATTAACATCCTACCAATTTACACTTCACAATAATTTGAATTCTCCTTCACCTGTTTAATAATCTATGAAACTCCCTAAGAGACAGAATGCCTCTGGTATCTTAAGGATGAACCAGATGATTTGGTATCTCTAAGAACTAAAGAAGTTGGGCTATTAGAACTCCCTAAAGTCTTTGACCTCCTATTCTCTCCTTGTCCTTTACCTACAATCCATAACTTATCAAAGATTCTCCTTGATCGAGGTGGCAACAATTCCATGCCACTTCTGTTGTTTTTGTTATTCTTCGTATTCAATTTCCCATTCTTATTTAACTAATAGTTATATTTTTGTCTTTTTTGTAGGCTACTTGACACCAACAAATGGCAAGTGATCCATTTGGAACTAGTGAAACTCTAAGCACTAGTGGTAGTAGAACTCAAGTTAGGAATGTCACCACTCCAACACCAACCACATACAACTAATAGAGGCTCCAGCATAAGCTCCAACACAAGGACAAGAAATGTTGTCACAAAGATAAGGTGTCATACCATCACAACAAGAGGTATTGAGTTTAGATTGAGTTTGGATTGACTTTGGGTGCTACCCATTATTATGTTGTGTACTTGTGTTTCCTTTTAATTATGTTTGGACTGAGTTTAGGTGATGTCATGTTTGTACAAGAATCCATTATTGTGTTTCCTTTAATTATGTTGTTGGACTGTGTTTCCTTTAACTATCTTTTGTAATTATATTTTCTTTAATTTTGGAGTTTATATTTTGTAGTGTACTTACTGAGATAAATAGGTTTAATTCCATTTTTTAAAAAAATTTCATAGGTTTATTATGCATTTTTTTATAAGTTTATTAAGTTAATTTTTGTGTAAAAAAAAATAACCAACTCGACCACCCGAATCAAACCAATTTGAAAATGTTTAATTTGGTTTGGTTCTGATTTACCTATCAAAAAACAAGAAAATTGAATCAAACCGAACTAATTAATTTTGATTGATTCAAATTTATTTTTCCTCATAACCTGAACCAAACCCATCCAATTACAACTTCAACCCAAAAAACAAAGATTACATTGTGCTGTTAGCTTCTACTATACAAAAGTGGTAAACAAATAACCTTACACACAAAATTCAACCCCCCCTCGCATTAACAACAGTAGAACTAATAATTATCATACCTTTACACAAAAGATCTAATTTTATACTTTCAACCCATCAGGGCAGTAGTAAAGGCACAAAGCTGAAAGACCAAGTAGCAAAAAAAAAGCATGTGCATCTATATACAATATGTCATCAAAATATATGTTTGACACTTTCACAAAGCAAAAGTCACTGCACCACAAAAAATTCAAGATACACTACCATAAGCAATTTGTGAGGATGCTAGCATCCAAAACTCTTTCTAGAAGCATAATTTCCATATAATGATTTAACATCTTCAAAAGGAAAAATCCAAGTTACTAGCTCCCAACTTGCATAATCACTATTCAAGCTATCAACACCATTAGCAACCTCACCAACAACACCACATGTATGAAGATTGTTTGAATCCTCCATCAACTTCGTTTCTTGGTTGCTGCACACACCTGCACAAAATACTGAAATATTACTAGCACATCATATATGTTATTAACTACTACACAAGTAATTATCAACAAAATATTGAATGTTACAATCTCTACCAAAGCATTTAACCATATGCATTCAATTTTTGGCTTTTGGTACCCAAATTTTTTTGGGTTCTTGTGTGTTAGTTTTTGGCAAAGTGCCTTTAGGAACCCAAACCATTTCAGTTCCTAACTTGTTATTGATATTCTTCCTTACATTGCAAGTTGATGTACTATGCCCTTTCCTACCACAATGAAAGCATATTTAATAAAGAGACTACTTGATGTACTTAATGAAACAAAGAAATTCTCGAGAAACTTTTGTTAGTTATTGGGATTATACCTCAAACTAGCCTTTTAAAAAACACATCTTTGGTTCCCAAGCAATATGTTCAAATTATCTCTTCCAAAGGTAAATTTTGAAAGAGTATTTTTCAAATCCTCAATCTCAATTTCAAATGCTTTACATGATGAGCAAGATGAGGGTGTAGATGCATTATCAAGAGATAAACATGTCATGCATGAAGAGTTTGCATCAATCAACCCAAGAGTTTCATTATCTAATTTCAATTCCTCAATCTCTTTATTTAAAATAGAAATTTGATTTTCGAATAAGGAAATTATTTTCTTAGATGATGAAACAAGTTTTGCAAACCTTATAGATTCATTATGTAGTTCTTCAAATGCATCTTGCAATTCATCATAGGAAGGTGAAGAGTTTGATTTAGAATTTGAGGATGTTACCTCCATGTCGTCTCCATCTTCCTCTTCTCCTCTAGCCATGAAACATAGATTGGCTTTCTCATTATCCGAGCTATCGGTTGAATCCATGTCATTATCATTCCAAGCTATGTAGTCACAGTACAAGTCCAACATGTTTGTAAATATAAGCACACCAACACCCAACACAAAATTTTATCAGTTGTTGCACACACTTGTTGTACTGTCACGTTACCAGCCAAATTCATTTGTTATCAACTGCTGCAAGTATATTTATCAACAATGTAAGCTTCATTACAACCTAGTAGCAAAATATCTCACCATATGTTTAGGTTATTTTTATACAAATATCCTTGTTCGTTTGTGTAAGATTGGAACTATAGTAGTTAACTTGCATTTGACTTCCAAATGTCCTCCTTTGTCCTAGAGAAAGAACCAACAACTACTCCAGTTAATGAGCTTCTCTACAAAGAAACGCTCCTCCCTCTTCACCTTCCCCCTAGGCTACAAATGGTTGAGAATCTATGGTAAAAAAAGGGGGGGTAAATGAAGGAAGGTCAGGGGAGTCACTATGATTGTTAAGCCTTTGACATTTTATTTTACAGATAAAGTCTCCCACCCATAAATGTAAGAATTGTGAAGTTTTAAACACATGGTACTCAAATCGAAAATCCAAGTTTAAGCATAGTTAAAAAATTGTCATGTGTATCAGATTTTAGATTAGATTTTTCCCCCTTTTTCTATTTATTGCTGAGTGACAGAATTAACTTCACTGCAGATCTAAAACACAATCTACTACAAGTAAACCATTTAATGTCATGAAATATTGAACAAGGTTTCCCTAACTCACTTAAACTGACAGAAACCTTGACTACTTGACTCTCTATATAGTGTAAAAGCACATACACATGTCTGCATGAAATTTACTAGCTAACAAAGTAAAGGAATGGCAGCAAAACAAGAATACTACCTATTTTTTTAAATAAATATTACCTAACGGCTAATTGATAATGGCTATTGGCTACACACCTAGAAGACTTACTCTTATAGAATTTGATGAAGTTGATAATGAGGATGATCCACAAAATGCAATGAATTAGAGGACTTAAATAAACTATACTAGAGAGCACCAAAGAAACAATGCTGTACCTCACGACCTGCAAGAGTGAGCAATACTGTGCCCAAACCACTAGTAGTTAACCACTTATGTGTGGAGAAACCTAGCAACTCCATGAATAGTGACACAGCAGCAACCCATACAAATCATAGGTGCAATTGCTGCTACCCAAAAGAGTTTCTTATTCTTTTTAGCCTGTCCATTACAGCACAACAATTATGAAAGTTCAAATGGAAAGGAAGGAAGGAAGGGAAATTGTTGGCATTCTTACTATATACCTGGTTATAAGAAGGAAGGCCAAAAATGCTACTCCAATTACTATTGTCTGCCAATTCCACTGTAAGCAAAGATTAAAGCAAATGTTTGTGAGCCCGTTTTTACTTTTTCATCTATACTGAAAGAGAATTCTAATACAAAATAAAGGTTTACTCCATGGTGCACTGTACTCCAAACTGAGCACATGACAAAAACAATATCAGTTTTCCTAGTGAAGATTTGTATGCCAAGCAGACCTTTAAGCTGTTGTAGTGCAATAGTAATGGCAGCTCCACCCATGAATCCCACAATGGCATCATGAGATAGGTAGTCATTCAAGAAACCAAGCCTGCAAAGTTCACGAATTGATTGCAACACAAGAGTTTAAGCAAAGCAAGAAAGAACAATGCATAAGAATCATTTACTAAGCCAACAATATTGTACCTGAAAACTCTTACTGCCATTTGAGTGATTCCTGCAAAGAAGGTGGCAGTAAATGCAAGACACAGATATTCAAGACTTTTGAAGTCACTAATGTCATCAGTAAGCATAGTCCCAAGCAAGAGGGACACCACAGCTACAGGTCCTATGGCAACATCTCTTGAGCTTCACATGAAAGCATACACTAGAGGAACCACAAAGCTGGTGTCTGAACACAGCGAAAGAAAGCCAAGTCACGTAATTGAAGAGAGGATATCTACCTGAAATAATGACCAACTACATTTGGATTACAAAACTCCAGTCCCTCGGGGAAAAAGTAAAAAATAATAAAGAATTCATGTTCAAGAAAATGCATATAAACAAGTTATTGAATAGTCAAACCAAATCCAAATTTATATTCTAGATATATCAATTTATCACATTAATTGATTTACTATTTTACAAATCCCTAACTAAGAAGTTGAACAGTAACAATATTTGATTATACAAATTTGAACCCTAATCTTTCAGTAAATTCAAATTGAACGGACATACCTGGTTGAGAGATGACTTTCGAACAGAGGGAGAAATGACTCTTCACTATTTCACTCTCCCATTGCGAAGAGAAGCATTGCCTCCACCGGAACAGAGTCGATGACACGAGCTGAGCGAGAAGGAGAGATAAAGGGAAGTGGGTAAGAGCCATTGTGATTCCCGCGGCAGTTGTAGAGCAAGCTCAGAAGTGAGGTGCAGATGACGAGGAGCACATGCATGAAAATGAAATGTTGAGAGAGGGAGAAAACGAAATGCAATGAAATGAAAAGAAAAAAATGAAGTGCGTGTGTTCTCATTATTTTTCTCACAAAAAATTGAAAATAAAAAATAAAATAAAAGATAAAGTAACAATTTTATAATTATTAATAAAAATAAATCAACTAAAAATAAAAATAAAAAGCAAATTAAACATAATAAATTTATTTTCTTTTACTTTCTGGTAAACGGATCTCTTCATTTTAGTTGGAATCACTTCAAACAATTTTGGTCACATTGACCACATTTTTATCAAAATGTTATGAATTTGTACTAAACAATAATTTTTACAAGAAGTCACACAAATTTTTATTTATTACACAAATCACACAATTTATCAGTCACGTGTGTTTGGTGTTAGGAAATCACGAGTTGAATATACCTAAGTGTCTTAATCATTTTATAAATGTGAGTAAAAATGCACTTAAATCTATGAAGAAAAATAAATAATATAATAAAGCATGAATAATATTTTTGTAATAGGACCTACTAGTCAGTACTATTTGTATCAGTAAATAGATTAAGAATTGTACACTAAATTTTAACGTGAAAAATCTCTTTGTACACTAAGAGAAAAACTACGGAATAAATTCTAAAAAATATTTTACTATATCAAGGATAATTACAATATCCTATCTACACTCTCACACACAAGAGGTACAAAATATAATATTTTCTAGTAAGATTCTCTTCTACTACAATTTGCAGTATTACAGAGACTAAAGAATAAATCTAAAAATTTTTAGTATGTGCTTACACACTACACTCTTAGAATTTCCTCACACTTTATTTCTTCTCTCACTCTTAGAAGCTATTGCTTTGCTTCTTCTGCTTAGTGTATTTCAGATGAAGCAAATGTCTCTATTTATAGAGATTTATCCAAGCATTATATTTAATGCTTCAACTTCCAACTATCCACCGAAAATGCATATGTCATCCACCCACCGAATTTGCAAGGTTTCTTCCTCCCATTGTTGACTTTGAGATACAAGCCACCGAATAACAATTCTCTACATTGGCTTACATATCAAGAGTCTTCAACCTCTGCAAATATTGACCAAATCCAAGCAATGCTTGAACTTATCAATCGGCAATGATTTCGTTATCATATCTGCAGGATTCTCAGCTGTAGCTATCTTCTGAATTGCAATTGCATCATTGTTGATACTTTCTCTAACAAAATGAAGTCTAACATCAATGTGCTTTGTCCTTTCATGATAGACTATATTTTTTGCTAGATGAATAGCACTTTGGCTATCACAGTGTATGATTGGTTCTTTTTCATCCAATCCAAAACTACCTAAAAGACCTTGCACTCACATGCTCTTTTACACAGCCTCAGTCAATGTCATATACTCAGCTTTAGTAGTTGACAATGCAATTGTGAATTACAATGTCGCCTTCCAACTAATAGTATATCCAAAGACTGAAAAGATATAGTCTGTTAATGACCTCATTTTGTCCAAATCTCCTACATAATCAGAATCTACAAAGCCTATGATCCTATGGGTCTGCTGACCATCAAACACCAAACAGACATCGGTGGAACCTCTCAAGTATCGCATGATCCATTTCACAGCTTCTCAATGCACCTTTCCCTGTTTGCTCATAAATCTGCTCACCACACTTACTGCATGTGAAAGATCCGGTCTTGTGCATACCATGACATACATGAGACTGCCAACTGCACTAGAATAAGGTATATAAGTCATATGTTCCACCTCCTCCTCAGTTTCTGGACATTCCTTTGAAGATAGCTTAAAATGCGTAACTAAGGGAGTACTAACTGGTTTAGACTGATCCATATTGAAGCGTTGTAGCACTTTCATAACTTAATTTTGTTGTGACATGCACAATCTGCCACAATGCCTCTCCCTATGAATTTTCATACCAAGAATCTTCTTTGCTGCACCTAAGTCTTTTATCTCAAATTCTTTTCCCAACTGAGTTTTCAATATACTAATTTCAGCCTTGTTGCGAGTTGCAATTAGTATGTCATCTACATACAACAACAGATAAATGCGAGAACCATCTGGAAGCTCTTTAGAGTAGATGCAATTATAATATTAGTTTCTATTGTATCCATTACTAATCATAAATACATCAAAGTTTTTGTACCATTGCCTTGGGGACTACTTCAAGCAGTATAATGACTTTTTTAATAGGCAAACACTTATGAACCCCTCTGGTTGACTCATGTATATCTGCTCTTCTAGCTCACCATGTAAGAATGATGTCTTCACATCAAGCTATTCTAGCTCCAAGTCAAACGTACTTAGAATAGCTAATAGGATCCGAATAGAGCTATGCTTCACCACAGGAGAGAATACTTCATAGAAGTCAATGCCTTCCTTTTGAGTATAACTCTTTGCTACCAGTCTTGCCTTGAACCTCGGAGATTCAATGCCAGAGATTCCCTCTTTCCTTTTGAAGATCCATTCGCGACCAACTATTCTTTTCCCCTCTGGAAGTTGTACCATCTCCCACATTTGATTTTTCTGAATAGATTTAATCTCATCATTCATTACTATTAGTCATTCTTTTGACTCCTTACTGTCTATTGCATCATGGTAGGTAGATGGTTCATCTCCTACTGCATCATCTGCCATAGCCAAAGCAAAAGCTATAGGATCTGCATCTAACGATTCAAGTGCACAAGCAATATAATTCAGATATCTCTGTGGTTTCTGAATTTGTCACCTTTCTCTATAGTAACAATACTATATGACTCTGCTCCTCTGGTTTCTTCACCAGTACCCTTGTCTCCAAGTTCATCTTGTTGTTCTTCTTTAGGTTGAGCAACACCTGAAGTACTTAGCTGACTTGTATCCTCTTCCTGCTTCATCTTCTCAGTGTCAATCTCCAGCTCCACCTATTTCTTAGCACCATGATCTATCTCTGGCTGATCTACTTCACATTTCCACTTTTGATTTACCATTGTCGCCTCGTCAAATGTGACATCTCTGCTAACAATGATCTTAGGTGAGCTTGCCTTTTTTGTACACCACA